>CM075811.1:9394468-9929315 GCA_037975025.1 Excoecaria agallocha | reverse complement strand
TTTGGTTAAGAGGTTATAAGATTCAATTTCTATGGCATTCAAAAGATACTACTATCATCATGGCTAATATGATAGGAAGCTTTATGGATTTTGATGAAGGAAAAAATTGGAGTTAGGCACCATACATTAGATTCAAGGTCACTAAATCTGTGGCAAATAAATTAAAGAAGGGGGTTTTATTAGAGTTGGGAGAGAAATTGATTTGGGTAGAGTTCAAGTATGAAAGACTACCAGTGTTCTGTTATAGTTGTGGCTACATCGGACACAGGGTTCAGGAGTGCAAAGATGAAGTAAAGGCTTTAGAGTATGGAGAGTGGCTAAGAAACGTTACTTGCACAACTCAATGCGATGAGTCCCAAGGGTACAGATCTTGGTAGGCACGATGATAGTTCAAAAAAACCAAAAAGTGCCAAATCTCTCCAGGAGGTGCTAGCTGAATTAAATACAAAAATTGATGGGGTATCGGCATCATCTAAATCAAATGAAGATATTGTAGTGCAACCTTCTACATAAATTCACACTGTGAGCTTGTCACAGCAAACCGCACCTATTAATGACAATGGCAAGGATCCAGCCAATATACTTTATACAAGTAAGCTTGTAATAGAATTTATGAATTCTTCAATAGTTGTAGCTACTGTTAATCTAGAGGAAGCGAATAACAATGGCCTGCAATCTAATTATCATGATGGTAGTGGTGAGGATAAAATTATAGGAGATGATAATAAGATGATTGTTGATAGGGGAGAGGTTGATGAGATACAGGAGGATGGACCAGTAAAGGCTCAATCTATTCTAGTAAGAGTAGGGAGAGCAAGATGAAAGGTAACAAATAAGACTCTTAGAAAAGATTAGCTAGGATAAAAATAAACAAGTCTATATAAGGCTGGTGAGTGGAGATAAAAGAACAAAACGGGAAGGGATATAGTTTATTCCTACCGAGAAAATGGCTACAGGGGAAGGGGTTGTTTTGGCTAAGAAGTTAAGGATGGATGAGATTGTTCGACAATCAGCTACTGATTCAAAGGCGACTGGGGGTATATAACCTTGGTTGCCTAGAGCCATAAGTATCTTAAGTTATAGCTGTCATGATTTGGGGAGTTTCACGACAGTTGCAAGATTATGGTGATTGGTGAAATTGCAAACTCCCTCTATCCTCTTCTTAATGGAGACAAGAGTGATTAAAATGAACTTCATTCACATATCGTTGGGTTTTAAAAATGGTTTTAATGTTAGAGAAACTAATTGGGGAGGTGGTTTAGCTTGCATGTGGCATAAGCATATTCAAATGCCCCTCTTGTGTTTCTCAACCCATCACACTGATTTCATAGTGAATTTAACTGATAGTACTTGTTGGTATCTGACCTGCTTTTATGGTTAGTCTGACATCAACTTCAAACCAAGTCATGGGATTTACTTAGGCAATTAAATGTTCATCTCGGTTGGATTGGCTGATCATTGGTGATTTCAATGAGATTTTTGCTCATTTAGAGAAGGTTGGGGGTATTCCTTGCCAAAATTCTACTATTAATTATTTCCAGAGTGTATTAATGGAGTGTAATTTAGCTGATTTGGGCTTTATGAGGTATCTTTTCACGTGGGATAATGGAAAAAAGGGATCAATTTCATTAAAGAAAGATTGGATAGATGTGTGGCATCGGTATCTTGGATTCAAAAGTTCGATAAAGCAAGAGTTTTCCATATTCTCTCAATGGGCTCAGACCATTTACCAATCCTTATCAAATTTGATGCTGAGCAATCTTATTCCTCTAGCTTAAATCGATTTAAATTTGAAGTTATATGGACCCATGACCCTATATGTAGCAACTCTATCAGTTTGGCTTGGTTACAAGGAGATTCTTGGGTCGAGAACATTAATAGGTGTACGACTACTCTTATTGATTGGAGCAAAAGTTCTTTTGGCTCTTTGAAATTTCAAAAGAAAAGGGTAGAGTCCAAACTACAAAAGATGGGTAATAGAGTAGATGATGATTCCATTCAGCTATGTGCTTCTCTAAAGAAAGAATTGGCTGAAGTGTCCTTGAAAGAAGAGATGAAGTGGCGGAAGAGGTCTAGGGTTCAATGGTTGAAAGAAGGAGATTGAAATATGAAATTTTTTCATGCTTCGGCATCGAAGAGGAAAGCCACCAGTAGGATCTCTAGATTTGTTAATGATGAAAACCACATTCTGTTGGGGTTAGAGTTAAAGGTGCACATTATTAAATTTTACTCAGATTTGTATACTTCAGGGGGGCAACGGGTTGATGTTAGAGATCTTGATTTTCTGAGGCCTAAGGTAACTGATAAGATGAATGCTGTATTAGATAGTCATTTCATAGATGAAGAGGTTTTTAAGGCAGTTTACATGATGCACCCTCTAAAAGCTCCAGTTTCAGATGGCTTTCCTCCTATTTTCTTCTAATTGTACTGGAACATGATTGATGGGTCTTTTACCTGTAGTTAAACAAGTTCTCAGTGTTCTCGAAGGGGGTGACCTACTGGAACAATTCAATCATACTTTTGTGTGCCTAATCCTGAAGGTAAAAGACCCAAACTTCATTACACAATACAGGCCCAATAGGTTATGCAATGTTATATGAAAAATTGCAACAAAAGTCTTGGTGAATAGGTTAAAATTGATTTTGGGGGACATTATTGATATTACTTAGAGTGCTTTTGTCATAGGAAGATTGATAATAGACAATGCGTTGGTAGCTTGCGAAGTCTTTCATCACATGAAAAGTGCAGGTATAGGAAGAAGGAAATTTATGTCTCTCAAATTTGACATGATAAAGGCTTATGATAGAGTTAAATGGTCTTTTCTTTCGGTTATTATGCATTAACTGGTTCTTTGGAGAAATGGATGGAGAGGGTAATGAAACTAGTGACCTCGATTTCTTACTCAATATTGATCAATGACAATCCGATGGGGAACATTACTCCATTGGCCGACCTTTGTCAAGGTGACCCATTGTCTCCTTATCTTTTTCTCATTTGCACCGAAGGCCATGCATGTTTGCTTAATTCGACCATTAATTATAGTTTTCTCTATAGTCTGCGCATCTTTGGGGCAGCTCCTATAGTTTTCCATTTATTATTTGCTGATGATAGTTTACTGTTTAGTTTGCAGATGCAACTGCAATCTTATACATTCTACATCGATATGAATTTCTTTCGTGACAGAAGGTGAACCTCAGTGAATCAGAAATCTCCTTCAACTCTAGTGTGAATGAGGAGCTAAAGAAGACTCTCACTCAATATTTGGGAGTTAAAAGGGTGGAACACCATGAATTATACCTGGGCCTTCCTACTGTTGTGGGGCGTTCCAAATGATTGGTTTTTAATCTAATTAAAGAAAGACTTTGGCAAAGGCTAGAAGGATGGAAAGAGAGGTTATTATCTTGGAAAGGAAAAGAGCTTCTCATCAAAGTTGTGGTGCAGGTGATTCCAACTTATATAATTCAATCCTTTCTTCTTCCAAATGGATTTTGCCAGGATCTTTAAGCAATGGTGTGTAGATTCTGGTGGGGATAAAAGGAAAGTGAAAGAAACTTCACTTGTGTAGCTGGATTCAGTTGTGTAAGCCAAAAACTGAAGGCGGGTTGGGTTTCAGAGACTAGATACTTTAATAAAGCTCTTTTAGCAAAACAGGGGTGGAGGCTTGTAACTAAACCAAATACTCTCCTGGCTGGGTTGTTAAAAGCCCGGTATTTTTGAAATTGCTCATTCTTTGAGGCTTATTTAAGCTTCAATCTGAGTTACACATGGTGTAGCATCTTAGCAGGGCAGGAATTATTTTCTTCAGGATCATATTGGCAGGTGGGAGATGGGAGTAATTTGAATATTTGGAAGGATAAGTGGATCCCACAACCATCATCTTTCAAGATAATAACTCCCTGTATCGAAGAGTATAGGGAAGCGTCAGTAGCTTTTTTAATGGATCATAATGAAAGGATGTGGAGATGGAATATAATCAATCATATTTTGCTTCTAATTGATGTAGAGAGAATCAAAACGATTCTCGTTGGTTTGGCAAGACAGACAGATAGGCTGGTTTGATTTTACAATTCAACAGGCCATTTTATAGTAAAAAACAACTATAAACATGCTTTGCATTTACAAAATAAAGATCATAATAGCTCGGGATCATGTACTATGGATTCAAGTTATTAGAAACGGTTGTGGAGTGTGAAGGTTCCCCTAAAATTCAGTATCTTGGTGTGGCGAGCTTTGTTGAATCTATTACCAGTCAAAGAGTTGGTGTAGCAGCATATCATGGGAGTCTAGCCTTGTTGTCAAAGGTGCAATAGGTCTGAATCAGTGCTTCATGTCTTCAAGGAATGCATTCTTACGAGATAATGTGGAAGGCGGCGCGTCTGGATCAAATTCTAAGAATATCAATGGCTAGCTTTAAATGGTGGGTGATGGAGTTAATGGAGTGTCTATCTAATGAGAATATTATTTGGTTCTTTTTCATCTGTTATCATTTGTGGTTAGCGAGGAACATATTGTTTCATGATGAGGTGACCATGGAATGCGCCCAGTTTTTGTTCGCAGCAAGAAATCTTATGGAAGAATTTGTGTCTGTTATGAACGTTGATATTGTGTGTAGAACAATGTTTTCATAAGCGGCTCGGAGATCAACTCGATCTACCAACTGAGTCAAGAGTCAATTGGTTGGACCGGATTGACTCGAAGTTTTTACTTTTTATTAAATATAATTATTTATAAAAAATAAAAATATAATATGTCAAAATACATTAAAAAATTTATTAATTAATAAATATCAATGTAAAAATATTAAGACCAACAAAATTAGTTGTGTTTCTAAAATTATTTGTACGCTACTTATATACCAATTGCAACATGGGGATACTTAATTAGTCAACATTAATTGTCCTTGGATGGTGCTTATCAATGTCTAATTGCAGCTCCATTAACATGCAATTTAAGCAATCAAAGCTTAATCCACTTTTTTACTAGCTTTTTAATCCTTAGAAACTAATTATATGTTCAAAGATTCCTATCGTTTCAAAATTTTCAATCATAATTATCAGTTTATTAGTTGTAATTACTATGAAAGGATTTTTTCGATCTATATATAATAAACTCTTATATATACAAAATAATAATTAAAAAAATTATTTACTGTTAGGATTAAACATAAAAAATTTTTGTGGTGATTTAATTCTGCATTTAGATATGTATTATAGACACAGTTTTTGTATATTTTGCATATATATAATAATTTGTTATGGATTTAGTTAAAAGAACACATTATAAGATCTTTAAACTTTATGTTTTTAATTATATCACTGTATTTTTTGGGAATTTAGGGATTTGTTTCTTAAAATGCAAAATTTTTTGGTTGAACCGGAATTCGGTATGAGTCACAGAGTTTCGATTCAATCCGATTTTTTTCGAGTCAATCCAAATTTTTATACTTTTCGATTTTAATGGTGAATAGACTCGAATTGCTTGTCGAGTTACGGTCCGACCACCTGAGTCAACCCGAGTTTAATAACCATGGTGTGGAAGTCCTGCTGTTGAAAAAAAAACAGGCTGCTGTCCTCCTATGGCAGCTATGGTGAAGTTAAATACAGATGCTGGAGTAGCAGGCGTGGACTTGGTCAGCCTTGGGGTGGTTTCGAGAGATGATCAAGTTCAAGTCTTGGCTTGTGGTCAGGTACAGTGATAGCGAGCTAAAACTCTTATACTTTCGAAGCCATGGCCTTGCTGTTCAGCCTCTCTACTGCAAAGGAGCTCGGTTTCTCTACTTTGATTGCTGAACTGGATTGCAAATATGTGATAGATTGTTTGAGAGATAATTTGGACATTTGTAATGGTCTTGGGGTGCTGTTAGTAGATTGCAGGCGACTGGAGAAGGTGTTTTCTTCTTGGTCCTTTACACCAAGAACAGGTAACAGAGTAGGCCATTGTTTAGCTAAACATTGTCCTAACTCCTCTTCCACTTTTGTGTGGATTGAGGAGCATCATTCTTATGTTTCTCAATTTCTTTTGCAAGATGTAAGCTCTTTTCAGTTTCAATGACATTTTGATGTTTTTCCTCAAAAAAAAAAAAAAGTGTCAATTCACATTATCAATAAGTTCCGCTCGATACTAGTGGCAAAAAAAAAGAAAAAAAAAAAGTCAAATACCTATAAAATATAGGGCTAAATAAAAAAAATCATAATATGCCTATATTTCAACTCAACACCCAAAATTTAAATTTTTACTGTTTTATTTTTTTAAATTACTATTTAAATACTAACATTTTAGTACTCTTTTATTTGAGAAAATCCATTAACTTTTTCCATTAAATTAATGAAAGTTTGAATTTTGTATTTAAAAAATTATTTTTTAAATTTGTATTTAATTGTTAATATAATTAAAAATTAATAACAAATTTATTTCAGTTTTAATAATTAAATTGGAATACTTTCTTTAATTTGCTACTTTTATTTAAATAAATAGCTAATATATTCCAAAAAAACTCACAAAATAAAAACAAAATCATTAAATTGCTTATAATTTTTAAAAAAATATCTAGAAAAAACTCAAATTCAATATATATATATATATATATATATTGAAATAAGAGTAGCAGATTTAAAGAAAAAAATACAATTTAATTATTAAAATTGATAAAGTTGCAATTTGAAATGGAATGATAAAAATCGAGTTCAACCTTGTCGAAGTAGGACTTTAACTAGTGTATGACTGTAGTGTGATGATGGTTTTTTAGTGGTTAATCTTAATCCCACAACTTTAGTGGATTAATGATTGCTAGGAGTGATAAATGGATAGATTTAACGAATTTTGGATTGGATCATAAATGAACGGATCATAAATTAATCAAAAAATATGAATTATAAATAGGTCAATGTCCAAATAGATTGGATAGATTTAGGCCAATCTATAAATTTAATGCATATTTTTTAATAAAAATACAGAAAAATAAAATATTTCATTAATAATTTAATTTTACTTCAAAAATAAAATTACGTATAAATATTAAATATATAAATAATAAAAATTACACTAATAAAAAAATAATATACTAATTTATTTATGAAACTTTACTCAATCTTGCATCACTTAAATATATATCTAATTATCTCCAAAGGGCCGAGCACGTAGTATGTATTATTATACCTCAAAAATTTAGAGAGTGGCAGTAACTGTCCATTTTATGGAAGAGAGATTGACAAAATTTAATTCGCATAATAGGTTTGTATATTCATCACTTCTTAAGATTGGTCGTTAGAAGTAGAAAATCCATTTGTCAAAATTCCACAAGGATCATTTCATTAAATATATAAAGCGAATTAAAAATCTATTACCCTTGTTAGAGATTTAATTTCATTAAGTTCGGATGAAGCGGGGGCCGGAGTACTTTTGATGAGACCGCTAATAGTTCGAATCCGAGCTATGGCCCACCTGATCTTTCCAGCCTTCAACAATGTGGCAGAATACGAGGCCCTGTGCTATGGGCTGCAGTTGGCAATAGAAGTGAAGCCGGACATCTTAGAGATATTCTTAGATTCCTAACTGATGGTCAGTCAACTGAAGGAAAACTTTGAAGCCAAAGATCGTTCCATGATTCGCTACAAAGAGTTGACTTCTGCCTTATTGGCCAAGTTGGAGGAAAAAGGGGGAACTTGGTCTATCACTCAGATACCCCGGGGGGAGAATGTGGAGGCAGATACTCTGGCAAAGAAAGTTAGCCTTAACAGCCCGATGGACAATGCAGACATCATTTCCATTATCATCTCACGCCCAACCTACGAAACCTATCAAGTTCAAGTTCAGGAGCCAATGGAGGGTTGGCGCTTACCTATTTATCAATACTTAATGTCGGGAACTCTGTCAGAGGAACGAGCCCAGGCCCAGAAAATAGTTCAAAAATCGAGCTTATATGCCGTGATGGATGACAAGCTTTACAGGAGATCTTTCTCCAATCTTTGTGCTTTTATGTGTGAGCAATGAAGAAGGGGATTATATCCTCAGAGAAATTCATGAAGGAATCTGCGGAGCCCACGAAGGCACACAGACCATAGCTCGGAAAGCTCTCTTACAGGGGTATTATTGGCTAACCATAGAGGCTGATGCAAAAGCTCTAGTACAAAGGTGCGATAAATGCCAAAGGTTCGCAAACATTACACTGGCGAACATCATTAAGTTCCTAAACAAGAACATTTTAACAAGGTTTGGTATCCCCCACTTAATTATATCTGACAATGGAAAATAGTTTGATTGTTAGGCTTTCAAGAACTTTTGCTCAGACCTAAAGATCTAGTTGAATTTCACTTCAGTTTATCATCCGTAATCCAACAAAATGACCGAAGTGACAAACAGAACTATCTTATCTGGACTCAAGAAACGGCTTGAAGATGCCAAAGGCTTGTGGACTGAAGAGCTTAACAACGTGTTATGGGCCTACCGGACTCCGCCTCGGGCAGCAACAGGGTTAACACTCTTTGCACTTACATATGGTACTAAAGCAGTCATTCCCCATGAGATAGGAGTTCGAGGTGTCCGAACATCTTCTCCCAACACAGAGAGCTGCACCGGTCTATTATATAACTTAGATCAGCTCGAATAAAGCAGGGAACGTTCCCAGATACACTCCGCAGCATACAAGCAGCACATGACGGCTTATCACGACTGCAGGATCAGGCCGAGGTCTTTTCGAGTCGAACAAATGGTATTGAAAAAGGTGGTGTCTTCTCAAACGGTGGCAGGAGTAGGCAAGTTGGATCCCAACTGGGAAGGGCCATATATTATCCAGGAAGTGAGCCAAAACGGAGCATACAGGCTAGTAGATTTTGTGGGTAAATGACTCCCGCACTCTTGGAACGGACTCAACCTCAAACTATATTATCAGTAGCTTGGCACTCATCATGCCATATCTTGTATTGATTATCATTTTATCATCTTTAATTTCTGTTCATCATTTTCGTTGTTTCTTCATTTCTATTGCAAGTTGCTGCCATGATATTCTGGCCTCAGTGCAAGTCCGACGGATATTTCTGCTTGCCGGACATAAGTTTAATGAATGACATTTTTTGTGTAAAATACTTAGCAAATTTATATCAGGTTATGTCCGCAGGCTAGACATCTTCGCCATTAATGCCCTATCACTAAAGTAAGTTCGGCACCACACACCGCAAAACTTACTAACTTACAAGGCTAAATACGTCTATGGTTAAAAGGCTCGGCATCTTCGCCAAAATTGCCCTATCGCTAAAATAAGTTCAGCACCATACGCCGCAAAACTTACTAACTTACAAGGCTAAAATATGCCTCTATGGTTAAAGGGCTCGACATCTTCGCCAAAATCGTCCTATCGCTAAATTAAGTTCGGCACCACACGCCGCAAAACTTAATAACTTACAAGCCTAAATACGCCTATGGTTAAGGGGCTCGACATCTTTGCCAAAATCGCCCTATCACTAAACTAAGTTCGGCACCATATGTCGCAAAACTTATAAACCTGCAAGGCTCACTATGCCTATGGTTAAGGGGCTCGGCATCTTCGCCAAAATCACCCAATTACTAAATTAAGTTCAGCACCATACGCCGCAAAACTTAAACTTACAAAGCTAACTACACTTATGGAAAGGGCTCGGCCTCATCGCCAAAATTGCCAAATCTCTCTAAGTACGCTAACTACACAACCCTAAGGCGAATTCCAGTTCAACACTCCAAATACCTGGCATAGTAGTTTCAAATGCAAGGTATACGTCGTAGCGAACTCATTATTTATATAGCTCTTTTGCCGGGTAGTTTCTTTATTTAATTAATCAAGCTCAGTTTTGCATTCGAGCTTGCCACTCACCTCACCACACACGAATGTTTCGTCTGTACCAACATTTTTAGGAAAGTAAACCGAACATGAATCACAAACATTAAACACAACAAGTAGAGAAATAGTTCGAATTCTTATTAAGATAAAAAAAGGCATTACAAGAGGCTAGTCCTCATCTGGATACACGTCATCCACGAAGGACAGGTCGAGTTCGGGATATTTTCCTCTTACAGCAGAAGTTATCTTGGCGCTAAATGCCATGCATTTCTCAGCCAATATCTTGGCCTCTTTCTCCTCCCGCCCGGTTTCTTTCTTTTCATGCTCGGCCTCTTTTTGTTTGAGCTGTTCGACCTCGAATTAGAGAGCAGAATTGGACTCTTTCTCCCAAATCAAAGCAGCCTCCAACTCAGCCACTTTCTTGGCATTCTCCTCGGCTAGCTCTTGAGCCTTTCGAGCCTTTTCCTCGATTTTGCCCATCTTTGATCGCAGAGCGCCGAAGTTGGAATTGGCTCATCGATGCTTGGAGATGAGGTCATTCATCTTCGTGATTGTAGCGCTGATCAATTGAGATCTGTGCAAAATGCAGAAAAAATTAAACACTATTCGATAGGCAAACATCATCAATAAGTTGAAACTACTCACCTCAACCTGATGCCTCTTCAGGCGCTTGGTCAAGTGTTCGGCATTGAGCGAGATGAGGGGACCGACCTCCGTAGGCACGCAAGAAGCCATGTTTACAAAGGTGTAAAAGTTCGGGTCGTTGGAAGAATATTTATCCCCCTTAGCCTCCCAAAACTCGTAGATGTCACTGAGTATATGGCGAAGTTCTTTTGGCTCCCTCTCGGCCTGGCCTTATGGCTCGGATGGTACAACAAGCCCGGCCTGAACAACCAGAGTCTCCAAAACTTCGACAGCAGTGGCCACTGACTGAGCCTCCGGGGGGGAGTAGACACCACCTCCTCAACAACGATGGGCGCGCTTAGAGAAGCTTCAGTGAGCTTTTGCCTTTTCGCCCTCATGATCTCGGCAGCCCGGCTCATTTTTCTCATAGCTGTAAATAGAAAACAAATTAAAACAAGGCATCGGTATCATGAAATATGAAAACACCGAACATTACATTTTCTTCGATGCGGAACCAATTCCGAACTATAATGATCCAATAAATTCTTCAAGTCCCATTTGTCCCAGGCTAGTTCCCTCTACTGAGATAAAATTAACTCCTCTTCATCGGAGAGCCATAAGTTCATGTCGTTACGATTGGTGTACCTCCCCCAAGTTGTACATACTTGAAGGTCAGCCCGCACTCTTTCCACTAGAAAGAACCGATCCTTCCACTTCTTTAAGGACTCCGGGTTCCCAGTAGACACCCCATAACCAGGCCGAGCTTGTATGTAATTGTGGTCTTCGGTATTAGCCCGAAGACCGACCACGTGGGTTGCTCGAACCAGGTTTAAAGTGAGCTCTATACCTTGTTCCACAGCCCAAATTTGAAGAGTGGTAAGGGTCCGTCAAGCGTTGGGGTGGAGCTGTCCTATTGCCATATCAAAATACCTCAGCACACTCACCTCGAAGCTCGTCAAAGGCAGGCAGATGCCGACCTCCAGTTGCGCCTCATAAATGGTAATTTTCCTCTTATTGTCAAATTTCGTGTTTGCCCTTTACGAGGTGCTGGGTTTATTGGCAAAATAGTCCAATTCAGAAGTTAATTGGGCTAGGAGTAAACTGAACTCCTCATCCTTAACTGTCGAGCCTATACTCCCCCCTTCCGGCAGTCGGCTAGGAGCCTTCTTCTTGGAGGAGGTAGCAGTTTGGCTTAAATTGACGGGCTGAGCTCCCTCACCCGAAGTAGAACACCTACTCATGCCCGGGATACTACCACTAGGAGCATTCCTACTAACTCCAACTCCTTCACTTGAAGCGACCTCCGAACTCATGGTAAAAAAGTTAAAAGAAAAGAACAGAGAGTGAGGAGGGGAGATGGAGGATAAACTTGATAAAAATGGGTGAAAGATCGCGAGAAGAGAACAAGAACTTCGAAGCTCCAAGACTATGAGAGCAGAAGAAAGAAGAAATAGAGTGAAATGGGCAAAAAATGAAAAAGAAATGGGAACTGAAAGAAGGTTTATATAGGAGTCATATAAATCCGGGTCGTACACGAGGCGGTCGATCCGCACTTGGGGTCTCGCATTTAAGGCGGTACACCCTAATTGAGACACCCCCAGCCATTATACACGGTAAAATAGCCATTACACCCGGTAAAATAGGGAACCATAAGTGCTCTCCCATAAATGCATGCGTAAAAACTAACGTCATCCTGTCAAATCCCGTCTGGTAGGGCAGCCCTAGAGGCAAGCCTCCAACACCAGAACAAGGTAAGTGTGCCAATCTTTGACACCGAACTCCAGATCAAAGCTCTGTAAGTACTAAGACCTCGAATCGCCACCATCAGCTCATTTGGCTCAGTCCCCACGAGCTCCAATCCGGCAGTATTACATAAACCTGTTCATCACTTATCCACCAGCTGCCAACATAAATGTCGCCTACTGGGGGGGACTTATGATAATAGCCAGACTCACGAACTGGTTTAGCGGTTCTACATATACTGAGCACCTGGTCCAAGGAGGGCCTGACAAACTGACCAAATGTTCAACTCTTCAGCCATCTATAGTCGAGCTATAGATCGGTAACCAGCTTGTCTCGAAAATAACTTCACCACGTTGGACAGACAGTCGCTACTAATCCACATTTTTCTCGAGAACCGTCGAAAATGGATTAGTGGCCGAAAAAAATGGAAAAACATCTTCCATTATCTCCTGAAAAGGTGTTAGTTTCCCTATAAAAAAGAAGAAAAACAGGTATGAAATGGTTACTCAACTTTTTCTTGCAAAAGAATTCTTACTCTCTTACTCAAAAATTCTAACTTGATCGTCGGAGGCTTCCTTGTCGAAAATCCACCGGTCCATTGTCTATTATTGCAGGTGATCGTAAGAAGCGAGCTGTGCATTTTATTTGTCATCAAATATAATTTAATTTTTTTAATAAAAATTAATTTATTTAAAACCGATTATATTTGATAATTTAGTTAAAATTATATAATTTATTAATAAATTTAGATCTCACTAAGAATTTTTAATTTTTATGAAAATAATAAAAATGACAAATAAAAAAATGAAAAAAATATTAAACTAAAACTTTTTTGTTTGAAATTTCACTTATATAATAGCATAAATTATTAAATCACACCTTTTATAGATGTGAAAATATGAAAATCGAATGTACGAATTATGTATCGGATTTTATAGGTATAGATAAAGAGCATTACATTTTAGTGATAGTAAAGCTCCATGACTATTGAGATCGTGCTTTGAAAGTTTTAGATAGTATTAAACTAAATAATAAGACATAAAACATTCTTAATTGTAAGTTAAAATTAAGTTAGGACAGAATACTAATCATTCAAACAGGTTTCGGATAGTGGCAATGAAATTTTAATTTTTTTTTTAATGGAAGGCTTTTTCGTAAAATAAAGGGTTCGTACGACAACCTTTTCAAGTAATTTCTAGAAACTAATCCCAGTAATGTATGGTGACTGTCTCGGCAAGCCAAGTAAGATTTTGACTTGAAGTAGAAGCCACATCAGAAAGCAGTTGATGCGGACAAAAAGGCAAACTTAAAATCAGCCATTTTAATGTGCATTTGGCAAACAGACCCCGTTCGGAATGTTAAAGAGATCCGTTTGGATCAGTTTTAAAGGGATAATTTTTGAATTTGATTCATTAAATATTTTTTAAATTTAAATTAAATTTAAATTAATTTTTTTAGATAAATTTAGATAAAATTTTAAGTATGCTAGTATTTTGAAAGGCCTAATGATTGCTCATTAGTTGTCCCCAACCTAAAAATTTTAAAGGCCTCATGGATCTTTAATCCTTATTTTTTAGATAAATTCTGTTATTTATATTTCTAATATTAAATTATTTTTTATTTTTTTATATTTCTCAATTTTTTATTAATTTTTTATTTATTAGTGTTATCATTAAAACTCTTAATAGAAATCATGAATAATAATGATGATAATAATAATGATGATATTTATTATAACCGTATTTATAATAATTATTTAAAATAAATCAAATTAAAAAATTATTATTTTCAAAAGTGTATATATATATATATATTTAATATATATATTATAATATGGATAGTATGATTTTATAAAATTTGATTTTTTAAAAATTAAAAATTTATATGCAAATTTCACTTATTTTAATGAAATTTAGTAAATGTATAGTGTATTTCATAAAATTTAATTTTTATTTTTATTTTTTTGTATTTCAAACATAAAAAATTAAAATGATAAATAAATTTAATAAAATTTTGTAGAATTTATTAATTTCAAGTATAGCATTAAAAGATAAATAAAATTGAGAGTAAATTTTACTTGTAATAATAAAATCAAAATTTTGAATTCCTTTTGCAGTGACCCTTAGGCCCAAGGAAATACCATTTTCATACTTTTTAGGAAATTTTACAAAACTACCCAAAAAAAAAGCTCCAACTAAAAATATACCTATCTTTTTTTCCCTTTTATCATTACTTTTTTTTTTAATTTTTATTTTTAAAAATACCCCTTTCTTAATTTAACACAAACGCTTCTACTCTTTCTTTCTTCTTCGTATTTTTTTACTTACTGACAGAAGTCACAGAATACAGTCGTCTCAGCGGGATTTTCATTGCTGGAGTCCCGGCTAAAACCACCGCCAACTCTAACTATGAGAGCAAATCAGGGCCATTCCAGAAAATGGTGCGAAAATTCAAGGCATCATCGGAGTCGGAAGATTTCCGTTCCCGCCAGGACATCTATTTAAACACCGTTCTCCACCTAGCCAAGTATAAACGATTCTCCATGATAAATGAAATCCTCCAACACCAAAGAACTTCGAAGACATCACGAGTGAGTCCTTCACGTCTCGCCCCATTGCACTCTATGTTAGAGCTGGTATGTTCGATCAAGCACGCAAACTGCATGTTTGATGAAATGCCTGACTTCAATTGCTTACGCACAGTTTACTCATTTAATACTCTTTTATCTTCTTGCATCAGCTCGAGGAAGTTCGATGAGATAGACAGAATCGTAAAGGATTTGCTGTGAGAACTGGGTATAACCTTAGACGTGATTTCATATAATATACTCATAAAGTAATATCGCAAGATGGGAGCTTTAGATTTTGCTGCTATGGTACTTGACGAGATGTCGAAAGCTGGTGTTAAGCCAAATTCCGAAATTCGATCACTTTTACCACTCTTTTAAATGGGTTTTATGGGAAGGGGAAGTCTGAACTGTTCTATAATTTTATTCTTGGACTTTTGTCATGATATGTCTCCATTTTAAATATGCCTAATAGAGTACTGACATCTGTTCTTAAATTTTGGGTCCATTTCATTTGGCTCTCATGCTTGAAGACGTGTGTTTGCTGAAGCTAATTCTGATCTTGAAACTTCGGTGAATACGAAGGCAATCAAAACAATAACAAAAAACATTAATTTTGGGTTATGACAATCTAAGCTTTGCAGCAAACAAAATGACCCAACCCTTTAGGATGAGAATGATCATAATCTTCTTCACCATAAATGTTAACAGATTTAAGCTTAGATCTCTGAATTAGATGTTTATATTCTGAAATTTGGTATATCTGATATGCCAAAAAATATAATATATTTGTATTATGTAATATAGTATATCGACTGATATACCTGGTATACCGCCTAGTATATTAAAAAACAAATGATAATTTCACAATACAATATATTATACCGGCTGTTATACATGGTATACCGTCTGGTATACCAAAAACAAAATATATTTTCACTATACAATATGGTATACCTGCCGGTATACCTGGTATACCTTCTGGTATACCAAAAAATATAATATATTTTCACTATGCAATATGATATACTGGTATACCACTTGGTATACTAAATTCTAGAAATAAAATTATATTCTGGATTTTTGATATACCAGACGGTATACTGGTATACCATCTGATATATCAAATTCCAGAACTAAAATTATATTCAGAATTTTGATATACCAGACGGTATACCGGTATACTACCTGGTATACCAAATTTTAGAATTAAAATTGTATTATGAATTTTGGTATACCAGATGGTATACCACCTGGTATACCAAATTCCAGAACTAAAATTGTATTATGGATTTTGGTATACCAGATGGTATACCGGTATACCACCTGGTATACTAAATTCCAGAACTAAAATTGCATTCAGTATTTTGGTATACCTGGTATACCAAATTCAAAACTAAAATTTTAAACGGTATAATTGAACTATTTTTTGTTCAGTACCTAAAAATGATAAAATAATACTACAGAAATGTCTCTTGATATATATAAACTGACAAATGACATTAAAAGGAAGTGTACGATCTCATTTACATATATTTTCAAACTACAACCACTTTTCCTTTTCCTTTATATATATATAAGTTTCCCAATATTGACAAAGAAATTAAATACCAGAATAGGCTACTATATCTGAATAAATGTTAAATTATTAGAGCAAATCTAATAGATTTTAACCTTAAACCTAAAAGGTAGCATGACAGGAGTCTTTTCTCTTTAAATTAAAAGTTTTGGATTTCAATTTTAAGTATATAGCATTTTTAAATATTTTAAAGTCAATTTATTTTTGTGCCAAATGTAATCTTCAAAAAATAGAAGATGTTTATATTCTGGAATTTGCCTTCCTTGATCTAAAGTAGCAAGACTTGAACACGCTTTTAGGACGCTAGCCATTGTTAGCTCATTTGGCCAAATCCCTTCCATTTGCAATTTACCATACAAATTCAGAGCTTCTTCATTCTCACCATTTTGTACATACCCTGAAATCATGGAAGTTCACAGCACGATATCAGGTTCTTTTAGATAATCAAATCCTTTCTTAGCATCTGTCGTACAACCATATTTTGCATACATGTCCACCAATGCGGTCAAGATGTACATTTGAGATTCAAAGCCCAACTTCAATAAATAGTTATGCACTTGTTTTCCTTCTTCAACAGCACCAATATCACTGCAGGCATTAAGAACTCCAACAAGGATAAACTCGCTAGGATAAATCCCAATAAGATGCATTTTGCAGAAGAGCTTCAAAGCCTTATTAGAATCCCCACTTTGAGCATAGCCAGTGATCATAACTGACCATGTTATTGAATTCTTATCAGTTGACATCTCAAACACTCGAAAAGAATCATCCAACTTCCCAGATTTAGCATATATAGTAAAAAGTGCATTTAAAGTAGAAACAAATAATAATAGCCCATTTTTAATTGCGAGGCAACGTATCTGCTTCCCACCATCAATATATTCAGGAAAAACGACAGCACTAAGAAGACTAGTGAATACAAACTCATTCAAATCCTCATCTTCTGCACGCATCAATTAAAAAAGTTGCAAAGCCTCCCTAGGCATCTGTCGAATTGCATACCCAAAAATTATTGTAGACCACGTTACCGTGTTTCTCTCAGTCATTCTATCAAACACTTTGCATGCCTTAAAAAGCATGGCTGCTTTACAATACATATTAACAAGAGAACTACCAACAAAGACATCATGGAAACTGGAAGTTTTGATAGCAAGAGCGTGGGCCTGCTGGCCACCAAAAATGCTGCAAGAGTTTGAAGCTGCAGTGAAAACACCGGCAAAAGTGTAGGCATTTGGGAGAGTATTTTCTTTTCTCATTCGATGAAAAAGCTCCATAACAATGCAGGAAGAACTTGCAGTTCTCTGCTGGGAGTAGCCATTGATGAGGCAATTCCATGAGAACACGTCTTTGTAGCGAATTTGTTCGAATACAAGCCTTGCTTTGCTTAAATGCTCGCACTTGGCGTATAAATTGACAAGGCTATTGGCAGTATATAGGTAGGAAGAAAAAGAAGAAGAAGAAGAAGAAGAAGAAGAAGAAGAAGAAGAAAAAGAAGAAGAAGAAGTTGTCTTTATAATCCCAAAGATTATAATCTAAGGCACGCGTAAATATTTGATCAATTAGGATTGTGAAATTCTTCAAGCTGCAAAGATGAAATCGACAGTCTTAAAGAGGAACTCCAAAATCAAGTCAACGACAAGTCCAAATCTGAGGTGGTTGCTTTAATCGAAATCGTTCCCTACACTGAAAAATGGTATTTTAAAAAAAAATCAAAAAAAGGTAATTTTAAATATTCTCAAAAGAATGTTGTATTTTTAAAAATTAGGATTAAAAAGGTGGTAATTTATGTAATTTCCTTTACTTTTTACCAGTCAAATTTTGGGGACAATTTTAAGAATAGTGTATTTTCTACAAATATTTGAGATATTGGGGTGTTTTGCAAACTAATTGGGGAAATGGGGTTTTTAACTCATTTTCGCTGCATTTTTGGGCGAAAATGGCAGGAATGATGAGATGGTAGGGCTCCATTTTCGCTGGAGTCTTGGGCGGAAGTGGCAGTGTGTAATTATGTGTTCGGATGCTCCATTTCTGCTGGAGTCTTAGGTGAAAATGGCAGTTATTTCACGTGTATGGCAGTCAGCTCCATTTTCGCTGGAGACTGTGGTGAAAATGGGGCATTTCGCTGGAATCTATCGCTGAAGTGGACAGGCACGTACACAGTGAGCTCTTTCTCTCCCGCTATATATAGCGGGTTAGAACATGAAAAATTTAGTTTGTTTACTGAGATGTATATTCAGTTTATGAAAGTTATTGTGAAAGTAATGTTAGTGTGATATTATGAAAAAATTTACAATCATTTGTTAAGTATGATTCTTGTTATCAGGTAAGTAACTATATTTAAATTTTTGTAATTTTACTCATTTAATTTTAGAATGTTATGTATTAACAAATTTTTAATAATTATTTAATTTGTTAAATATCAGGTATTAATTAGATGATAAAAAGAGCGAATTTGGAAGGCACAACGATCATAATATTAAAGGTAAGTATTAAATAGCGAATGAGCTGATTATTTAGTTGTTATAAGAAAACTTTTAAAATTTTGAAATATGAGTTATAAAATGAAATAAAGTTTAATTTGTAATATAATTTTTTTTACCATTTTTATACACTAGATGCTGCAGACATATCTTACTCGAAGAGCCATGATTATGAGCTTATATTATTAAGAATTAAGAATTATTAGTAAAAATGTAAGCGTAATTTGTAGTAGTATTGTGTAATAATATTATATAAATGAAGCAATTATTATCATTTTGTGTTATTATTAATTGGTTTACTATATAAAAATTTGAAAATTCTTTTATTTATTTTGGCAATTATTGTAAACGGTAAGTGAGATATTTTTTTTATTATAGATCTGATATTATGTTGTTTTACTTTTTGAGAAAAAAAACTATGGACAAATATTAATTAAAAATTATATAATTGTATTACAAGTTACATATAGGCAGAAGATGTCAAGCTATACGGATTTTTACTTGCACAAGGGAGAGAAAATTAGTTATGGAATTGCTGATTTTTAGTATGATATATCAGGTCCAGATGCTGTTACGAAGAGAGTAAGATTTAAGAGTAAGCCAACCCTTGCTGAATTGAAACATAAAATTCACGTAAAGTTTAATTTAGGCGTTAACGATGTGATTTCAAGAATTATTTACAAAAGTCCACTGTACAACCAAAGGTCATTATGTTGGACGACGATAGATTTGGAAAATGATAGTGACATAGATATGATATATGAAAGATTAAGAGAATATGACGATTACACAATTGTTGAATTAATAATTAAAGTGGATGAAGGGAGGTTTGGAGGTAATATGCAGGCAATATACGAAACTGATGAGCAGGATAGAAATGATGGAATACAGATGGTAAATGTTGATGCAAGTCAACAATTTTTTGTGAATGATGTTGGTCCAAGTCAGCCCATGCAGTCTGTTAGTAGGGAAGATTATCAGTATGATTGTGATGCCGGTACTAGTCAGACAAACCAATTTGTACGTCGACGTGATGGTGACTTGCTTCTAAGACAGGGTAGTTTGACATCAGGACACTGGTTTTTGCGTCGATCACGTAGCTACATGCCTGATGTATCTAGGAGACAACCTGGACATTCAGCTAGCCTAATGCTTGATGGTTCAATGAGTCAGCCTAGATGGTCTGTTAGCTAGGTGCCTGATGGTTGAATGAGTCAGCCCAGACGTGTAGTGACCCAAATTCCTGATCAATGTATTAGTCAGCCTAGGCATTTATTGAGTCAACGGGTGGGCGATTTTTTTAATAGGTCTATATTTGGCAGCAAATCAAGTAGTCATTGAGATGATATGAGTTATCAATAACAAGTAAGGGCTGATGAAAGTCAACCTAGTCAGATAATACAGTCTGCAAGTCTTCAAGATGGCAATCTACTCAGCAATTCCCTTTTTGGCAACAGTCCAAACATATCTTTTAATGAGGGTCCTGATGTAGATATTGGTGAAGATGTCATGAATGAACCTACTATAGATGCAGTAGATGTTGATCATTTTGATGATGGGACGGTGAACAATAATTACATTTCACCTGATGACGATATTGAGGCTAACACTGCAAATTTGATTGAGGATAGTGATGACTCTGAATTTTTTTATGGTAGTGAGTCAATCGATGTGAGTGGGGATTCACATGAGCCGATCTTCAACTTTCCATCAGAATACTATACAACTATTGACTTTGATGCAACCCAAGTGAATATGGTAGAAGGTTTGCAATTTAATACTTGGGATGTATCGTCCCAATTATCAATTGGTTTGGTTTTCAATAGTAAGGATGAGATTAAGTCTTGTGTTAAAAAATACTCTATAATGAGAAATGTTGACTTCAAAGTTATGGAATCGAAGGCAAAATATTGGGTGCTGAGATGTGCAAAGGTCGATACTGGATGTAAGTGGAGGTTAAGAGCAGTAAAAAAAGGAGAAGAGTCCTTTTTGGACTATCATAAGGTTCGAGGGACCACATTCATATCTATCTGTTAGTAACCTTTCAAGGGATCACATACAATTAGGATCGCATATTATTCGCAATTGTATTAGGGGATGGTAGGTAAAAATCCCACCCTTTCCGTTGATGTGATTATTGCTGCTATTAAAGAGTGATATCACTATGAAGTATCGTACTATAAGGCATGGTATGCGAAGGCGAGCACGCTGGAGTCAATATTTGGCAACTATATTGAATCATATGAGAGATTACCTGGTTTTTTATATGCTTTACAGTGCTATAATCCAAGAACTGTATATGAATTTATTTTGCAAGAAACCTAAGTACCAACCATAAAGCAATTTCAAAGGGTTTTTTAGAGCTTCAAACAACAATTGATGGTTTGAACCATTGTAAGCCACTGCTATTAATAGATGGAACATTTTTGACAGGAAAATTCCAACAAACACTTCTAATAGCAAGTTCTGTTGATGGTAATGACATGCTATTTTCAGTTGCCTTTACTGTTGTTGAGTCAGAGAACAAATCCAGCTGGGCTTGGTTTTTGGGCTTAATTAGAAAGTATGTAACTCAACGAATTGGGATAACTGTTATATCTGATAGGCACGCTGGAATTATGGCAGTGTTTCGAGATGAACGGAGTGGTTGGAAGGAACCTCTTGCATTTCACAAGATATGTTTACGACACTTTATCAGTAATTACAACACCCATCACAAAAATCCAACAATAAAAAAATTGTCTTACAATGCTGGTAAGTACATACATATAATAAATGAATAAATCACATTTATTATATTTGTTATGTTGTTAATCAATTTCGTTGTTTACGGAATAACTTTCAGAAACGCAAGTTCACGAACAAGATGAATGAAATAAAAGAGCTTGACGAGGACTCATACAAGTGGGCAATGCAGGTGCCATTGGATCGTTGGACGATGTCAGAAGATGGTGGATATTGGTATGGTCATGTGACAACGAATATAGCCGAAAGTATTAATAGTGCTCTCAAAGGTGTTCGAATGATGCCTATCACCGCTATAGTGGAACATATTTTTGGGCGAATGGTAAAATTCTATGAGCAAAGACGAGGTTTGTACAAGATGAAAATAAGTCAAGGATTTCGTTTCACTCCAAAATGCATTGAATCTATGAATAAGCGTGCAATTAGGGCTCGAAGTCACTCAGTGATTGATTATGATAGTCAGTACAAATTATAATTAGCATTTTGTTATTTAGTTGGCAATTGTTATTTTGCTTTATGCTTTGATGTATCTGTCTTTTTTGAACAATTATGTTATTTAGTTGGCAATTGTTTTTTTTTATTGAATAAGTAGCATTTTCAAGTACATTATAATAATACATTACAATACTAAAATAACGCGGATATAATAATACATTACAATACTAATAATACATTACAATACTAATGGTGCCTAAAATCCGGATTTGATAAGTGGCTGAATTCACTTGGTTCATCAAGTAAATGCATCATATTCATATTGGATAGAAGTTCATCCAAAAAGTCATCTTGTTGCACGTTATCATCGATATCTCCACTTGTATTAAACGTCTGAATGTTACTTGTGTATCCTGTTTGATCGGGCTCAGAAACACTAACATTTAAATCCACATTTAATCCTGATGTACTTGCATGATAGTCATAACATGTGGATGGACCAGCTTCTGTATCAAAAAATGTTGGCCGAAAGGTTGGCTGACTAAATTCGGGTATCGTGATTGAACATGACTTATGTAGGTAATCATATGGGGGGACCTGATGAATGCCAGGTGGAACAGGAATTGATTGAACATTTGTCCTTCTCTCAGCCATACTTCTTTGGCTTCTTCTTGATTGCCGAGGATCCTGAAATGGGACTGCCATTGGTGGAACCTATACCGGATCGGGAACAAGCTGACGTGGATATTCAACCAACATTCTGTCAATTTGTCCAACTGCGCCTAAAATACCTTCGGCCGACAAACAAATCTCGCCTGCCTTAATTGAAGATGATGACAAAGCCAATTGTCTATGGTAAATAATTTCGGCACCATCAGCCTGCATGCGTTTAGAAGGAGCTCTCAATATAAATAAATATATTATTGAATTGTGTTAAATAACCAATCGAAATTATAATATGTCCAGCATACCGATGATCCGATTGCTGCCCCAATATTGGTTATCCACTGTCTCGTTCTCATTATGTACCATTGCATGTATTGCGACCTTATATGCAATGGTGCAGTCAACAATTGAGTACCAACACATCGATTATGTCGATTATTCCACTCATTAATAAAGTTAGCAAACATATTTTCAAAATTTTTATCATAATTTTCCCTCAAATCGATTGCATATACTGCATCATCCATCATTGGAGGTCTCGGAATGGGCTGGTCCATTCCAAATTGCCTGAGACAACGATCTAATTGGTGCCACTCAATGATATGAAAACAAGATAAAGGCACGACTGATTGCCAAATGCGCTATCCATTCGTACAAAACGACGGCAATATATGCATCACCCCTTCGTACAGTTGCCATTCCACCTAATTAGAATTAGTAATATGATCAATAATGTAGTAAAAATATCATATATTTTTGCTAACATCATACATAATAATTACCTCATGATCACGCTGAGTGTTTAAAATAACGCGGTACGCATGTACATCATTGTAACTACTATTGTTCAAATTTAGAGGAGATCGCCACCTATTATAAAATAATAAATTAATTAAGTGCATAAATAAATAAAGACATAAATAACTAAATAAATACCTATATCCATACGACATTGTCTGATTGATCACACATTCGCCTATAAAAGAAGGTCAGAATAAAGGAAGCCTTTCCCATGCCCACATCTGTAATAACAATAGATAACCACCAACACCATGGGCACTTGGATGTGTAGCACGACAAAGATCCCTATATAGCCAAGCTAAACATATTGATCCCCAACTGAAACTCCCGACTTCTTCTAAATTCTCCAAAAGGGGAAGCCACATCAGATGGATAAAATTATTTGCTTGTGATGGACACAACAATCCACCAATACAGCGTAATATCCATGCATGGGTGAAGCATTGTATTTCGTAGTCAGTAGCATCGACTAGCAAAAAACCAAACGTGTCTGACAACCATCTTAGTTTAACCGAATGACCTTTCAGCATATCTTCACTTGGCATATGTCCTAACAGTTGCTGACAGAGTATTGGCCAATTATGTTTCACACGTCCAGTTATCGCACGCCATTCGATGGGTAAACCGGTTAATATCTCTATATCCTATAGCGCGATAGTCATTTCACCAACTGTGAGGTGAAACGTGTGCGTCTTCGGTCTCTATCTCTCTACAAGTGCAGTTACCAAATTCGCATCAGTATGCATGGGACCTATCTGAGATACCCCATAAAATCCAGCCAATCTCAAATACGATATAATTCTTTCATCAATATTTGCATAATGACTCTCTATACTGGCCCTTCGAACATATAATACATTATGTTCAACCTAAAAAATAAAAAAATTATTCATTTAAATTAACATGACTTAAATTATTCAATATATACGCTGCATATAAAAATATTCCTATTTATGAATAATTTAAATTAAACTTACAACATTGCTCCACACTACATCTACCCGATGTTTTCCTTTGAGCGTCAATAGATTATCAACGCGTGGTCCTGGATTTATGTAAGGCTGATTTTGAAAGCGATTCATTTTTAAAAATACCTACATTTAAACGTGATAAAAATATTATATTAACAAACCCCTCATAACATAAAACATTATAATACTTATTAAAAATTTATATAGTAATTTAATATCATATACAATATATTTATATATATATATATTTTTTAAATGACATTTCCATTTAGATATCTTTTAATTACAAAAATTTTAATTCCTATGTTCCTTATATCAATAAAAAAATTCTTATATTAGCATAAAGAATTCCTATATTTGCAGAAAAAATAATCAACTTATAAATACCTTTGAATAATATATATTTTCTCAACTAAACAAATTTATTAAAAATAAAATAAAATTATTTTGCTTCATATCATACTCAACTGATTAATGCATTTAAATAATATACATTTTCTCAACTAAAAAACTTACTAATAAATATATAATTATTTTGTTCATATCATACTCAACTTATACACACATTTAAAAATTATACATTTTCTCAACTTATAAAATTTACAAAAAACAAATTAATTTATTTTGCTCCATATAACACTCCACTTATACATACATTTAAATAATATTAATTTTCTTTAAAGCTAAAGATTAAAAAAATTTAAAATATTAACTTACTAATCAAAGCACCAAATTTTTAACAATAATACTCTTCAATTCTTCACCCTTAGCCAAAAACCCAGCAAATACCGATTCTTAAAAACCCATCAACCAAAAGAAGCAAATGTGAGAAATAAAATCCAACAAATGCCGATACTGCCTTATATTCACATTTCACTGTGCAAGTTTCTGTGCAATTTACTGTGCGCTCGTGAAGACTTGCAGGATTCTCTGCCATTTCTGCCCAAGACTCCAGCAAAAATGGACACCTGCCAGACGACTGCTGTTCCTGCCACTTCCGCCCAGGACTCTAGCGAAAATGAACTCCCTGCCATCTTGTGATTCTCTGCTATTTCCGCCCAAAAAAGCAGCGAAAATGAGGTAAAGATCCCATTTCCCCAATTAGTTTGCAAAACACCCTAATATCCTAAATAATTGTACAAAATGCACTATTCTTAAAATTGTCCCCAAATTTTGATTGTTCATCATGATCAAATCCTCAAATTTGAATTTTTCTTTTATCGGATAAATCAACTAACAAGCATGATGTGATGATGATCAACTATTTGTTTTTTGTCAAAATTATTTTGTGAATTTGGAGTGATTTTAAAATCACAGCACGTCATCGCAATTTCAAAGTGTGATCCATAACAAATTAAAAAAATTTTATACTAAAACCGTAATAGTTTGTTGTGATTTTAGTATCAAAATCAGTATGAAATTGCAACAGTTTGATGCAGTTTCAAACCGGACAGATTCGATATTTTAATATTAATTTAATTAATGTTATTGGAAGTAAATATTAAATAATACCTTTTGTCCTAGTGTGATAAAGAAATTCCTTGCTTGTTTTTGCGGAGAAGTTTGTGTGGGTTCAAAAATAATTAAATCTGTCATCATTTTACTCTTCTGTAAACTTTTTAGTAGTCCATTTTAGTAGGTTTTTATAATATTAAAAAGTAGCCTTTTCTTGTTCAAAAACAAAAAGTAAGCCTTTCTATTAACTTTTTTCTAATATTAAATAATTAAATCTGTCAAAATTTGACTTGATTGTAAACTTTTTAGTAGATTTTTCAATTATTTTTTATATTTTATTTAATTAAAATTTATCATTAATTTTTTTTAAAAAAATTATAACTAAAGATAATATTAAATAATTAGATCTGTCAATATTTGACTCGATCTATAAAATTAAACCATATGACACGGCTGCAATGAATATTTATATTTTTAAAAAATAATATTAAAAATATTTATTATTTTAAAATTAAGGCATGCGTCACGATAGTGTGATTAGATTTTTTTTTTAAATATTTTGCAACTCTTTTACATTGTCCAATTATATTTAAATTGGATTCTAATAGATAATTTATATGTTAATAATAATGTAAAAAAACAATTTGGCAACATTTTGCAACATATGAAAATGAAAATATGGATAAAAATTATGAGATAGATGTAGTATTATTTAAAAAAGAAATTTGTATGTATAAAATATAAATAATAGTTTTTTTATATTTACATTATATAAATAGTTTTTTAAATTATAAAAAATATAAACGATTTTGATTGAGTTATTAATTTATACGAGTGACATAACACATCAAATCAAAATTACTAGGCGAGTAAAAAATGAGTAATTATTGAATCGGGTTGAATTTGGTCAAAAAATATGAGTTATATGGATTGAATTTATAAATCGAATTAAATATTGATGGGTTTAATTTTAGCTATAATTTTTTTTAAAAAAATATTTTAATCCTTATAAAATATGAAAAAATAGTAAAAAAAAATATTATATGAAATATGACAAAATTTATTAAGAAGCTGCTTAAAAAAATAAAAAAATAAAAAAATCTGTTGCATCTGCAACATGAGAAATGCCCTTTGTGCCATTAAGACAAAAGGCACCATTTGATATTTATTTACAATAAATTTAATCAAATTAATATTTAAATATTAAATATTCGTAGTCTGAAGTAAATTGTTCATATGCAGTTTCTTGCGATTTCAAACGTTGCGAACTGTCCTTTTCGGTTCTTATATTCCTAACAAATTATCCAGCAGTCTCGGTTCTTATATTCCTAACAAATTATCCAGTAGTCTCCTGTATAGAGGTGATAATGGACCGGTTAATTAGTTGATTAGCAAAAAAATTAACTAGTTAATTAATATCGATTTTTTAAAATTATTAATCACTAACCAGTTCGTTATATTCGATTAACCAATTTATCAGTTTCGATTTTTTGATTTGGTTAATTAATATTTTTCGGTTAACCATTAAAATTTATAACATAAAATTATTAAAAAAATTAGATAAAGTTCAATTAAATTTTAAATGTGTAAAGTAATTTAATATAAAAATTACATAATAAATATAATTTACTAGTCAAAATTCATGTTATATAGATTAATAGCTAATATTATAAAATAAATTTAATATTTATTGAAAATTATAATATGCTTGATTTTAAGTCAAATAAAATTTTTAATAATATTAAATATTATAACATAAATTTTAAAATATAAAAAAATATAATTAAAAGCTATTAAGTAAAATATGATCACCAATATATGATAAAATAATAATATATATAAAAGTTAATCTAATACTATATATAAATATTTCTATATAATTAAAGAGAATGACATAATATAAATTTAGTTTAAAGTATTATATAAATTTTATAGAAAAATATAAAAAGAATTAAGCCATAAAAATAAAAATATAATTTAAATATATTTTAAAATATTATTTTATGTAAATTTTAGAGAGAAATAGAAATATATATATATATATATATATATATATATATATATATATATATATATATATATATATATATATATATATATATATATATATATATATATATATATATTAGTTCATCGGTATTTAAAAACTAAATCATAATCATTAATTAAAAATATAAAAATTAAAAATTATAATCGAATCCATATGATTAGTTAATTATAAAAATTGATTCGATTTCATATCAATTTTACAATTAACCATATTTTCGATTTTTTTTGCTCACCCCTACTCCTGAATATTGTTAACCGGTATTTAAAAACTAAATCATAATTATTAACTAAAAATATAAAAATTAAAAATTATAATCGAATCCATCTGATTAATTAATCATAAAAATTAATTAAATTTTATATTGATTTTATAATTAATTATATTTTTGATTTTTTTTTGCTCGCCGCTACTCCTGGATATCAAGGAATTCGATTAGAGGATATTTTCGGAATTTGAACTTTTTGAATAAGTTGGTAGAGTCCATGGTGATCCATTGTTGCACTTGGCGCGCCATCCACCCACCGCAACCCCATTTGCAAACATATCAGCTCACCTGTAGGTATAATTTAATAACTCAGTATTTTTGCCTCTTACAATAGTTAAATTATTTTAATTTTATAAGAAAAATTATAATGTCCATAATATCCTTTTGCTTTTACTGTTTTCTCCATTTTCATCTATGATTTCATAATATTTTCTTTTTCATTTTTCCACTTCATTAAAAATAATAATAAAATTGAAAAATTAATTAATCATCTATATCAGTTCAAAATGCTGATATATTTTTATAGCTAAAAAAGTTGCTTTTAATCTTCAGACTTGCATAAAAAATTACTACTCGGAAAAAATTTTAATTTGAAACACCTTTACGGTTAAGTCATTCTTGATAAAAGAAAATATTTTAGAAAGAAGATAGAGTTAGAGAGTTAAAAAAAAGAGGAGCCAATACATCCACATATTTTTTATGTTAGTGTTCACCTTATTAATAGTGTTTACAGTCCATAACACTAACTAACGTTTGACGGATTTTAACTATATTGATTGTTGAGCAATTAATCTGTCGAAATTGTAGCTCGGTTATAGTCTTTTGATAAATTATTGTTTAATTTTATAAAATGAAAGATTATGTATTTTTTTTAAAGAGTAACTATTAGCATGGGATGAAAGTAGAAACATACTTGCATGAATCGGTTAATTTCATCTATAATAATTGAGTTTATGTTTAATTGTCCAAAAGCAATCGAATTATTTTTCGTTACAAAATTATTACTGAACTTAATATTTTTTTACACAAAAATTATATTGATCGATTTTCGATGATAATTCTTACCAAAATGCTGACATGGCACGCCACGTTAGATACTTGGACATAAATTGATCTATGTTTGTTGCCCCATCATTAGCTACATCAATAAAGCCATTCACGTCATCAAACCACGTAAGCATGCCTCATTTATTGACTAGATTCACAAATAAACCAATAAACAAGGAGAGAGTGGAGTCACCTACCCCACTTCATTAGAGTTGGGTCCGAATGAGTTGTGATACCACTTATCACAGGCCATGACATCTCATGTAAAGTATGCAGCGTCCAGATTTATAAACTCGGAATCCTCCTTTTACCTTTTCGATATGGGATATGGGAAATACAATGGTCACAAATAGAAAATATTCCTCCAAGTACTCTTCATCCATTCCCAAATCCATATTAGGCTTTTCCAATTACACGCAATAATTGTTATTTATTCCTATAAGTACTCTCTTTACCTTTCCGATGTGGGATATGAGAAACACAATGGCCACAAACAAAAATTGTTCCTCCAAGTACTCTCCATCCATTGCCCAAATCCATGTTAGGCTTTTTCAATTACATACTCCCTTTGCCTTTTCAATGTGAGATATGGTGTTAGTTATTATAACATCAAATGAATTATCACCAATATATATATTTATATAATGATTTTTCTTTTGTAGATACATTGATTTTTTTTTTACTTCCCATGTTTTTCTAGATTGTCTACTAAATTGTTTAACATATTTTTCTTTTTTTTTTTACGTTAGTTGTTTATCTGATCAATATATAAATTTTTAAAATACTATCATTATCTGTCAATATATAACAATTTATTTTATAATGTTTAAAGAAGTGTAAGTGGAAGCCTATCATAGGAACATTTTTTATTTTTGGCCATTGTATTTTCCATATGGCACGTCGGAAAGGTAGATGGAGTACTTAGAGGAATAAATAACAATTATTGCTTGTAATTGTAAAGGAATAAATAAGAGAGGAGAAGGCAAAGCTACCACGCACGAGTAGTTAGGTACCTACCACATTTCTTCTACTTTCCCCCTTCTCGCCCTTTTTATATGCATCGACTCTTTCGCCTCCATTACTCACTCACCGCTCTCTCTATCTTCTCTTCAATTTTTAACTTCTTGTCCGCAACAATGGCTCCTTCTACTCTTACGGCGCTGGCCAACGACAAAACTTTGCAAGACAGCTTCGTCCGCGACGAAGATGAGCGCCCCAAGACCGCTTATAATCAGTTCAGCAATGAAATTCCGGTGATTTCTTTGGCCGGAATCGATGATGTTGAAGGTAAAAGAAGTGAGATTTGTAAGAAAATCGTTGATGCTTGTGAAGATTGGGGGATTTTCCAGGTTGTTGAGCATGGTGTTGATGCTGCACTTATTTCTGCAATGACTCGTCTTGCTAAGGAGTTCTTTGCTTTGCCGCCGGAAGAGAAGCTTCGCTTCGATATGTCCGGCGGCAAAAAGGGCGGGTTCATTGTTTCCAGCCACTTGCAGGTATTTTTTAAAAGAATTTTTTGGCTAAAGAAAAACGGTGTTGTTTTATAGAAAGGGATACAACGGAATTAAAATTCAAGATGTTACAGTCCGATAATAACCAGGGTATTGAGCTTATTGATTCAGAAAAAAAAAATTAAATCAGATCCATTCTCATGTATGCACGTTGTCTATATTTACTGTTGATTGGTTTATCAGGAATTTTTTTTTTTAATTGACATGAAAGAGGTTAGACTCATGGTGGAACATTTTTGGTTGATTTGGTAATTTTAATTTGAAAATCAACTAAATTTAAGTTAAAAAAAATTCCGAATCGATCCAATATATAAAGAAAATCAAACTAAAATAATTGGTCTAGTATGTTATTTTAGTTTAGTCTTTATACATGGACTTGATATATATATATATATATATATATATATATATATATATATATATATATATATATATATATATATATATATATACACACACAAGAAATAAAACAAACTAAAACGATATTAAAAGTTTGGTCAGTTAAATTATATCGATTTTTTAATAAAAAAACAAACCAAATAATTGAAGTTAATGAAAAAATCAAACTGAATAAATAGGCTAAAGTTTTATTTTTTTGTTTTTTTTTTTCTGTTTTTGCACGTCTCTACCTAAAATTAGGGATGGTTCCAAATTTTTCCTTTAGGGGCTAAATTCCATAGACTAAAGTCTTATTATGTCTGCATTTAGAGAGCTAAAACTAAAATTTTGAAATTTTTACATATAAATTCTTTTAAAAGAAATTAATGGTACTCTCCGTGCTTGAAATTGTCGAAAGTACTTTTAGTGGTGAAAGATGGACAAGGGACAACTATTGATGATTTTGATAGAAAAACTTGTATGATACAATAATAATCTGTGGAAGGAAGGAAGAAAAGATTTTGAAACATCATCAAAATATAATGACATCTCAATTTTCTATGAAACATCAAAATAGCAACCCAATTACTAACATGAGGAAGGTGATTATACAGGGAGAAGCAGTGCAAGATTGGCGTGAAATAGTGACATATTTTTCATACCCAACACGGACCCGGGACTATTCACGGTGGCCGGACAAGCCGGAGGGATGGAGGAAGGTGACGGAGGAGTATAGTGAGAAGCTAATGGGACTTGCTTGCAAACTACTGGAAGTACTATCAGAAGCAATGGGTTTAGATAAAGAAGCCTTGACCAAGGCATGTGTTGATATGGACCAAAAAGTAGTAGTCAATTTCTACCCAAAATGTCCTCAACCAGACCTCACACTTGGCCTCAAACGTCACACAGACCCAGGCACCATTACCCTTTTGCTCCAAGACCAAGTTGGTGGCCTTCAGGCTACCAAGGACAATGGCAAAACTTGGATCACTGTTCAGCCCATTGATGGCGCTTTTGTTGTCAATCTTGGTGACCATGGTCACGTAAGTTTTCTCAGCTATTTCCCCCATTTCCTTTTTATTTCATTTATTATTTAAGTGGATTCCAACTTATATCACATGAATTTGTAGCGGATCAAAAAGTATCAATTTTTTTATTTTAATTTTATAAAAAATTATTTATTTTATTAATTAATTACATTTGCAATCATTGAATTTTACCAAAAAAAGTCCTTATAGTTTTATATTGATTTTAACTTAATTTCTAAATTTACTCATTGATTTTATACTTTGGCCCTTCAATTTTTTTTTATTTTGTATGATATTAAAATTTTGATTTTTTTTTAACAAATTCTAAATCAACCCTAGCCATTATGTCATACAATATTGCGACATGACATAACAATTGCATACGGCATTCTAACATCATTTTTCGGTCATTTTTATTTTACTCAAGATAAAATAATAGTTATATGATTTTTTTTTTCTGTTATAAATAATTTATTATTGATTAGCTGATTATAAAAAGTAAAATTTAATGACTACGGGGTGAAATTTAACCTCACATTTGTTGGCAGCAAATATACTATACCTATTGCAAAGATAAATTCTGATGGTTAATTTATTGAGTATGGTGGTGATGTGATGCAGTATCTGAGCAATGGGAGGTTCAAGAATGCAGACCATCAAGCAGTAGTGAACTCAGATTGCAGCAGATTGTCCATAGCAACATTTCAAAACCCAGCACCAGAGGCAATTGTGTATCCTCTGAAAATTGAAGAAGGAGAGAAGCCAATTCTTGATGAACCAATCACATTTGCAGAAATGTATAGAAGGAAAATGAGCAAAGATCTTGAGCTAGCCAGGTTGAAGAAATTGGCTAAGGAACAGCAAATGAAGGATGTTGAGAAAGCCATATTGGAAAGAAAACCTATAGATGAGATCCTTGCTTAATTATGTTACTAAGACATGGCTTAATATTAATTATATTAATTATCAGTTTTTATATAATTTTCTTATTTAATTTCTCTACATATAGCGTGTGTTGTATCCTAATGACGCCTTATGCTTTGTACTCATTTCTGTTCTTAATAATAAATATTCATTTTGGTATTCTGCAACCACTCTTTCTTTTTCATTTAATTTATTTTCTTTTTTATTTATTATTTTATATTTAATCTCAATATATTATAGAAAAAAAATGCTAATAAGCATTTATTGTTACACAGTTAAGTGTAGAGGAATTAATAAAATTATAAAGGAAATCCCATTTCAAATTTTGATTTTATTGTACACACTAAAATAAATGTAAGAATAAAAAGTCCCTTTTCAATTACAATACTACTCTTTCCAGTAGATCTTATAAAATCCTTTATTATTATTATTATTTAATTTTTTTTAATGATATGAATTATTTCAAAGAAGCATATTTCTTTAGGCTGGGCCTAAATATTTAACTAATAAGCTTTTGTTTATATTGGGCCTTAATCTTGAATCATATATTTCTCGAACCTATAGTGGATCCATCCCATGTGGAGATTAAATGTTCAAGAACTATCCATGCCGTATTTTATAAGACCATCCTTTATTATTATTATTATTATTATTATTATTATTATTATTATTATTATTATTATTATTATTATTATTATTATTATTATTATTATTATTATTAAGGGAGATGCACGATTTTAATTATAATTCTGATGTTATTAGAAGAAATTAAATATGAGATTTTATGCATTTTTAATCATGTAGGAGAAATGGCAACAGGATAGGAGAAAGAGAAAACAAGAGATGTGGAAATTCTGGATTTGGGCTATTAGAAAAAATAGATTAGATGATTGGGTCATACAATAACTCATAACCCATTTACATATTCTTAAAATTTTAAAATGAATTATATGAATTATAATAACCCAATAAAATTATAAAAAAAATGAATTAAATGGATTACACAAGCCCTATGCACTACCTATCAAAAAGTGGTTAAAATTAGTTTTATTGGTACCAAATGCTTCAAATTTCTTATGTAAGTTGTATGTTTTTATTATTTTCTTCCTACTCAATATCTCTGTTTGAGAAAAAAAAATTACATATATACAGTTACACACAAAACCAAGTGGAATAAAGTTTTCTAAATAATAATAATATATTTAAAGGACTTTACAAAAATGCCCAAAAAAATAGCTGTATTTTTAAAATTGCCTTCCCCTTCTTTCCCCTTTTAAAATTGACATTTTTAAAATTCTATTTTTTAAAATGATTCTTTCTAAAATACCTTATTTAAACTCCAATAATTTCCCAATCCCTTTTCAGTTCTCCCTCCTCTTTCTCAATTTCACAAGTAATTATGTAACTCCACCATATTAATTTTATCCACTCACTTTGCAGAGGAAGCGAGCAAGAATTACTAACGAAAAGAAAAAAAATCGCCACAAAGGCTGATGCCGCTGAGTACCAGAAGCTCCTCACAACAAGGTTGAAGGAGCAAAAAGATCGGAGAAATAAGAGCTTAGCCAACAAAAGGTCCAAGCTCTCTGCAGCTTCATTGGTGGCCAAGGACTTGCTGAAGATTGTTATTTGGTCACCGTATGTGCCAAGATTTATTAGAATCTTTCCAAAGAATAGTGGTTTCTTTGACCAACCGCAACATGGCTCAAAGACGAAGACAACTTTTGCTTTGTTCCAGTTTCCTACACAATTATCTACTATCAATGTCCAAATATTCTAATGGAATATCAATTCATTATATCAAAAGTCTTTTATACCTATTGTGAATTTAACTATTCTTTGGACTTTCAAATTTGTTTGTTCCCTTTCAGATTTGTGAACTTTGTGTTTCATGTTAGATTTGACTATCGTATATCTATGAATTAGACCACATGTTTTCTGATGCAGATATGAAACATGATGAAGAAGAAACATAAGAAGCCAAAGAGTTACTGGTTTGAGCTATTGTGACTAACAACAGTTTACTGATGTTATTGTAATAATTAAAACGAGGACTAATTCGTAATTAAAAAAATTAATTTGCAGACAGATTGTTCTACGAATTTTTTCTTTTTCTTTTTTCTTTTTTTTTTTTGCTGATGACATGGATTTATCCTCCCTACTCCTTCATCTTCCATAACTATCCAACCTTTTCTTCTCTACTGCTCTTTCTGCAGAATCACCTAAGCAAATCGATCAATCTATGGCATTAAAGTAATGGCAATCTCAATAGCAGTTGGCTTAAGAAATCTTTTCTTAGTATTATGCAGCACAGTGGTGGTCACACTCGTTTACACCATCTTCATTGATGGCCCACCTTTTTGTAAAGACCTCCTCACACCATAATTATCCTTCTCTCTTTTCTGCCCGCAATCTCCATGAATTTTTATTATTTTTGTGCTTTTTCAGGTGAATGGTTTCTACTTTGGTTGATTTCTAGATCAAACATTGTCCCATAACATAATTAGCATTCTGAAAATAATATACTAAAAAACATAACATGTTTGCACTTTGATTTTGATATATTAGCTGGTATACCAAAAAACATAACATGTTTGCACTCTGAATTTTGGTATACCGGTTGGTATATTTGGTATACCGTCTGGTATGCCAAAATATATAAAATATTTGCACTCTAAATTTTGATATACTGGCCGGTATACCCAGTATACTGTTCAGTATACTAAAAAATATAATATGTTTACACTCTGAATTTTGATATACCGGCTGGTATACTTGGTATATCGGATGATATACCAAAAAATATAATATGTTTGTAGTCTGATTTTTGATATATCGGCTAGTATAACTAGTATACCGTCCGGTATATCAAAAAATATAACATGTTTGCAGTCTAAATATTGGTATACCAGCAGGTATACTGTTCGAAATACCAAAAAACATAACATGTTTATTCTCTGAATTTTGATATACCGGTTAGTATACCTGGTTTATCATCCAGCATACCAAAAAATATAATATGTTTGCACTATAAAATTTGATATATTGGTCAGTATACCTGGTATTCCATACCGTTCAGTATACCAAAAAATATAACATGTTTTTCATTCTAGAATAAATATAGATCCAATAATTAAAATTTAATCATTAACAGCAAATTCATCATTACAAGATCAACTTATTTTATAATTGTAAAGAAGTTTTTATGAAATGATGAATTATATGAGCATATTGAGCAAAGATACTATTGAGAATTATTACAACTAACCCAATATATCCTAATATAGAGATAGAATAACTTTTCAATGATAAGAAAACCCTTACAAAGCCATTAAGTAATCGAAGATATCCTAATATTGAAAATTATTATCATTGCATGACAAATTTATCATCAATAATAATAATAATTTTAATATATCAAAGTAATAACAATTCAAACTGTCATCGATACTTGCATTTGGATAGATAAAAAGCACTAGTAGCCTAAATTATAAAAGGTATGCAAAATACCAAGATCAAAAATTTGGAGAACAAGCACAAAATATCTATTTATTTCTCACCCGAGTCAAAGTATTGAAAAGCTCGTTACCAAAAAACAATCATCCAAAAAGGACCATACTCTTACAAAGGTTTCTAAAATCTAAATAGCTTATACTAAAACTCTAGTAGTGCAAAATGTGTATCCTGCTTCAAACACTTAACACTTGATTTCCTTGAACCCATAGGCAAAGTAAAGAAAGGTTGGATCATTAGCTCCTTCCTTGTAGTATGGAAATACCAAGCTGCCATCGTCGTGCATGCTCTCACCCACAAAAGCTGCAACAAGTTCAAATACAAAAGTTGAGCTGCTTTATTAGTTTCTTTTAATAAACAAAACTAAATTGTAATGGGAATCGGACATACAATTGAAGGTCACTGAGTTTTGAAAGAAAGAACTTGGTAGCTCCTTCAAATGCTTTTTGAAAAACTCATATTTCTTTGGCTTCAATTTTGGAGTCAGAAGGTTATCGAGTTTTGAAAGCAAGAACTTGGTAGCTTATTCAATATGTTTCTTGAAAGACTCCTACTTCTCTAGCTCCAATTTTGGTGTCAGCAATTTAATATACCTCTTTATGAAGGTAATAAATTATTTCTTGTCAAAAGCAAGTTGCTCCTATGAATTATGAATATGAATCGAACTATTTTAGACACCTAAAAATAATAGAAAGAAGGTAACAAATTGTTTCTTGTCAAAAGCAGGTTGCTCCTGTAAATTATGAACATGAACCAAAACTATTTTACACACCCAAAAACAAGAACAAAGGCAATAAGTAAAGGCATAAAAAATAGTTAGAAATATTAACCTGAAGCATGAATGTGTCAACAATATCAACAACCATGACAGCAGTGTCATCAACGCCTTCATCTTCTCTACCTTTTGCTGAAGGATTGGCACCAATGTCTACATTAACTACTCCCTTAACAACCCACTAGTATATGAAGCCAAATAAAGCTAAAAAAGGTTATTTTGCTTGCAGATCGTAGTACATCTACTCTGCTTGATATGAATGGATTATACAAGCAAAATTATAAAGAAATAGAAAGGACAGAAGGTATTTACTTTTCCATCAACATCCCACAACATTCCTAAATACGATTTTCATTCTGTAATTTTGTATACCATCTGGTATACCAAGTATACTAGCCGGCATATCAAATTTCATAACATAATTAACATTCTGAAATTTAGTATATCAGCTAGTATATCTGGTATACCATCCAGTATACCAAATTTCAGATCATATTTGCAATCTAAAATTTGGTATACCAGCCGGTATACTAAATTTCATAACATAATTAGCATCCTGAAATTTGGTATACTAAATTTCATAATGCAAACATATTTTGTTTGCATTATGAAATTTGGTATACCGGATAGTATACCATGTATATCAGCTGGTATATCAAAATTCAGAATATGATTTTCACTCTATAATTTGGTATACCAGACGGTATACCCGCCAGTAGACCAAAAAATATAATAGGATTTAAAATCTAAAATTTAAATTTTAGTATATTTGTTTTATATTTAAACTCATACAATAGCATAAATGCAGATTTCATAATTAAAATTCAAATATCAACAACAAAATTTTCATCATTGCATGACAAATTTATCATTAACAATGATAATTTTAATGTCTTTATTTTATTAAAATATAACTATTTATATATATAATATTATATACATATATGACCTCATATTAAACTTTGATGGATTCTATTTTTTTCTTATTTTTCATATATATCGATATATATAATATTAAATTATGATTTATGAATAAATATAAATTAAAATAAAATTTAATTGAAAAAATGGATTACATATTTAAATTGAATTTCTTGTATTTTTAGAAGAATATTTGAATTTTAAACCGAATTCTATTCAAAATTTTTGGGTTATTCAAAATTTTGGATTAAAAGTAGACGGATATTGTTAAGAAATTTGCTTTGTAAGGTAAGATCCACTGGCTAATTACCATCTTCATCATCAAACGCAAGAAAGAACTAAAAAGAGAAGCAGAGGACAGCAGCCAGTTTGAAGGAAAAAATGCCACATTTGGGTGACCCGAATCTTGCTATTATTTGCATCGAAATTCTTGGCTGAAACAAAACTCTTGCCAGAGCACCCTAATCGACCTAAATTTTGAATGATATATAGATTTTTCTTTCCGGCAATTAGCTAACGATTAAATATCGTATTGTTCAACTTGAGTATCAGATTGGCAAACACAGATTTGAATAAAGTCCGATTAATCTTTATGAGGTTTTACAGAGTTGAAACCACTTCTCTTCTTGCTCAATGGAGAATAGACAATCTTGCTTTCTGTACTTATCGCAAATCCGATCCCTTCAAGATGTCTCAGAGATGAGTAAAATCCGCAGCAAGAGAGGGAGGTGGCCAAGAAAAGAAAAAGTGGAATTTACAGTTTAAAATGATATAGAGTTAGGATTTAAAAGAAAATGGGGTATTTTTAAAAACATAAAATTAAAAAAGAGGTGTTTTTAAAACTTTAAAATTGATAAATGCATTTTTAAAAATTGAGGTTAAAAAATAGGCATTTTGTGTAAATTCTCAGTATTTAAACACAAAATGATCTCTTGACAATTGTTTCTCCTCGAAATTGAAATGTGCTATATATTGCTTATTATTCTAACCAAGTCCGGTCTACCAACTTTGTAGCGTTCACACTTGGATATCAAAAAACAACAATAATATATCACATCGGGTTGTTGGCCATGCATCGATTCTTTATACAATAAAAATTAAGAGAATAAACTAAAACACAACTATTTTTTTTCCAGAGAAATCATGATCATGTGTCGATATTATTTTATAGTACATAGCAAATTCTACTAAAAAAAACGTTCTTTAATAATTTCAAAGTAGAAGACTTGAAAATAATGTAGAGAATACATAAAAAAAATATATTTTAAGTCTAGACTCAATAAACAGGTTAAGTCGGATCAAAATGGGTTGAATTATATAAACGGATTGAATCGTAAATAGATTATTATAAATAGATCATAAAAGTATTTTAATCCGACGTATGAATTTGATCCAATTCATTCGTAAAATATGATTTAAATCTAACCCGATCTTATCCATTCATGAATCAATCAATTTATAATTTGCTTGTAACTCATTTATATTATTTGTTTATTTCATATTCTTTTACATAATTTAAATATACAAACAATTGTTTTATAAATTACACGCGTATACTCTTTTATTTTTAATTATCAAAAAATTAATATAATAAATTTTAATTTATTTATGACTTGATTTATTTTTATCCATTTAATAATGATTTTTTTAAAATTATAATTCAACTCAATTCTATTGAATTCATTTATAATTTGTAAAATCTTGATCAATTTGCCATCCAAACCATTATAATTCGATTCAAAGCTCATCAGCTATATCGTTTGCCACCAAGATAGATATCTGATCGTATCTAAGATGCATAGATCACTCCAAATACTGTTTTTTTTTTCAAAGGGAAATCACTCCAAATAGACTGGACCCTCCTGTTCTCCTTTTTTGAATGCGAACACAACATTAGATCCAAGCATATATCTCTTATTGGTAAAATAAAATAAAAAATAAAAAAATAAAAGAAGAAGAAGAAGAAGAAAATAGACATATATTTTGCTGACATTCAGTCGGTCTATAGTCCACCAATTAAATGTGTAACATATTCATTCATTTCATTTTCTAAATGATTGAATTCGATTGTACTTTATAATCAAAAAACGGCTCAAAGTGATTGGTGGGTATCAAAACTAACAAAAATAAAATTTTTATTTAAAATTAACTTGTAATTAATGATGAGTAGTGTCAAATTCATAGAAATTGGTCGAATTGCAATTCCTTAAATAACAAGAAAATTAATAAAATAAAAATAAAAGATGGGGTTATGTAGATATAAGAAACTAAAATCAGAATTAAATTAAAAACAAAATTAAAATAATAAAATAAAAATAAATAAAGATAAAATCAATTGGTGAAAAATTTCAGTTAAAGGTATTCGCAGCATAGGATTCAAATTAATGATTATAGATGAAAAGATAATTCTAAAATCATGCAATAAACCGGTTATAGTTGTCGGCTTCATGCTCTCAATCAATATTTCCGTATTAATAGACTGATCAAGTAAGACTGTAATTAACCCATAACCAGTAAATAACCCTTTAACAAGCAAAAAAATATAGTTTATTGACAGTATTACGGTTTAGAAAGATCCAATTTAAGCCAACCAACCTACAAACGAGATTGATTAAAATCAAATCATGTATTTACTTAATATAACAACCTTTGTAAGGTAGCTATATTAATTGCTACTTGTTATTGATTTCACCAAATAATTACGGATTTGGCAGTCTCAATTGGCTATATGTTATTTAATTAAATGAACAAATGATTCTTATTGCACATAAAACAAATAACAATCAAGATGTGGTTTCTTTAAATCACAGTAAATAACATGAACATCACATAAAATTAAAGAAAAAATTAAAGCACAAACAAACTCACAACAATTGATTAAATCTTGTACTTGAATTAACTTTTAACTAAAATAAATGTTCAGCCACTCATGGCTATTACAAAGCTAAAGACGGAGAATGAGAACTAAGAAAGAAGATTTGATCTTTCCCTTTTATTCCTAACAAAAATCCTAAAATGCAGAAGGAAAGTAGTTTAATCCAACCCAAACATAGAAAATAAAATAAAAATATCTAATGTAATTTTAAGTTCCTAAAAATATTATCTTTTGTCTCCTAAATTAAAGCCTAAGCATCTCTAAATATCAGTTGGAGCAAAGATGGCAGCTAGGGCAAATCGCGCACAAGTCAAACTTTAAATAATATTCTACACTGTCGACATCCCTTAAGCAAGGCTAAGTCTCGACCTTGCCTTCCTACCTTGGGCAAGGCTAACAACCAGATTTTGACATCCATAAGCTCTTTGCACTAAAATTGCTCCATAAATTCAATAATATCCATATTAGTTCCGGTCAGCCTTAAAAGTACATCTTCTTCAAATTTTGATCATACAATTAGCAAAATCAAGAAACAAGTAAAAAGTTTCTAAATTGGCCGAAAAGAATGCAAAATATTAAGTATAACAAATTTTTCCACACTTGTCCCATGCGTCCTCAAGTATGAATCAAACAACACAATCAATCCCACAAAAAATCCTTTCACCCTCAAACAAATTCCAATCCTAAAAGTTTTGATCAAATTAAAATGCAAGGCAAATTAAAGACAAAATTTAAGATGACTAGCTTTCTACAATTTCATATCAAGATATGGGTTCCTTAGCACCCTTTTCAAACCAGAACCAACAAAGCTTGATTATTTTAAGCATGCAAGAATTCTTATGTCTTAGTTTAAAATCAAATCACTCCACGGAAATAAATTGCCAAACCAAAATAGATATCACAATACACATTTCAATAGATAAGGGAAAGAAACTACTAAAAGTTTTTTTCTTTTGGCATCGTCTTACTTTTGATGTTATTGTTGCTTTTATTTTCTTTTTCTTTTTTTATTTATGGGAAAGATTAGGATTGCTTACAAGGAATGTAGAGATCCTTTTTTATGCGTGATTTTCTGGTTTTCACCCGCATACATTCAATTACTCAAACCACACATATCCAAGTGGCTACTAGCTCAACTCATGTCCCATGTTAAACAAACAGTGGAATAAAATTTATTGTCTAATCTCTTTTTTTCTTTTTTTTATAAAGGATCCTAGTAGCCAAATTTCCAAACCATAAACACACAAAATTACTTGATATCCCAACTAATTTTAACAAATATCTAAAATGCAAAGGTTTCAAATTAAATTCCATGCAAAAGTTTATTTTGTCTATTAAATTGAGCCTTGAAGTTTCTAATTTAAAAAATATTAAAACTACCATGAGATGTATGAAACAAAATAAATAATCAAGAAGGTGACTCATTTTCTACCTAACATTTGTAACAGGCCAAAAACTATTTATTCAAGAAATTAATTTTCGACAAAACATTTTCCTTCTTGAAAGAGAGTGAAGTTCAATAAAATGCTAAGGGCACAAGAACAAAAAGCAAATTTTTAAACAATGAAAAATATGGGACAAGTGTTATGTTATCGACCCTTAAAAAAGACTTTACCAAAAATTCAATAATTGATCAAATTTAGCTTAACAAAATATGTTCATAAAAAATGGACACAATAATTGAAAGTCATCATAAAAAAAATATAGTAGCAAATTTGGTCAATAAAAATTGATAGGATAATTTACAGAATAAGCTTTTCAATATCAGTAAAAAAATCAACAAAGATAATCTAAAAATTTCAGCATAACACCACAAAAATCAGTACAATACAACAAAAAGAATTCCAAGACAACACTTCTATTGCAAATCCCTCCCCTATACTTTTTCCTTCCATTATCCCCAATGCGAAATATCAAATCAATTGTGGGGCGAAGGGTGCAAAAATAAATAAATAAATAATTAAAAATGAAGTATAAAGTATTGTCCTGTGGTGTGGAGAAATGGTACAAAGTTATCCGCAATTGCTAAGATAGAGTTATAGCATCTAGCTTATCAATTCTTCTTTCTAGCAATTTTTCCTATAACTTCAGGTACTAAAAACTGAGTAAATCAAAATATCACCAAAGATCAATATTCAAACTTTAACTATCCATATAGAATTATTCAGCAGGAAAATCAGAGCATGAGCATACCCAATGACAAACTAATAGATTAAAATAAATGTCAGAGTAATTAACTAAATTAAGTAGATAAAATGTCGAGAAAAAAAAGAAAAAAATTAAACTATTTTTTAATTATTTTTTTAGAAAAAAAAAGAAAATAAACACCTTATGTAACGCTCACTCTAATTACCTTTTATTTACATATGGTTTCATTTAATTACTTGCACAAGTATACATATACACATATACAATTTACTTAAAACATGTTTACAAGTAGTTCATTATATGTATTCCATATCCTTTACATTTAACGTATTACAAAAATAACTAAACTACCAAAATTGGTCTTCACTTTCCCTTATTCCAGTGGCCCATAGATGTTGACTTGAAAACTAGCTCCTCAGATCTACACTTACATATCTACACGAGAAAAATACCCGTGTTAAGTGATAGCTCAATAGGGAGTAACGCAATGCCATGGACTTTTTGTCGAAATCGCAAACACAAATAATATAATATACAAATGACAATACATAATAACATTTAATAACTAGCATACTTTATCATATACACTATGGTAGTTCCATACATTAAACAACACTTCAAATAATTCTTTCATTTTACTGCAACATTCATTGAGAAACACTAACACTACCATAAGACACTAAAATAATTACACTATTAATTATTCACTAATATTCATGTAAAAGTTTAAATCACTTTCATTACCTAAATTTTCACTAATGGTGGATAACGGGTACAAACACTAAATCTGACGAGTAGTATCAAACACTGAAAACATATTAGTCTCAGGTTACTAAATACCAATAGGTATCATAACACTAAACACATTTTGGTGTCAACACTAGCAGCTGCAATCACTATCCCTTCATAGATATGCCTATCTATCCATTACTATGTGAAATTTAGGCTTCAATAAGTCATTATTCACTCCAGAATATCACACTTTAATGCATTTAGAATAATAGAGATTATACATAAAATAGAGCATACAATAAAATCACTAAATAATTTATATTCACTTACACTTCAAATACACTTAAAATACACATTAACATGGTTATCATTTATCATGCAATATGTAACACTATGTATATCATTTGTTATGTTCACTCACACTCATTACTTATACAAATTCTTATACTTTAAGTTTAGTCTATAAATTTATTTCAATACTTTATTATGCTCTACATACATTTATGGCACATATTATCCTTGCTTTTATGTTTAAAATAGTCTAAATGTGTTCAAGAAGGTTTGGGAAAGTTTCAATGATAATTCAAGGCCTAAAAATCAAGTATAGGAGGAAACAAGGCAAGGCCACCGTGGCCAATGATTTATTGTGACCGTGAGATAGGTGCAAATTCATTTTTGGAAGGGCTCACGGTGGTTACCAATTGGTTGTGATTGTGAGATCCCTTCTGCCCTAAGAATCCTAAAGATAGATTTCCATGTTTAACTTTATGCTATTTTAGACTTAACAAATACAGTGGTCTTCTAAAAAGTTGTTCTCCTATATCTATAGTTTTTAAAACATTAAAAATAACTCCATTTGGACCTTTAAATCTCAAGATATTAATAAAAAGTACATATTGCTCTAGATGATAGAGCAACAAAGGTCATTCAACTTCAAGTTCGATTTCGAGCACATTAGGGACAAATTCAAGTTTTGGTTTCTTCTACAAAGTTGTAAATATATATCTTATCTTTCATATTTAATTTAAATCCTCTCAATTAGATATCTAAAAAGAGATTTATTCCCTTTACACTAAAACTGGTTCAAGTGAATCTTGGGCAGAATTTTCATTAGGTCATTTTTTCATGCATAACTGTCATTCTCATGCAATAACAATATCATTACCTAGTTACACTATAACTCACATAAAAATTATAATAAAAATATCATCTTGGATCAATTAAACATATAACAAAGGAAATGAAAACTCCTAAACCTCTTCGGCAAGTTCCAACCCTTCCTTTAGGCTCTTTCCCCTTCCATCTCTTTACCTTTGCTAGATTCTCCAACTAAAACATATCATAGATACACATTAATATCCAAATATCATCTATGATTTTTGCACCTCATGTTTAGAACAAATAAAAGACCAAATTTAAGCCCAAAACTCCATAAAAACATGCCTTAAATTAGCTAGGATGCATAAAATCTTTAAGCTAAAGTATAAGCAAGAGAATAACATAGGGAACAAGAAGAAAATGGCTAGAATTCTTTGGCCAAAAGTGGCGGGCCAACTCACACACAAAAAAGAGGCAGATTTCTTCCCTTTTCTTATTTTTTTTCCATTTTTCTATAATTGCTAAATGTCCCTCTCTAATTGGCATAGTGTTTAACCATTTCAAAATCACACTTCACTCTATCTTATTAGTCTTAATTACAAATTATACACCTTATTAACTTCTTTTAATACATTTCTCCCTATTTCTTTAATCATAAAATACATTTGCAATTAAATTACCAATTTACAAAATTGCCTTTCACTTATACATTAATACCGATTATGTTCCAATTAAATTATTAACAATTCTTTCACACTGAAACTTTTTCAACCTCTCTTTTCACTACATACTAATCCTATTAAGGTATGCTTTGGGATCTTATATTTCTCTTCCCCTTAAAATAATTTCTTCCATAAAATTCCTCCCATTACTAAGTATACCAATACACTATCTTTAAACAATAACATCACATAACACTAAATGGAACATACCAGGTAAGTTCTTAACATTTGGATTTTTCTTTTCTCCTCCTATTATTGCATATACTCGACCCAAAGCATCAAAAGCAATGGACTTCTCTACAATCTTAGATGGCATTCGATTAGCTTCACTCTTACCTCTTTCACCTCTACTAGTACCAGAAATATTGGCATTTCCTTTACTTACTTGTGAGGTTAAACTTTTTTGAATTTAAGGATAATTGGCTATCATGTGTTCCATGCTGCCAAATGTAAAGCAAGCTCTAATGAGCTTTCTACACACACCCCAATGCTTCTTTTGATAATGTTTGCATATCAATGGGGTTCTACCTTTACTAGATGGTGATGTAGCAATAACTGCCGAGGCTAGTTTTTGAGCTAAACCCTAGGTAGCTTGTATACTTTGAGCTTCACGAGCCTTCTTATTGCCCGTTACTCCACTATCTTGCACTTTTCTCTTTGTTCTTTCTTCTGCTTTACATGTTCAAACTCTTTTACCTTTAAGGAAGCTTCAACCAATTTATTATAATTTACTTTTTGTATAGTAGTTACTGGTATCAAACATGCTCAGACAAATCTTATTTAAACTATCCTCAAATTGCCTATATCGAGAGTCATCTGTCATTAATGTGTCAGGCATATACTTGCTAAGTTGACTAAACTTCTTCTCATATTCAGCTACTGTCATATTATTTTGCTTTAAACTTTCAAACTCCTTCCATTTAGCCTATTTGTAAGCTTTAGTAATATATCTCTTCTCAAATTCTTGGAAGAAAAAGTCCCATGTCAACTTTGCAGGTTGTTAAGGATTTCAGAGCACTAATTTCCACAAGTCATAAACTGAACCTTGTAATAAGGACACAACACAACTAACCCGTTAATCCTATGGATAATTAATTATTGCAGTATCATATCTACTTTTTCTAACCAAAACTCAGCTACATCAGATTCATTTATTAAGGTACCCATAAACTCCTTTACTCATTTCTTCCTAATAAGATCAATAGGAGCCTTTGGAGCAGTCAATCTATCTACTATATGCATTAATCTTGGCACTAACATCGAATTGCCTTGAGCAGGATCTAAACCCCCTACTGGTGGTTGCTCGGGTTTAGACAGATTATCACATGCTGGGTTTGCACTTTTAGCCATTTCACCAATATTTTCACCAGGATCCAATTCCATCTTTACCCTACACAAGATAACACCTATATTAAGCCTATAATAATATATAAATACATATGTCTAATTTTTTCTCTAACATATTGTCTAGAACCATCTAAACCTATGCTCTGATACCATAATATAACGCTCACTCTAATTACCTTTTATTTACATGTGGTTTCATTTAATTACTTGCATAAGTATACATATACATATATACATTTAACATACTTAAAACATGTTTACAAGTACTTCATTATATGTATTCCACATCCTTAACATTTAACGTATTACAAAAATGACTAAACTACCAAAATTGGTTTTCACTCACCCTTCTCCTAGTGGTCCACAGATGTTGACTTGAAAACTAGCTTTTCATATTTACACTCATATACCTACATGAAAAAAATACCCATGTTGAATGATAGCTTAATGACAAGTAAACTAATGTAATGGACTTTTTTCGAAGTCGCAAACACAAATAATATAATATACCAATGACAATACATAATAGCATTTAATAACTAGCATACTTTGTCATATACACTTTGATAGTTCCATATATTAAACAACACTTCAAATAATTCTTTCATTTCACTGCAACATTCAATAAGAAACACTAATACTACTCTAAGGCACTAAAATATTTACATTATTAATCATTTACTAATATTCATGTAAAAGTTTAAATCACTTTCATCGTCTGAATTTTAACTGATGGTGGATAATGAGTACAAACACTAAATATTGGTGAGCAGTATCAAACATAATAGACATAATAGTTTCAGGTCACTAGATACCAATAGGTATCGGAACACCGAACATCTTTTGATATCAATATTAGCAGTTGCAATCATTATCTCCTTGTAGGCATGCCTATCTATCCACTACTATATGAAATTCAAGCTTCAATAAGTCATTAATCACTCAAGAATATCACACTTTAATACATTTATAATTACATAGATTATACATACAATAGAGCATGCAATAAAATCACTAAACAATTTATATTCACTTACACTTCAAATACACTTAAAATATACATTAACATGATTATCATTTGTCATGCAATATGTAACACTATGCATACCATTTTATCATGTTCACTCACATTCATTACTTGTACAAATTCTTATGTTTTAAGATTTAGTCTATAACTTTATTTCAATAATTTATTATGCTCTACATACATCGATGGCACATATTACCCTTGCTTTTATGTTTAAAATACTCTAAATGAGTTTGAAAATATTTGGCTAAGTTTCGATGATAATTTAGGGCCTAAAAATCAAGTATATGAGAAAATAGGATAGGATTATAATGGTTAATAATTTTTTATGACTTTGAGATAGGTGAGAATTTAGTTCTTGAAGGGCTTATTGTGGTTACCAATTGGTTGTGATCGTGAAGCTCCTTTTACCCCAAGAATCCTAAAGATAGATTTTTAGGTTCAACTTGTATGCTATTTTAGACTTAATAAATGATATTTTCAAGCAAAGTCATCTTCTACAAAATTGTTCTTGTATGTCTCTAGTTTCCATATTATTAAAAATAACTCCATTTGAACCTCTAAATCTTAATATATTAATAAAATAGTATAGATTGCTCTAGATGATAGGGCAGCAGAGGTCAATCAACTTCAAGTTCGATTTTGAGCACTTTAGGGATAGATTCACATTTTGGTTTCTTCCATAAAGTTATAGATCTATGTCTTATCTTTTATATCCAACTAGAATCACCTTAATTAGACATCTACAGAGAGAGTTATTCCCTTTATACTAAAATTGGTTCGAGTGAACCTTGGTCAGAATTTTACTAGGTCACTTTTTCATGCATAATTATCATTCACATGCAATAACAATATCATTACCTAGTTACACCATAAATAACATAACAATTGTAATACAAACATCATCTTGTATCAATTGAACATATAATAAAGGAAATAAAAACTTTAAAACCTCTTTGGCAAGTTCTAACCCTTCCTTTAGGCTCTTTGTCCTTCCCTCTCTACCTTTGCTAGATTCTCCAACTAAAACATGTCATAGATACACATCAGTATCCAAATCCCATTTATGATTCTAGCACCTTATGTTTAGAATAAATAAAGGACCAAATTTAAGCCCAAAACTCTATAAAAACATACCTTAAATTAGCTAGCATGTATAAACTCTTTAAGCTAAACTATAAGCAAGAGAATGACATATGTAAGAAGAAGAAAATGGCTATAATTCTTTGGCTAAAAGTGGTCGGCCAACTCACTCACAAAAAGAGGCAGATTTCTTCCTTTTTCTCATTTTTTCTCCATTCTTCTAGAATTGCTAGATGTCCCTCTGTCATTGGACTAGTGTTTGACAACTTTAAAATTACACGTCACTCCCTCTTATTAGTTTTAATTACTAATTATGCATCCTATTAACTTTTTTTAATATATTTCTCCCTATTTCATTAGTCATAAAGCATATTTTGCCCCCAAATTGCAAATTTATAAAATTGCCCTTCACTCATGTATTAATACCGATTATATCCCATTTGCATTATTAACAATTCTTTCACACTGAAACTTTTTCAACCTCTCTCTCCACTACATACTAATCCTATTAGGATATGCTTTGGGCCTTACACCTTAGGATCTAATCTAAGTAGAATTTAAAACTAAATAAAATATGGAAAATAAAAACAAATTAAGAAAAAAAAAGATAAATAAATAAATTTAATTAAAGATAAAAAACAACATAGTGGAAAGTGATGAGAATTAAAACTTGGTTCAAAAAGTAATGGTTTACAATTTAAAGAAAAGGAATTCAATAAGATAAAATTTGAAAACACCATTTTAATCACTTAGTCCAACCAAATCACCCATTTATTTTTTTTTTCAATTTTGTTTGCTTTTTTAATTTTTTTATACTTATGATCTAATCTAGAGTAAAATTTAAAATTAACAATAGAAGAATAAAAAAATAAAAATCAAACAAAAAAGGAAAATAAAACAAAAAAGAGGAAAATAAAAATAAAAAATAAAAAGGGTACTTTACTTTAGTTTATTTGATTATGATTCACAACGTGGAGGACTCAACTATAATGGTTGGTCGGCATTGCTTTCACTGGCGGACGTTAAGATCGACGATGTAAAGAAATGGGAGAGAGGAGGCTGAATAAAATGAGACATGCAAATTGGTAAAGAAAAGAAAAAAAAAATTAATAACTAAATTAATTAATTGATGATGTGAGTGAGGCAGTGAAGAGGAATGATGGCCGACAGCTTGCGAGGGTAAAAGAGTAAGACCTGCAAGTTAGAGAAAAATGTAAAAAATAATAAATTAATTATTAGTTATAGCTAGATCAAAGTGGACACTAAAATCATAAAGCCTAATTGAAAATAATAAAAGGAAAGAATATCCAACCCTTCATCCATTAAATGAACAATATCTATTAGTTAACCCATTATGTCTGTAACGTATGCCGAAGCCATCTTTCATTTTTGATTGAGTTCTTGAAGGCCGCTTTAAGAATCCAAGATATGATGAGACTCACTTAACTCATAAATTGGTTGCTTTTCCATAAAAAAGGATCAACCCCAATTTATGGCTGGTAGTCAACCCATTAAGGCATCTACTAGTGGGCCTAAAAAGGTAGGTGTCATGGAGTCACCACTAGACATAATATCGAGAAGTTTATCTTCACCTTTTGATGCCTAAGCACAGATTGGTGTTCGAAACATCACTCTTATTAGGCATATTGGTTAGGTGTTATTTTATAATTAAATTTTAAATTTTAATCCTCTCTCCTCTCTCACACGATGTAAAAGCATAGAATTAAATAAATATTACAATCAAATAAGGAAAACAATAAATAAATAAAAGTCCTATTTAAGATTATTGCATAAGCAAATCGTCCCAGGGAAAATAATATACAGAAGAAAAATCATACACAAAACGAGCTATTGATTAATTTGAAAATGTTGGTTCCCATATGCATATTTACTAAGAGGTTTTTATTATGTTATGTGGATTTTTAGGTTGAAGATTGGACATTGATCAATTTTTATTAAGAAAATCTCAATTTGATTAATAAAAATGAATTTATATTCAATGTTCGAAAATCATCTTTTTTACTACCTATTACATTGTCAAAAATAATACATCCAAATAATCAAATAATAAAAAATAAATAAAAGCAATAAACAAAAGAGAATTAAGATCTTCTATGGGAATTCTCCAAAGTGTTCAGCCTCTCAAACTCCAAAACCCAATGCAATAATTTTAAAATGCTCACAAAGCAACAACGAAGATAAATAGTTAGTAATGTAGCAAAGGAAAATAAATAATAAAGTAAAATAAAATAAAATACATTTTAGAGTAAGAACAATCAAAGAAGCAAAATGCAAAAAAGTATAAAAAATAATTAAAATAACACCAAAAATATAATGAATCATGTAAATGAGATTAATGCAATAAGACATGCCAAATCTAACTATGATAATTAAATACACATTTAAAACATGCCAAGTAATTAATTAGTCATAAAATACAGAATTTTGATGAAGAAAACTAATCATGCATCAATGGTGAAAAATTCTAAAATATGCCGAAATTACACTAACACGTTAAAAATGTAATTAAAACATACAAATGATTAAATTAACAACAAAAAATAGATTTAAATCAAGAAAAAGAAAACATGTATCGATAAAGGAATAAATCTAAATGATGCAATCCTAGATGTATCATCACATACATGAAAAATATCATAGCATAACAAAAGTATCGAAGCAAAATCAAAATAAAATTGAATCATGGCATAAGCAAAGTTAGTTAAAGATATACTTTCATGGGATAAAATTAAAACAAATAATTAAACAACACTTTCGTACAATAAATCACAACAAAATACCCTTAAAAGGGTTTCACAACCTAGATCTAAATATATATAATAAAAATACTATGTAAATAATCTTAATAAACTAAATATACAACATTCAAGAACAAAATTTATGAATTCAAATCTACTAGAAACTAGATCAAGAGATAAATTAGCTTAGTAATATTACCTTCAACATCCAGTTTTACTAATTTCTCATTTCCCAAAGATTGAACTATTGGATCGAAGTGAACTTTGGACAGTAGCTTTTTAACACCCCGATCTTCGTTCTGAATTATGGAGATCAGATTATAAGATATGGACATTATTTTATGGCTCCAAGATAGAATACTTAAATGAAAACATATTTCTCTACCCAGTTTTATCAATATGTCATTTTGTAAAGATTAAATTGTTAGATCGAGCTGAATTTTGGATAGTAGCCCATAACACCTCGATCTTCATTATGAATGGTGAAGTTCAAATCCTAGGACCTGGAGATTATTCCATGGCTCTGAGATAGAACTTCAAAAAATCAGTCTAGGAAAAATGAATGTCGCCCAGAATATTAACCTCAGTTACTTTTTAGAAGGTTAGAGAATTATGCTTTAAGTCCCTATGATGTGCATCAGAGCCATCTTTCATTTCTGATTGGGTTATCAAGGGTTCGCTTTTAGGGTTTGAGATTGGAGGAGGTTCGTTTAACTCATAAATTGGCAACTTCACCATAAAAAGGGATCAATTCCAGTTGTAGTTCATGGTCAACCTATGAAGACATTTACTAGTGGGTCCAAAAAGTTAGGTGTCATAAACTCACCATCCAATAGAACATCAAAAAGTTTATCTTGGCCTTTTGATGCCCAAATAGAGACTGGTGTTCGAGATGTCACTCTTATTAGACATCTTGGTTAGGTATTATTTTATAAGTGAGTTTTGCATTTAATCCACTCTCCTCTCTCACACGATACAAGTGATAGAATTAAATAAATACCCCATTCAAACAAGAAAAGCAGCAAATGAAGTAAAGTTCCTACTTAAAATTATTAAAGAAGCAAATCATCCCAAAAAATAATGTACAAAAATAGAATAAATATCATACATAAAATGGGTCATTAGTTAGTTTGGGAACAATGGTTCCCTTATGCATATTTAAAAAGAATTTTATATTTGCATGAATTTTAGGGTAAGAAATCAAACGTTGGTCCATATTAAAAAACCCAATTGATTTACTAGAAAATATTTTACTGCCTTTTTATTTTATCGTGCTTTAAAAACTCTTTTTTTTACTAATTATTACAACCCTAAAAAAATAATACATCCAAAATGAATAGTAAACAATAAATAATGGTAAAAATAAATAATTAATAAAACCATAAGAAGGCAAAATAAAATAATCAGTATCACTGGGGAATGGAGAAAAGGACCAGTGGGGAAGCACAATTTCCAATTCAAAACTATAAATCCTCCAGAATCATAAATGCACTAATCGTTAAAAAAATCACACAAAACAAATAAATTAGTACAAATAGAGAAAAAAAATAATAATCCCATAATCATTTACATGAATAAAAAAACATAAATACATACTATACAGGAGAAAATACTTGCCAAATTATACATGAATATTATAATCAACGAATAAACTATGCAAAGATATATAAAAGGCCTAAAATTTATAAAATAGTGCCTAAAAGATCATCCAGGGATGGTCAGAAAGGTGAGGGACGACCATAAGAGGAGCCAAGGGATGGGATGGAAGGACAAGCTGAGGACGTCCCATCCGTTGAGGGATAGACAGGCATATGTCGACCCATTTTCCCATCCATCACCTCTGGATAAAATAGAAAACTAGAGGCCAATAGTAAAAATGCAAAAAAAATATACATAAATTATTCCTAGCTTATAGCATGCCTTTATACCACTTAAATCATGTCAAAAACATGCTTTTGCACTGAAATACACGTAAAATACATAAAATAATAACATTTACAAGATTAAAAGGACTAAAAATCAAGGTTTGAATATGCAACAATAGAGGAATACCAAAAGACCTATCATGCCTTTATCATGTCAAACAACCCACAAAACGAATTATATTTAACACACATATGCATATCTTTCAAATATAATAATCAAAACATGCCAATTATTCATTAGAGAATCATAAGATTATATTGACAAAATTTTAGAGAGAGAAAATAAGAAAAGAGCCTAGAATATTATTCTCAAGAGATATTCTGACTCTATAGAGATGGTAGTCCAGATCTCAAACTCCGAATCGTGCTTCTCATTCTCAAAAATTAGATCTTAAATTCATTTTTGGTGTGTTTTTAACAAAAGTTATTTAGAGCTTAATGTATTAGAGAGAGAGAGAGAAACTTTTATTCTTCTCTAATGGTGACTCCTTAAAATAAAATTCTGGTTTTTTTCTTCCTTTTTTCCTCTCCCTTAGAAAATCCTAAAATTAAGATTTTATACTAAGGTAGGAATTTGAGTTGAAATCCAACTCAATTCCCTTTAAAATTTGAGATAAAATCCTGTAAATCTGGAAGAAAAACCATAAAGGAAAAACTAGACTTTTTGCAAACCCAAAAACATGGGAAAATTGGTCCGCAAGTAAGGAACGGGTGTCCCTCAATGAGGGACGACTATCCCTTATCATTAATCCAGATGTTTGACCAAAAAAACCTTCTAGATAGGCCCCATAGACGAGCACCCCTTAGGTAACAGATGGCCATCTATCACCACTGAAGGTTTAAAATGAGGCATTTTCATGCATTTTGTTAAAATACTTGGAAATACTTTGAAAATCGTGAAGAATTTTTAAGAAAAAGTGAGAAATTCATGATCAGAACCTTGAGAACTGAACCTATTGTTAGCGATATTATGTTTCATCATCATCAGGTAACCATAATCTAGGTTGTCTCAGGTCATAAAGTCTATAGTTGTGCCTAATTTTGGGAAGCTGGTGCACTGGTGCCAAAGTGAGCCAAAATTTAAAGCAAAAAGAAAGAAATGCGTACCTAAGGCAGCAAATATGCCAATTGAATTCTTATTTGTAATCCCTAATTAGCTCCTGGGGCATGCAGAATTAGATCTTAAGACTAATTCCATTGAAGGCGATGAGTCTCCAGTAATTCAATTAGCATTTGGGGTATACAAAATTGAGACAACGAAAGATTTTGCTTGATGAACGCCTGGGTATGCAAAATCAAGACTTAAGACTAACTCTAATGAAGGCGACGAGTCCTCTCTTGTCCAATTAGCACCTGGAACATACAAAATTGAGATAAAAAAGAATACTTTTGCGTGATTAGTGTCTGAGGCATGCAGAATCAGGTTATTTAAATGCTTCTGATTAGCATCTGGGGTATGCAGAATCGAGATGGCTTGAAAAAGATTGATTACCTCCTTTGGCTAGCACCTAAGGCATGCAGAACTGGGATATTATAGTTGGATTTGATCAGAGCTTAGAGCATGCCTGATGAAGATAACTTGTTGTACTTGATTGAGACTGAAGAAGGCCTGCAACATTAAATTAGGTGATTAAGTTAATATTTGGGTCAATGGTATTTCTTGTCTAACCTATTAGAGATTGCTTCCTTATAGTAGTATTCCATTAGGGAGATTTTTGACAAGTATCTGTCTATCTACTGGGGAGATTTTTGATAAGTGTGCATCTATTAGAAGTTATTGGGATGTTTGAAATCATTCAGGAGAGTGGTTGATTCTTCTTTCACATCCATTCCTTGATCAATAATTATCTTTTTACGGTACATCTCTTTTTGGACAAGTAAACATATGCCCCCTGATGCAGGCTCAAAGCATTTATCATGAAAAGCATTGAGTATTAGTGTACTTGCTTATTAAATTTGATTTTATTATTATTATCATTTTTCTATTTTTTTCTTCTTTTTTTCTAGGGTCTTGCTTTATTATCTATGTCTCGTCATGGTGTGGTTATTTATTGATCGTCTTTCTAATTTCATAAAATTTTTCGGTTACTTATTCTTTTATTTTTGAACATAATAAATGAGATGAGATTTAAAAATGACATTATAAAATAAGCTAAATTATTTATAACTCAATTTATATACATCAAAAAAATTAATTTTACAAAAAGAGAACTCCCTGAATATAAAATGAAATATATCATTAGGATGGCCCTAATTTAGGAGCTCTGAGATAGGCTGGCCCTGATGGTGTTATGTGAGATGGTGGTTTAGAAGGTCAGGCTGGTCCCATACACTGAGGTGCTGGAGGTGGCTGCTCTCTAACTTGCTCAAACACGAACCTGAAGCTTGGTATCACTGATGTCACTGGATGGAGGACCTATGCTATAACCTCTGCCAGTCTTTTTGATCCTTATCCTACATCACAAATTGCTTTGGAATAGCTCTCCAAAAATCTCATCAGGTCCCCTTTTAGATACTTGATGTATCTCCTTAGCTTCTTCTTAGTCTCGATCACAACCTATTTGGCTCCCAAGATCGTAATCTTGATGCACGTGTCTTAATCTATAAGTTCGGTGATGGAATCATCATCTACCTATAAAGCCTTATCAAATCTGCACCCTACATCCTGTATGTCCATCTTGAGGCTTTGAACCTTTATATGTGAGTCTGGATAGCCATTGATAAGGTTTGTAGAGATTGATTGCTGTGAGAATAGTCCTTTGTATCTCCTCTATAGCTGCTAATCTCTTGGAGATATCATTTAAGGGAGTGATTGTTGATGCCTGTGCAGGAGATGGTGGAACTAATGGTGGAGGTGCAGTCGAACTAAATGCCCTCGGGTGTCAATGAGACTGAAGAGCTGAAGATAATGATGCTCCAAGATACCCGTATGGTGAAAACCTTATAAATGGTGACCTCTAATGTCTCATGGCGGATCTAAGGCATACTGTAGTCTGTGTTGAACCACCAAAGAGGTCATATATATCGAACTGCATATCAAATGCATAGTCAAAATCCATCTTTGGCCCCTAGGGCTCTTTTATCTCCTGTGGCTCATCAGGGTGGCTACTCTGGATGTGTCTGAGGCTCTGTTGGTGCCTCACCTACCATCTGAACCTACTTATCAGCTTCATCTGCTGCATCTGGGACTATAAGATTAAGGCCAAGCCTCTCTTAGGTCTCCAACACTGCAAACAATCTGTACTGACCTTCCTACCTATCTATGGGCACCATCATAGTCATGGTAATATCCAATTACAAGTCTATATACATACTCTCTAGGACGGGGTCTTCGAAAAGATGCTCCTCCAATCCGAGGGATATCAATAGCCTAGTGATGACTCCTTCTATGCAGACCTAAGTCCCTAGTGTAGTGCTTATCCTGGTCAGTGTTGAGATGATCTCATACATGATATCTATAGGGTGGCCCACCTATGTCCCCTGTGTCCCCTATAACCTAGTGATGTCGGTTCAAGTAACGTTACCTAGGCTCCCAGTATGCCCAAGGTTGGATAGGACTCTCTGTAGGTATCCATATATTTAAAGAGCTAACATCACGCTCTTCACCTTATTTGAGTCATAAATAGCTCTAGGAAATGTCACAGCCCTGCATCTCTCCCTATCCATGATCCTCGATGGCATGACTATGTGCGCTCCATTAGGAAGCACCATAACCTCTGTAAACCTACTTCTGGTGATGCTAAATGGTATCCCCGAGGCTCTGAATCTCACCCCCCTTGAGTATATATCTAACCACTGGTACCTCTATACTCTATGGTGGCTAAGACCTCTTGGGTCCCATCTGGGTATGTTCTGAAGGTCGGGGTGAAATAGTCAGTCTAACCCACATTGGCTAACAATCTATCAGCCTCCTCAAGTAATCAAAAGTCCTTAAGGACCTACCTTGACATACATTTGCTAGCTATGTACTGGACCTGCCCAAAGGCTCCATACCGCCTAGCCTGTGTGATCATTATGTAATCAAACACTGGCTGGGAAGGCTGTAGACGTGCTATCCTGCGAGGTATCTTGTAGAAGATGAAAAGAAATGGAAGAAGTAGAAGAAAAAAGATGATCCTTGAAGTGTACCTTGCTCCCAAAAGTCCATAAGCGTAAACAGCTCACAATTTGGACATCGAAAGAGAGAAAAAAGGAGGGAAAAATCAAAAAGAGAAGCTTAAAAGTCGGAAAAAATGAAGTTTGGCTGGAAACTGCAGAAAAATGGCTTTATATTGCCGCAATCAAGTGAGGGATGGGTAGCCCATTCTTCGCTAAGCGATAGATGGGATGGATAGGGTGTCATGTCCCTTAGGTCAAAATGACCAAAATGCCCTCTGATCTTAATTTTCTCTTATTTTTCATATTTTAACTCCATTTTTTGTCATTTTTTATTATTAATTTCTCATTCTTTATCCATCTAAAATTAACTTACAGCATTATGAACATTCTCTTTTTATGGGTTATTGTCTTATTTTTAAATTATCCACAGGTTAAAATTACGTTTTAGTATACATACTTTTACAAAAGTCTGAAATACCCCCTAAAATTTAAGTGCCCTTTGAAGTATATGAATTTTTGCATTCCAAGACCTTCGATTTGTAGATTCATATCGTAAAGCATTTTAAACTTCCTGTGAGACATGAACAATGAAAAATGCAAATAATATGTACGTACAATGTATGAGACATGTAAAATGTGACTTTTAGCCTTTCAATGGTGAGGGACGGATAACCTCTTGGTGAGGGATAGCCATCCTTCATCACTTTCATATAAATAATGCCTAATTTTCTTGGATTTTATGCTTTTACTTTATCTTATTAGAAGCTTCTTTCAGGTACTCTTCTCTCTCTTCTTTTTTTTATTTTCCTTTTCATCCATCTTTCTTTCAATCACTTCCTATCATTTATTCCCTTTAAACTTAGACTGCTTAAAAAATCTGATACCATGATGATTGGACTTACAAAATTGCATTGGTTACTAAATGATTCGAGAATTTGGGAGAATCACTTGTTAGTTCCCTATTCTAGCTTGAAGAGAATGTCTTCTGATAGGAACCTACTTCTTGCTGCTACTCTATTCTAGAATTTGAAGTTTCATGTGTTTCAACTTGCTGACTAGGAGCTTTGCCTTCTGCCAAAGGAATTTACTACTATGGTTGGTGTTAGATTTAAGCCTCATACCTAGCCTTGTCTACCATCTATTGTTTCTAGGTATCCCAAAAAAGTGGTTCATACTCTCATTGTTTTTCCTTCTGAGGTTTGAAGTGTGGTTCTCTTTGGAAGGATATTTCCACTAAAGCTATCGATTGATGTTATCACAGACTTCGATGATGTGCCCACTTTTTAGACCAGTGTGGTACTTCTTTGTTTTTTCACCTAATGTTTGCTGGTATGTAGCGAGGATCCCATGATTGGGGATTAAGAGATGTTCAACATAGTGGATGGCATATACCGAGGGCGTAATCCATTCCCTATGATCATAGCAGAGACTATCTTAGGCCTGGATATGGTTCATCATGATCCCGACACTCTTTTTACTAGTAGTCCCTTACTTTTTCAGGTGCATCCTTGATTTTAAGGTAGCACGCCCCTCGTGGATTTTCATGCTAGCTTTTCTTATTGAAATACTCATCCTTTTAGATTTTTATGTATCTCTTTGCCTTATTTTTACCTAAGATGACCCTAACTCATCTCAGCGACCTTGTTTTCAAGTATGGCTTATCGATAAATTACAGCTACTTTCAGAACCTCTTTCTTGAGTCGGAGTTATAAATCCTTACCCTATGCGCCATGTCACACTCCATTGCTTACTTAGTGGTTTCCAGTTGATACATGAAGTAGTTGACTGGTTAGGTTGCTTGATAGATACTGACATCATGTTCAGGTGTGCTTGGTAGCCCATCACCTTTGTGGTTATGGACGGGAATTCTGGATGCATCCCTTTATGTGGCCTCCATCGTGCTTCCTTCTATATCACTGCTTGCTGTGTTTGATAATTTAGGGGCAGGCAGGATATTGTCAGGCGATCGTTGGGCTTTTAAAGTGGCACACTCAACTATGTCTTTGTGTTAGAGTATTAGCAGAGGGTGTGGACCCAGCTTCCTGTAAGGACCACCATCCCTACCATTGGTGCTAATGACTTTACCAGTTCTGATGCCTACAGGCGATGGGTTACTAGTTTGGCTATCGATAATAGGCTTTGGACTATTACGGATCCTGATGAGAAAAAAGTGATACAGATATGTTAGATTATAAACTATTATGAACTATGTCTTTTATTTCTGATGGACTTTTTAACTTTGAACATATAAAAAAATATGTTACTTTTGTTACATGAATGGTTACGTGTATGATACTTCTATTTGATTCCAGCAAACATGATCCTTATTCGATGTTAACTCAATGACACATATTATTTATTCTCAAAAATGAAATTTCACACACATCATAACGCCTATCATCTTTTAGATCTCTTGAATTTTCTTGATTGATTATTTTCTTTCAGTCTCTAATTTTTGTCTTTTTGTCCAAGGTGCCTTTTTCGATTTTCACCCTGACGAGCCACCTAATTTTAGTAAGGCCATCGTTTTTTTCCAATTTTTTACCTGTGGACCATTTATTCTCTTCTTTTTCTCTTTTTTAATCTTTAGCCACGGACCCTTTTCAATTTGTCGACATTCACAAGTTCTCTAAATTCATTGTCATCACTGTTTGATAAAATAGTAGTGCCTTTAGATAATAGTTTCTTAAGCATGAAAGTTTCTTCCTATGTGAGTCTGAATTTGCCTCGGATATCTAGCATTCCTGGCCTCATCTATTTGAATACTAGGTTTCCCTCTTTCAATGGGTGTTTCCTAACTTTTTTCCAAATGAGCAAAATAGCCTCTTCTGATAGACCTGATTGTTATAATAAGCCCTCATTCTATCTCCATCTAGCAAGCTAACCTGGGATAATCTTTGTCTAGCCTATTCCACTTTTGGTATCTTAGCTTCCAAAACAACTCTTAAGGATTGATGCTCAATCTTTACTGGCAATACTGCTTCTGTTCCATAGATTAAAAAGAAAGGAGTAGCTCCTGTTGAAGTTTTAGTTGTGTTCCTGTAATCCCATAATGCAAAATGTAGTTTATCAGCCCAATCATTGTAAATAATATACTTATTTTATTACAATGAACCAAATAGATAATAAGTATATTAAATTATTAAGTGACATCTTTAGAATTTAAAATACTAATTTTTCCAAATAATTTTTTTTTTAATTTTCATTATTTATTTACTTGAAAAAATTAGTATTTTAAATTTTAAAAATATCACTTAATAATTTAATATACTTATTATCTATTTAGATTTATTGTAATTAAATATAATTATACTCATATATGCAAGATTAATGTTTTCTGTGTTTGTTTCATTAGTATTTCATTTAAATAAGAATTTTTTTTTTATGATATGATTATATTTTTATGTTTCTAATATATGATATTCAAAAATTCATAATTAATTACTCGTAATAATAAAATTAAAATTATGTTTTATAACTTATTATTAGGATATTTGTAATATATATTAATATTTGATGAATATTTTTTTTTAATTTTTATACAATAGTTTTTAAAAAATTATAATAATTGATAATATTTTAAAAATAAAAAAAAACTCTGATTGAATCACAAACTTTCAATCTTATCGATTTTTTATTCGATTCGATTTTAATAACATTGATTATAACTTCATTATAACAAACCTAAAAAATTTTCATATTCATAAGAACTCTCTTTATAATAAGTTCCGTGCTCTTACTTATTTTCTACGTATAAGTTCTGAATTTAAGGATGACATATGTAAAATTTTGGATTAAGAATAGTGGAGTGAGAAAACATAAATGTCATTTTCCGTATAAGTAAATGGGAGCAACTTTATCGTCAAACATGGCTAGGAAACATAGGCGTTGCCTTACTACTTTATGTGACCAAGTCTGCGCCAATAATCCAAACTATCCGACCTGGATTATATTTTTGGTTCATGTTTTTAATTCTTCAGTTTAGTTTGGATTTTGTTTTGCTCTAAATGTGAATGTAAAAGCAATTACTTTTATAGCTTATAAATGTTTTTTTTTTAGCGAAAAAAATCTCAGGTTTCTTGTCAGTCAGTTCACACAGCTTTTTGCTTTTGTTAATTATCTTAACATGAACTTGATGTATTCAAAAACTATTTTCATACAATTGAGAAATAAATTTACTCTTTTATTATAAAAATTATTTTATATTTATAACTAATTAATATAAAATATTTAAAATTATTTTTTTACATTCAGAGCTAATTACATATCAAAAGTTAAAATATTAAATTAGCAAGACTAGTCAGGTCGCAATACTAATAGATTTAATATTAGGGGTGAGCATTAGGAATGAGAAAAAAAAACCGAAAATATAATTAATCATAAAATTAATCTGAAATCGAACCGATTTTATGATTAATCGATCCGATAAATTCAGTTACGATTTTTAATTTTTATATTTTTTATTAATAATTACTGTTTAGATTTTTAGGTACCTATTAACCGTTAGTCCACGATTAATCGATTCATATATATAATATATATATATATATATATATATATATATATATATATATATATATATATATCTTCAAATTTTTCTATTTCTTTTTAAAATTTATATAAAATAATATTTTAAAATAAATTTAAATTATATTTTTATTTTTATACTTTAATTTATATTATATCATTCTCTTTAATTATATAATAATATTTATATATAATATATGATTAACTTTTATATATATTATTTTTTTTTATATTAAACTAAATTTATATTATGTCATTCTCTTTAATTATATAGTAATATTTATATCTAGTATCCAATTAACTTTTATATATATTATTTTTTATCATATATTGGTGTTCATATTTTACTTAATAGCATGTAACTATATTTTTTTTATATTTTAGAGTTTATATTATAATATTTAATATTATTCAAAATTTTATTTAACTTAAAATCAAACATATTATAATTTTCAAAAAATATCAAATCTATTTTATAATATCAGTTATTAATCTATATAATATGAATTTTGACTAGTAAATTATGTTTGTTTCGTAATTTTTATATTAAATTACTTTATACATTTAAAATTGAATTGAACTTTTTCTAATTTTTTTTAATAATTTTATGTTATAAATTTTAATAGTTAACCGAAAAATATTGGTTAATCAAACCAAAAAACCGAAATTGATGGACTGGTTAACCGAATGTAACGAACTGATTAATGGTTAGTTATTTTAAAAAATTGATATTAATGAACTGGTTAATTTTTTTGCTAATAGACCGGTTAACCAGTCCATTCTCATCCCTAGTGAGTACGGTTAACCGAAATTTTGATTAATCAAAAAATCGGCTCAAAATCGAACCAATTTTTAAATTAACCGAACCAAAATTTTAGATTTACGATTTTTACTTTAAAAACAAATGATTAACCGATCCGAAACCGAATATATATATATATATATATATATTATGAATTATATTTTAAATTTTACACTTATAGTTTTTAATTTTTGTGTAATTGTGTAATTTATAAATATTATGATATATAATTTTGTAAAATATATATTTTTACTAAATAAACATTAAAATTATGTGCATAATTAGCGTTCTGTTGTTAATTTTATATTGAATATTTTTAATTTTTATAATTAATTATGAAAATTTTATTTTTATTTTAATTATTTTAATGAATATTGTATTTAATTAGTATTTTTCATTTTTAAAGCATTTTTAACTATTAAAAATAATATTATAAATTGTATAATTTATTAAATTTATATAGTAAATTTTTTTAGTGGTTAATCGATAAATTAATTCGAAAAATCGAGTTAAAAACTGAAATCGATATAGCGGTTAATCAATAATAATTGATTGATTTAAGAAAATTATTAATGGACCCATTCCTATTTAATATCATATAAAAACTGATAATTAATGTATTAAGTAATTAAATTTGGGATTAAGAATGGACAATGGTAGAGTGAGAAAGCATAAATGTCATTTTCCGTACACGTCCATGGGAGCAACTTAATCGTTAAACACCGCAAGGAAACAATAGGCATTGCCTTACTACTTTATGTGACCAAGTCCTCGATAAGCCGTGCAAGATTGGTAGAATTTTGAATTTCTCACACACAGAACTGCCAATTGCTTAATTTCTTTTTCATTTGGGCTCACCACGAAATTGACACATATAAATAAAGTTTTATTGACCCAAAAAAAAAAAGATTATGCAATTAGGACCTAGTCCAAGCAGTTTATTTCTAATTATTGATTTTTTTTATTCTTTTCCAGGTGTCTATCTTTCTAGGTTAGAAATTTTTATTATAATTTCTGAAAGATGAAATAAGATTGTAAGTGTACATTTTAATTTTTTATTTGCGTGTTTCAACTTCAAATTTTATTGAATTGTATATTTTTAAATATTTCGAGGAAATTTTATGACTAATTCAGTATGAATTAGGATTAGTTATGTCAATTGGAAATAAATTCGAAGTATAATTGAGAAGCCTTAAATTTTTTTAGTTTCATATATATTATATTTTAATCTTCTTTTTTTTTATTTTGCATTTATCTCCGCAACCAATAAATTTTAAATAATGGATGATTATTTATAAAATAATAATAATAATAATAATAATAATAATAATTATAATTATTATTATTATTATAGGCCGCCAACTGATTATTTGATACGTGTTAAAGTAATAAAGTGAACGATTAGGTTTTCTTTTTCCTATTTCTTTGACATTCTTCCAAAAGGATGAAATAAGTGAATTGCTTTGTAGTTATATGCAGACGAGACCATAATATTGTTAGAAAACTCATAAACTTTAACATGCTGGAAGATAGAAATACATTTTTATATAAAATTGTAAAATAAATTATGAGTCATTGAATAATAGCCAAAAAATATTATGAGCCGTCTCATTCGGATGATATTTTTTTCAAGTTATTCACATGGATTTATTGCACTTCTTTTCTTGGCAGAAACATGTCTTATAATAGAATATTTCGTGTTTATTTTGATGAAATGGGTCAAAAATATTCACAATTTTATCGCAAGTTTGTATTAATGGACATGAGCAGTTTAAGAGAATAAGAATAAATATAAAAAGATTATTCCTACTGTTGTTGAGAATTGAAATCAAAAATTGAATCCAGAGAAATTTGGTACGTTTGATTTGATATGTCGAGTTCAATTAATTTTTTATTGAAAAAATAACTAATAAAATTGATTCAATCAAATTTTTAATAAATTGAACATTTTAATTTATTTATTTACATATATGTGTGTGTTCATTTATATATAAAAAAAATATAAGAATCCAAATCCAAATAGCTAATCTTATTAATCAATTAAAGTATTGTTCATTCACTTCGATTTTTTTATTATATGTTTCGTCGGTTTAATTTTTTTTAATAACAACTTTAATTTGATCAGTTTTTAAACCAAAAAGACTAAGTGGTCATATCTACTACAATTAACTCAAATATAAGGATTTTTTTTTAAATATGGTATTTTTTAAAAAAATTTAGAATATGGTATTACAGTAAATAAAATTCAAAAACTAGTATGATGAAAATCGACATACATAGGAGCCGAAATTGGACATATGGGATCCAATCACATTTCAATGTCAGGGTGCTAGAATTCGGCACACATAGGAGCCGGAATTCAACACGGTGGGGCCCACAGATGGTTGGATTTCGGCACTCCTGGAGCCGGAATTCAACAAGGTGGGGCCTGTGGTGCTGAAATCCGGTTGTTACCAACGCCGGATTCCAGCACTTATTTGTCGAACACCGTCAGTTCATTTTGCCGGTTTCTGACCTATCAACCACCCTATACTCATTTTATCATTGTAATCGTTTGGTTCTTCTTCTCAACTCTTTGCAACACTTTCTTTGAAAGTTTGTTTCTTTTATACAAATTTATACTCTTAATTCCTTAAATTTTTTTCCGATATTGCTATTTTATCTATAAAAGAAAGGTAATTTAATTTGATATTATGCAATAAAATTTTTGTTATATTAAGTAAAAATTATATTATTATTATAGTTATTATTAACATTATTTTTATATTTTATTTGTAGGTTATTATTATGTTGAAGTATATTTGATTACAATAAAGGTAAGTTTTAATTTTGAATTTAGAAAAAATTTGTTTAGTTTATATGTATAAATTATTAATTTTCTTGATAGCATATCTATTTTATTGCTTAATTTTTTTATTATATTTTGTAGTCTATTTAATTGGTATGATAAGATTATATGCTAAGAAAAGATTAAATAATTATTAAATGTAAGCATGTGCTGATTAAGTAAAAAAATGTAGTTGCATGTGCTTTTTATGAAATTGGTAATCTATAATTTGATTTACATGGCAAGGATATTAAAATGAAATTTAAAATAATTTTTTAAATAATTGATCTAAAAAATTTGCATATATTAGGAAATTAGATGTATAATGTTAAGATGTATGAAAAAATTATTGCATAGAAAGATAAAAAAAAATAATAAATGATAACAATTTAATTATTAATTTTGAAGTGGGGCTAGCAAAATTTTAAGATTTTATGTGTAATTTAAATTGAATTTTTTAGAATGTGAGGTTACTGACAAAATAGTGAATTAGTACTTAAATGATGATATATGTAAATATAATGTAGGAAAAAAATGTCGATCCCAATTACTTTTATAATTCACACCAGAGAATAATCAGGGTTCGGCATAGCCGATTTTCAATATAACACTTCAACCCTGTCAGCGAGGTCAAGGAGATTGAAAATTAGTAGCAAGCCAACATTTGTTGAACTTGTTAGTAAGATAGCAATTAAATTGAATTTACCTACGAATGAGGCTCGGTAGGGTGATATATAAGTGTCCAGTAAATAATAAGGGGTCAATTTGTTTGGCATGTATGGATATAATCGATGATGATGATATTGATCAAATTTATGAGAATTTTGATACATTTTCTGGATACACAATTGTGAAATTAATTGTTATAACTGAAAAAATTATAATTGGAGATGGAAAAAATGCAATAAACAGTATTAATCAGATGGCTAATGTTGGAGAAAGAATATACCAGCTGTTGAAGAAAGAAATGTATATGGTAATTATGGAAGAGTCACTCAGCCCGATTTTGAGATACAGTTTAAGGCTCCTGGTGGAGATGTTGCATGCGATGGTGATGATACATGTAGGGATGAAGATAATGTTGCGAATAATGGGTATATTTCTCCAAATTGTAACCCCGATGATGATGATGAAATAGACTTGAATGAGAATGTTCCAAAAATTGCTTTTCAAAAGGATAAGCACTGTGTTCTAAGTAGTACAATCCGTGCCAGACATGCAGACCCCTAACTATACTGGCCAACAGTTTCTAAATTCTCTAAAAGTGGTATAAACATCAGGTGTACCGTACTGGATGACGTTGCAGAAAATAACAAGCCACCTAGACATCTCAATAACCATACACGTGTATGCTGGCGCAATAACTCAAATGTTGCATTGTCAGGAATATCACCAAATACAGAATCTAACCATATCATCTTAATTATACCATCACGCATATTTATGGCTAGAAGAACAATCCAGAGTAAATTATAACAAATTGTCATCCAATCAAGGTTTGTTCTTCCGGTCACAGGTTCACCCTCGATTGGTAACCCTGTTAGAATATCTATATCTTGAAGTGTTATTGTGGTTTCACCACATGTGAGATGAAACGTGTGGGTTTCTGGTCTCTATCTTTCAATGAGTTATGTAATTAAATTCCAATCAATAATTATCACTCCAATACGTGTGATTCCAATCAACCCGGATGCTCTTATATAAGGTAGAATTTTGGGGTCAGTTTCTTTATAGTGCGCCTCAATGCTACCTCTTATAGTTCTCAAAATATTTCTTTCAACCTTTTAGTTCAATTTAAACATGTCAAGCTAAATTAACAAAAAAATTGCTTTAATAATCTAAAAAATATAATATTATATGTATATATAAAGAAATTAATGAATTATACCAGATTGCATCAGATTGATATTTTTCCTACATTATTAATAACTCTTTATTAATGGGACTCGGATTCATTTGTGCAGCTCCTAAATGATAGTGATTCATGTCCAAACCAGTATTTAACTACAAAATAAGTTCAAAAAAATTTTTACGACAATTATATATTGATTTTATGTTTATAATAAATGATTTAATTAATCTAAAACAAATTTATACTCAAATAAAAATTATGATTTTATATTAATAATTGTCATATCGTAAATGAAAAATAAACTTACGAAATTAACATAACAACTTACATTAAAATTAACTGCAACAAAATTACATAAATTTAGGCCATATATTATGATTTAATGAACATAATATTTAGGCCACATATTTTTTTTATTTTGACATAGAGCACACTTTAAAATTTGACAATTTATCAATGTATTTTTTCTAGCATTTAATATTTACCAAACAATTAATTTAATTTTATACACTATAAATTATTGAGCAGTCAACAACGTCAAATAGCATGCTAAATAATTAATTCATAACTTGATTAATTCACAATAAATAACATGATAAACAATTAATTTCAATAAGCTACAAATTTTATTATTTGCTAATTTGATTAAAAAATTAATTTCTTACCTTGAATCTTGATATTATATAACATTCAAAATTGTCACCCCTATAAATTAAATACAAAAATAAAACTACTAATAATATATATTGTAATTCTTGCATTTAAATTATATATCACAATAATATTACCTTTTTATGTCGACTTAAATATACAATACTATAAAAATTGTGGGATAAAAAATTTTAAAAACACAAGAACTTTAAACAAGAGGGAAAGCAAAGTAAGGAATGGAGATGAAAGTGATGGGCAGAAGAATGAAAACTTTAAAGCAACAACGAGTTTTATATATGAATTTAACATGCATAATTGGTTTTACTATTTTTTTCTCTTCACGTGATACCAATTATTTCATTTATGTGCAGGTGAGGCAGAAAAAGGAGTGGCCATCGTTTAGCAATGCCAGCCTTGTTGAATTCCGGCTCCATGGAGTGCCGGAATCCAACCATTCGTGGGCTCCATCGTGTTGAATTATGGCTCCCATGTGTGCCGGATTGTGCCGGATTCTGGCACCCTGATATTGAAATGCGATTGGGTCCCACATGTCCAATTCCGGCTCCCTTGTGTGCCGGTTTTCATCGCACCAATTTTCGATTTTTATTTACTGTAACACCATATTTTTAAATTCTTTTAAAACTTACCCTATTTTTTTTTAAAAAAAAAAACCCGAAATATAAGGTATATGTTCACCTATTTTATTTAACATTTGTTAGATATATATCACGAAAACTAAACATAAAATACCTCGCATAGTACAGATCCGTTGAAATTGAAGTCGCTCGTTTTTGCATCACCGACCTAACTTTCATCCACGTGTCGTAAATCTTGGTATTAAAGCTTTGAATCACGAACTAAAAGCTTCATAGACAAGTGGAGAAAATACGCGCAGAGTAAAACCGACAAAGTTTCAGTAAAGGAGAATTTTCTGCATCCTTAAGTAGAATTTTCAATCCTATTTATAGGGCTGCAATTAAAAAAAAACATAATTTCCCTTATTATTATTAATTTAAAATTGGCAGTTACAATTTATTAGTAAGAAAATAATTTTCTACTTATACCTAATTCAAATTAGATAACTTTGCTCGTTAATATACACTAAATAGATAGATTCCCTAATTAAGAAAAATCCCAATACAGAACTAATTCTATATGAATTATTTTCTATTCTGATATATTTATTTTTATATCGGAATCAATTTTTTTATCGCGGAAGTCACAGACGTATCCTAAACTCCTTCAATATTAATAAAACCTACTCTACATCGATATATATTTGGAAAAATTGATTCAGATTTAACTAACATATGGAAAAAAGATTATTCAAGTGACTATAAAAAAAATATTATATTTTTATAACCAGCCATTTTAGAATACTTAATATATTCCCTAATTTTTAAGGCTAAATTTCATTTTATAATATTTATTACGGAAAAGGGGCAATGTGCCAATATATCCCAATATTTGCCCCAAAGAGCTCTAATAATATGCCTTTAAAATTTTAAAGTAAGGAACCGATTTATTCTTGGGTGCACTCAAAAAATTTAAATATTACATTTCAAATCTAAAAGTAAAAGTTAGGTGAAAGCCATTAAATCTAACACTTCTAAACAATAAAAAAGTTTTGGACTTTAAAATCCAGGGACTCTTGAATCATTCCTGATAGAATGAGAGAACCCATAGAAAGTTTAAATTTCAATAATACTTCAGTATAGACTTCAGAGTATAAAAATTAGAAACCAAAATATTCAGTTTTTAAAATAATATAAATATCTTTGAACAGCTCCATGATTCCACTTAGAATAGTCAAGAGATTTCTAATTTAGAGCAGGTTTACATTGGATGGTATCAAAATCTCGTTAGAAGTATTCTGAATAATATAATAAATTTTGAATAAATTATAAAAGAAAAAATAAGTTTCAGAATAAATAGAAATTTGATTTGGGGTAAACACATAATTATGAAAATTTAAGGGACCACGGAAGGGTATTTTAAAACAAAAAAAACTGATTCGTTAAGGACAAATCAAATCTCTGACAAACATGGTTATTAAATTCGGGTTGACTCGGACGGTCGGACCGGTTGAACCGTGACTCGGCAAGCAATCCGAGTCGATTCAACATGAAAATCGGAAAGAGTAAAAACTCGGACTGACTCGGAAAAAATCGGGTTGAACCGGTGACTCGGACCGGATTCCGGTTCAACCAAAAAATTTTGCATTTTAAGAAATCAATCCCCAAATTCCCAAAAAATATAGTGATATAATTAAAAACATAAAATTTAAAGATCCTATAATGTGTTCTTTTAACTAAATCCATAACAAATTATTATATATATTCAAAATATACAAAAACAATGTCTATAATACATATCTAAATGTAGAATTGAATCACCATAAAAAATTTTTATGTTTAATCCTAACAGTAGATAATTTTTTTAATTATTATTTTTTATATATAAGAGTTTATTATATATAGATCGAAAAAATCCTTTGATAGTAATTACAACTAATAAATTGGTAATTATGATTGAAAATTTTGAAACGATAAAAATCTTTGAATATATAATTAGTTTATAAGGAATAAAAAGCTGGTAAGAAATTGAATTAAGTTTTGATTGCTTAAATTACATGTTAATGAAGTTGCAATTAGATATTGATAAGCACCATCCAAGGACAATTAATGTTGACTAATTAAGCATCACCATATTGCAATTGGTATATAAGTAGCATACAAATAATTTTAAAAACACAACTAACTTTGTTGGTGTTAATATTTTTACATTGATATTTATTAATTAATAAAATTTTCAATGTCTTTTGATATATTATATTTTTATTTTTTTATAAATAATTATATTTAATAAAAAGTAAAAACTCCGAGTCGATCCGATTCAACCAATTGACTCTTGACTCAGTTGATAGACCGAGTCGATCTCCGAACCGATTCTGAAAACATTGCTGACAAATACTTCAAGGATAAATCAGTTTTTAATATTACATACACTTTATTATATTTACTCAAATATTTATTTAGATAATATTTAAATAGAACATATATAATTTTTTATATATTATTTTATTTGATAGATGAGAAGGAGTATTGGAGATTCGAATTTAAAATCTCTTAATACATTGGAATCGGTTTTATTAATGGAGTGTCTCCTTAGCCATATTTTTATTTAAAATATGAATAGTTAATAAATTACGACTTGTTATATCATAACGGGTATAATTTGTTTTGTTTATTTAATATGTAGATTTCATTTTATATTTTGAACAGTACTTTCAACAATATATATATATATATATATATATATATATATATATATATATATATATATATATATATATATATATATATATATATATATATATATATATATATAAAATTTATTGTTTAAAATAGAGATTAGTTGAGCGATTAACCGACGTCAATCCCTCCATGCTCACCTACTGCGGCAATTGCTACAGAAATCAGCTCCTATTTAATGTTTATTTTCCTCACATAATGCTTCTGGGGCAGTGTTCAGTTTGATTTAAAAGAAATAAACAAAAAAGAAAAGAAAAAAGACGACAAGGACAAAATTAGTGGCAACATTATTTGGTGGAAGATATGAAAGAGAATGAAAGTTATGTACGATTTCAATTTCTCTCAAAGTTTTAAGATCAAAAGCCTTTTTAGATGTCCCTCAACTCAACATTTATAATGATAAAAAGGTGCATTTGCATGCTTTGGAGAAAGACATGCTTCTTGTAATGATTTGCCCCTTCATCTTTTTTATTTTCTCACATGACTTGCAATTTTAATGCGGAAATACACCCATCCTAACATTAACATAACGTGTCACTATATATATATATATATATATATATATATATATATATATCCTAAAATGTAAATATATATATATTTTTATATAAAAATGAATTATTGTATTCAGTTAGTTTATATAAAATATATGTATAGTTAAAGACTAACAAGGTTCGATATATGGTAGTGAGCCAAAGTGTAGCATGAAAGGTAGTTGATAACAGTTCGGATAACCGGTTGTTTTTTAGGTCAAGCTTGGACGAAAAACTCCATCAAAGCCACCTGAATATCTAAAACCAAAGAACTCCGACAAGATTTTGGACGAGAAAAAGTTTAAACGGGCAAGTCAGAATAATGCTTTAAGAATACTTTAGAAAGAATTGGCTAAGAAAGAGAAATACCTACGATATCATGCCTATTTATAGAGATATGAATCCTACTTTAGATAAAATTTAGTTTTTTGGTCAGGGCAGAATCCTATTGTAAACAGAAATCCCATTTACGAAGACATTTTCGTTGATTGAGAAACTGAGCTAGAACCCCTAAATAGATCTTTTATCCACTTTAGGTAACTAAATGTCAGTATCCAATTATAACTCCAAAAATGACAGTTAAACTGAATAACCAAGTGATCGAGCTGCTCGAGGGAGCCCAATTATAGAGTTCGATTGTCATATACCCCCCCAAAGTATCAAATATTTATGTCGAGAAGCATTAAAGTTGCTACAGCAGTGGCAGGATCTGGCATACACTTAAAATAGATGTATCTTCAATTTTCTTGCTACTTACAACTATCTTTAGGGTTGCCTCAATTTTCGTACAAGCAATTAATTTTACAGTCTATCAATTCATAGCCCATCCTAGCCGTCGAAATGTCAACCATCTCGAGGTTTAATCCCACTATAAAAACCCTTTTCCATTCTGCATTTCCACCTTTTTGCTCATTCTGCTCTTATTTCCATTTTGCTGCATTTCGTTTATTTCTTGCACTCATCGCCCTCTTGCATTCACCTACTTTACTTTCTCGATCCCATCTTTCAATCTTTTGCAAGTCTATAACTCAAATCCTTTTCTTTGCATTTATACTTTCGCTTTTTTTTTGTTTAGTCTCCTTGAAAATGAGTGAATCAGAGAGCACAAGTTATTGAATTAGGGTTAATAAGGGTTTATTAGATGATAGTACTCCCAACACTTCTACCAGCAGTCCACTTTTAAAGAGTTCGATTCAACCTAAGTCTAAGATAAAGAGGGGGAAGCCACGTGCTCTCCTAAGGGTGGGAAACATCGGCTCTGTTATCAAGGTATCTAACCTCTTTGGCTTGAGGGAAAGGCTAGGAATATCATACCAGTATGATCTCAAAACTTTGGGCTTTTCACTCTGAGCTAATGCCAAATTCAGTGGCAAGAAAAGGATAGTCCTCTGCAAGGTTGACATAGAGGCCGGAGTGAACATTCCACTAACAGAGTTCCAAGCAGCACTCCTTGTAATGGCCCAAATTTTCTATTTTTATGAATAGTATTTTTTGGATTATAAATAGTACATCAAATGAATAGTATCATTTGGAACCTGTAAATATATTTTTTTACCATTAGAAAGTATAAATTAAGATGAGTCCAGTGGTATAATTTTAGATAAAATTGAGATTGGATAATCCCTTAAATTAGACAGTGAAAATTTTATCTGGATCGTAAAAGGGTTGATCAAAGCTTTGACCGGTCTGAAAATATTTTATATATCTTCAAAAATTATTTCGTTTGCTCATATATACTAGGAATAATCCTAATTAATATTTGTAAGTAAAAATTAAATTTTCTGACAACTTTGAATTTTTTGATTTAGGACTGGTAAATTTTTCTTTTGAAGCTAAAAATATATCGAAATGAACTCGAATTGATCTAAATTTTTTAAAAAATATTAATAAATATGTTTCCATATATTGGACCAATTCCTAAAGGAATTTGATGAAGGAAACATTAGAATCCGAAAAACCACGAAAAATGGAGGTTATTTGATTATTTGGGTTAAATGGCACCCACTCACACCCATGACTCACTAAAGGGTGTGAGTGACTTAAGGGAGTGACTCATCACTCACTCTCAAAGGGTGTGACTGAAAATGGATAGTAATTAAGGAGAAGATGACAAATGGAATAATATATATTTTTGGATTAAATAGTGACCAATCAATTATAGCCATCCATATGAGTATATAAATAACCTAAAAATTATAACTCTCTAGGAAATTCTCCCAATTTCTTCCTTCCCATCGCCATCCCACACATAAACCCACCATTTCTTCATTTTTCTTCTATTTTCTTTAACTTAATCCCACCAAATTCAATTAGATTTTATTTCCTAAGAAATTTTAAAGCCTTAAATTCATCCCTAATCATCTTTAGAGTTTATTTTGAGTGGAGAAAGTGGGTGGAATTGTTAAGAGAAGTTTAGAGCAAAAATTCAAGTAAGTTAATTTAGTGATATTTTGATGAATTAAATTGATTTTTAGGTAGATTTTGAGATAGAGACTTATATTTTGAGCATATTTTAAATTATGGATGAAGAAAAATTGAGGAAATAATTCAAGGAGGATTCAGCCAATGTGAATTTTCAAAGAAAATCAAGTCAAACCAAAAGGGAAAGGAAAAGGACAATAAAAAGGAGATTTGAGGAAAAACGAGTGAATTAAGGTATGTGGTACCTAAACTAACTAATTTAATTAAGAATTTAATTTATATAATTTAGGGATTTTAGTGTACATTATGTCTAAATTTAAATTAAAGGTGGATTGGTGAAATTGAATGTTAAATATTGGAATTGGTATGAAAAATTGCATAAAAGGATGATTAAAAGCATGAAAATGATTTAGAAACTGATTATGTCCTATAAGGATAATTAAGTAATTTTAGTTGTAATTCAAATTAAGGGTAGAATAATGAAATTGAGTGTCAGAGAATTGAATTAGTATGAAAAATTGTATAAAGAATGAATAAAAGTGTGAAATTAGTTTAAACATCTATTATGTAACTTAGAGAAAATTGTGTAATGTGAGCCTTAATTCAATTTAATGGTAAATTCATGCTATTAGACAATAATTAAAGAGATATATGATGTTAGAAGCATAAAAGTATGATTATAAATAATACATTAGTTATGTAACCTATTATGTAAGTATATGAACTTAAGGTTAAATAATGAATTAAATTGATTTAATGTTAGATTAATGCTTAATATGTATGAAAAAATTAGTTAGGTTGAATTTTGTGAATTAAATGAAAATGTAGGTTTGTGGACTTATGGAGATCGAATGGAATGGTATGATATCTTGAAAGGACAAGTGATGGAAATAATGAAATAAGACTAGATACACATAATTTAAACCTTAAGAATGCGATGGAAATTATAAATGGTATAAAAAGAATCGTGAAAATACATGTAACATATGTGGCCGAATGGGAATAGATGGAAAAATGAAAGGATAAATCATGAAAATGATAGAATAAGGTTAAATGTATGTGAATTATGCTTTAATAGCATTGTATGAATGATAAATGGCATCAAACAAAATATGGATGGAATAACACTATATGTGGCTAAATGCTTTGCTTGATTAGTTTGATATGATTATGAGAATTTTGTACATAAAAATGATGTTACATGAGAAATAGATGAAAATGATGTGTATAGTGTGAAATGATATGGATGCATAATGTGAAAAAGTGAAGAAATGTGTAAAATTATGCATGTTTTATATAAATGATATGAAAATAGTTTTGCCCTTAGTATTAGTAGCGAAGCCAGAGGTATAAGATGCATATGGCTAGCTATAGGAACATTCATTGCAGTAGCAAGTCATAACGACTTGCAATAGTGGATTAAAGGCAGTTTCACGCTATGATTATGAGAACAGATGACAAAATGAGCAAAGATAAAAAAAATAGTATGATCTTCTTGAGGCACCCTCTATATGGCCACCTCAACTTATATTGGATATATGGGCCATGTCCCACGTGTCTAACTCAAGGGTTTCGTTACTATATGAGTTACTAGGGGTAAAACTGAAATAATGGTGATGATATCATTCAAAATGGAAAAAAGTGATAAATAATGAATAAATACAAAAATCTAGAATTTAAAATGAAGGAAATATGGCAAGATGGGTAATTAAGGATAAAATTGTTAAAAGAGGATAAAATTATAGTGAGAAATGATAAAATTAGAATAATATAATAAATTTGGTAAAAGGAGGATAAAATCGTAATTTATTGAAAAAGTTATAAAAATAGGGTTTAACATGAAATTTTTGTAACATAAATGAATTGAGGGATTAAAATTGAAGAAAATGAAAGTTTAAGGGTAAAAACATAAAGATCTGATGAAAAATGCTTAAAGAGAAAGGGCCAAAGGCAAAATAGTAATTATGGCAAATTAGGGACATAAATATCAATTTAGTAAAAGAAAGGATATAAATGTTATTTTAGGTAAAAGTAGGGATATAGTTGTAATTTGTGTATAAGTAAGGACATAAATGTAATTTTGGTAAAAGTAGGGATAAAATGATAATTTTGGTAAAAAAATAGATCTAAAGATTAGTTTGATAAAAGTAAATGACTTAAATGTAATTTCAACAAAAGATGGAATCAAAAGTATAATTTTTATATGAGATGAAAATATTAGGAACTAAAAATTTAAATATTACTCTAAATTAAGGCTAATAATGAAGATATGTGTTTAAATAAAGAAGATATGTGTTTAAATAAATTAAATAAGGAAGTGAATCTTAACATTGTTGAAATGAATCTTGAGAATAAGAAATTAAAATATTGGGTCAAACGATGTAAGGAATTAGATTTACATTTAGGTAAAAACAAAAATTTTAAGCCTACATATGTGAAAATGTGAAATTTATTAGTTGAGAATCCACCACAAAGCATTTGATGCTTAGTGCGTAGTTATTTATAATGCGTAGGTATTTGAAGGATATAGATTAGAACTCGAAGGGACATGAGCTGGATTTGGACGAAGTTATGCAATAAAGAAGATAAACTTGGTGTTTTGTATATGGCATGTATGAGTAGGATCTTATTTTGTGCATGTATTATACTATAATTATTGTTATATTACAATGTGATATTTATGGTATATGAGTGTTACACTCCTAAATTACTATGACTTCATAGTGGGGTAGCTTCACCCCAATGTTTAGTGAATTATCTCAGCCCTACAAATCTAGACGTCCAAGCACGATATATATCTTGCTGTTAGATTGTTCAAAGCAACTCATATGGTCGACTTACGAATAGCCACGGAGGACCATCACTACATCTAGGCTAAAGCTGGTTATGGTGTATTTACTAAGAAACCAGACTTTCTGAAGAACTGAAATAACCCTTTCTTCTTTTTGGAGGGTAAATAAGACTATCCCATCTGAACTTCTTAGGGGAGATTCATCCATAAAAATGATAATGTCTTGGTGTTAATTGAAGAAGAGGAGGCGACTTTAGTTCATTAGAAGGAGCTCGCCAAAGATAAAAAGGCTATTAGTGACCAGCTTGATCCCTTTACCCCCAAGAAAGATCGAAAGAAACGAGGTAATGGATTTTTATACTTACTGAGAATAGACTTAGCTTGGTCGAGACGATAAGTTAAAAGAAAGCCAAAGCGAGGATAAGCTAAAACCTAACTGGAGTGAGCCAACCCTGGTCAGCTGCTGCTTTTTCTAGGAGTCTGCTCTGACCCTCCTACCAATAACCCTTCAGCCAATGTGTTCACCATCTCAAATGCTTCTCTGCCTTCAGATAAAAATAGGTTGCTGGCCCTCATGCCTAGTCCTTCAGCTTCTTACTCTCTCGAGAAGGAATATACTTCTCCACATCCAAACTAGAAAGAGAGGCTCAATACCCTGATCAATGAGGTTCGAGGATTTTGGAAGTAGCAGGGATGGGCTTACAGTTTGTCCAATTAGCTTTTGTCACCTAATATCATATGTGCCAAGCGAAGTGGCACCTCCAATGAACTTACACACTGATTGCCTCTCCAAAGTCATACAAAGGCACCAGGTGAAGGTAAGATTTCTGAACTCATTTTTATCGATTGTTCCAATTATCACATTTTTAACTTAATTTCTACTCAGGAGGCCATTCTTGGGAATGTCATGATAGGCAAGCTGGGTAAGTTGGTTAGTCTGGTGAAGAAGGAGAAGAAAACTACTATTGGGATGAAGGCAAAGCTTAAAGAAGGCAAACAAAAGGCGAATAGTGCAAAGAAGAGAGTTACGGAGGCTAAAGCCAAGGCAAAGGAGGCGATGGAGTCCCTTCGCAAGGTGGTTGAGGCTGAGGAAGCTGCTCGAAAGTCTACTAAAGTTGAGGCTGTAATGACTCTAGTGGTACCCTAAGAGCAATTTTAATCAATTAAGGGTGTATTTATAATTTAATTGTGTATGTTCACGGATGCCATGGTAAGATAGGACGTAGAAGGAATTATTTCTAAGATAGGGGTAAATGCTCATTTCACTTTAGACAAAGTTTGATTATGTAGCTAATTAAAGGAAAATTACAATTTAGGGACTTAATTGAAAAGTGAAAGTCTAAGTTTTGGGGTAAAAGTGTGGAATTGGTAAAGAGAAGGGGTTAATTCCAATTATTCAAAAGCTTTTGTGGGAACCAATGAAAGCCTAGCATGTGTTGTTTCTAGAAAATGCATGAAAAGTAAAGATACATTGAGGAAATTGAAGGAGTGTGGTTGGCCACCTCAAAACCAAAGTAGGGCAGCCATTCTCCCATTCTCTAACACCCAAAACACTCATAAAAATCTAAATCTCAATTCTGTTATGGAGAGAGAGTTTAGGGGTTTCAAGGTTAGGGAAATTTCTTCTTCTTTTTCTCATTTTATTTACCTTTTATAGATTAATAATTAATTTGAGGGAGGAATTACAGCTTTTATATGTTTATGGTGTGAATTTATCTTGTGTAAAAGCTCAAGCTAGCAAAGGGAGAAAGAGAGAAGAAGAAAGGGCTTGAAGAAATTGAAGCTTAAAGAGGTATGAGAACTTGCATATTTATAAGTGTGTGAGTGCTTGATTTTTGAAATGATGGATGTTTTTATTGATGCTATTATATATTTTATAGGTTGATATTAAGCTTGAGATGAGTTTAGAACCAAAATATGCAAGTTGTGTTCAAAGATACAAAAAGTTATCTTAAGATCCAATTGACAAGTCTGTATTGTTTTGGCTATATGTTGAGTTCTCGTGACTCAAATTGAGAACTTCTAGTTGGATAAGAAACTAGACTTATTTATCTTCATTTGATATGGAGAACAAGAAGCTTGAATCACTTTTAATGTTATAGAAAATTTGGCTTGAATCCGAGTTTGGATTAGGGCCCTATCATTGGGAGCAGTCTGGGATTTACAGGTCTGTTTGAGATTATTTTTGATGATTTAGAAATTAGAAACATAGGTATGAAACTTTGCAGAAGAAAACTTTGTCACAAAAGGTCTTTTGGTGTGCTTAAATTGATGTACAAGTTGAATTTCTTAACTAGTTTATAGGGTTTTGTGAGCAGAGGAACTTTCGTTTGGGCCATTGCCTCCTATTGCAAGCGTGACTCTTGCCATAAGAGCGACAGCAAGCTTTTATCCCCTATACTTGCCTATTTGTTTTCCTTTTACATTATAGTAGGCTACCTCCATGTGTTGATTTTATAATCGGACATAATAGACCTTAAAATACGAGCATATAGGAATGATAAACATAAATATATATGAAAATGTATCAAAGTTAGTATGAGTAGGTATGATTTACATTGCTTACTATGGATAATGCCTATGTATATACACATTTGCATTACCGAAATAATATGCTAATAGTTAAGTATACTATTATGATTATATTGGATATTTACATGTATAATCTTTCTATATGATGAATTGAATTGTATAAATCAAATACCATATGAATACGATTATTTGCCTGCACATAAAACTTGGTGGTGGATAGATAGACATGCCTATAGGGTTACAGTCATAGCTGCTATAGGTTTGATCCCTTTTGGGTCTATATTTGTCTCTGTTTGGGACCGCAGGCTTGACCTCAGTTGGGTCCACATGTCTAATACCTTTGGGTATCCACAAGAACAATACCTCTGGGTATTTATATATTTTATATCTCTGGGTATCCATAACACCCATTATCCACACCCACAGGACTTTAGCAGGCAATTCACAGTATAAAATAAACAGTATATGTATGTAATGATGGCACAGACTCGATTGTTCATTATATATGATTATTATAAAATTTAATATGATATATGGGTTTATATTGTAAACCTTGCATGTTGATATTAATATCTTGATATTAATATTGTTTATCGTGTGCTTGGAAATAATTATTGTGGGTGGTTGTTTATATAGTTATTGTTCCCTACTAAGCTTTATAGCTTAGCACGGGTGTTTATCCGTGTAGGTACTTAAAGTCAAAATACTTTCTGTTGGGACAAAATCTGCTATTGTAAAGCCAACTCTAGAGATAGGAGACAATCAATTATAAAGTGTAATTCATTCTCTCCTTGTATTTATCATATTGTATTAAAAGAACAATATTGAAAAGAACAATTTAGTTGATTATGTAGAGTATTAAGTGTTATGTTTTATAATTTATCATAGTATATTAAGGTATGCATGTGTATACAACAATATTAACCAACAGGGCTATAACAGGAATAGTTTCTCGTATGTAAAAGAGCTTATAGGATGATGAGTTTTGGGTGGACTAGTGTGGTCCTTATAGTGGCTCTTTTGGCCAAAGAAAGGGAGATGCTTCAAGCTACGAAGGCCAAGCTAGAGAAGAACTAGGTGGAAAGGGTTGATCTAAAGAAAAAATGTACCAAGCTTGAAGATTAGTCTATAGAGCTCACTGTTGACAAGTGCATTGCCTTCGACAAGAAGTTGACCAACGTTGTGAAGGAAAAGTTTCCTAATAAAGACTTATCCTAGATGGATGACATCTATCCAGATGAAGAGTAGTTAGGCTTTTATTTCAAGTGTAATCATTAGGGCCTGCACTTGTAATGAAATACTTTAAAATGAAATTGTTATTTTTTTAATTTGAACTGTGTTCTACCATGGGCTTTGATTTTTCTTATATAGTTAACTTAATTGATGGCGACATTACCGAACTGTATAAATAATTGACTCAAAATTAATGGTAGGTGATAATATCGAACTGGATTAGAATAAATGAACCTCCAAATATTGTTACCAAACTAAGCTCATAGACTGGGCTAGGATGCCCAACTAAATTTTAAAGTATTATTCATGAGGCACGATTGTCGAACTATTGAGGAACATTTATGTGCTTGCAGCGAAGCTGCCGAGCTAAGTTATATATGTAATATTAGATAAAAATGCTTGTGGCATAACTACCAATCTGAGCTTACAAAAAAATAGAGATGCTCATGGCAAAACTATCAAACTGAGCTCTTAGAAAAATGGAAATGCTCGTGGCGCAACTGCCGAACTGAGCTTACAAAGAAATAAAGATGCCCCTAAAGAAATTGTCAAATTAAGCTCCTGAAAAAATAGAATCGCTCATGGTCCAACTACGAAATTGAGCTTATAGAAAAATAGAGATGCTCATGGCAAAACTGCCAAACTAAGCTTACATAATAATAAAGATGCTTATGGTGAAACTATCGAACCAAGTGTAAAATAATAAAAGAAGATGCTTGTGGCGAAATTGTCGATCTAAGCTACATATCACTGATGATATTTCTTCAGGTTGGAAATGTTACAAGAATGAAGTAGGAGCTTTCTACACATGTCTGTAAGTCGATAAGCACCAAAGTTCACAACTTTATGTACTTCATATAGTCTTACCTAGTTAGATTTTAGCTCATTAATGCCTTCCACCAAGTGTGCTTCAAAGGTTTTTTGAGGATGAGCTCTCCTACTCGAAATGTTCTTATTTTCAACTTACGATCATGGTTGGATGCTATACATTGCCTGTATGCCATAACTTAGAGCTAAGAAAGCTCTATCTTTTCATCCAACATGTATAGATGATACAATAATTGATCTTTGTTTATTTCTTCCTTATATTTGGAAGTCCAAATGCTCGACATTCTAATTTCATAGGAGATGACTACTTCAACTCTATAAGTGAGAGGGAAAGGCATCACACATGTCGCTGATCGAAGAGATATTCGGTATGCCTATATTACATTGTTCAGCTCGTTTATCCATGGCCTTTAGCTTCATTAAACCTCTTTTATAATCCTATTAAGATAGTTTTGTTTGTCACCTCGATCATACCATTGGATTAAGGGTGATAAATTGAGATGAATCTGATTTGGATTTGCAACTCTTCACAAAAGTTCCTGAAAGATTGGCAATCAAATTATTTTCCATTGTCAGCAATAAAAGTGTGCTAGATGCCAAACCTAGTGATAATAGACTTCTGTACAAACTTAATTATGTTTATCGGATTAATAATAGCCAAGGGCTTGGCTTTAACCCAGTTCGTAAATGGTCAATTGCCATAACCAAACTCTTTTTTTTGCCTGGTGGCCAATGGAAAGCGGCCAATATATCTATTTCCTATTTTACAAAAGGCCATGGGTTGTGTATCGACATTGGTTAGGCTAACTTCTGATAGATGGTTTTGCCTAACCGCTTACACTTGTCCCATTTATGAACTGACTCTTTCACATCACTTTCTATTCTTGGCTAGTAATAGCCCTTTAAAAAAGCCTTCTGAGCTATTGTTTAGGTTCCCCCACTTGAACTGCAAATGCCTTTATGTATTTCACTAAAAAAGTAATTGCCTTCCTCCGAACTTAAACACAATGACTAATGTAATGGCCTCAACACCGGGTTAGCCGTGAATAGTATTTTTTGATAGTAAATAGTGCTTCTGGGTTGAAAAGTACATTCCGAAGGTGAAAAATATTTTATTGGACTATCAAAAAATATTGGTCACGGGTACTCCAAGGTTGAAATTTGAAGTGATTTTGAATGGATGTGATTGACATGTGAATGCATATATGTTCTGTTATAAACTGTTGTGCCTTTGAAAGGATGTATTTTGTCTTATTTTTTAGGGGGCTATTAAGTATATAGCCGTTATGCTATCGAAATTTTAACGATATGAATAGTATTTTCAGATTGTTATAAGTTGACAAGTAAAATGTGTGAATTTGAATAGTGTATAAGTATTGGTAGCCAATGGATTATTTTGGTTAAGTTGATAAAAAAAATTGGCTTGTCGCTTAGTTCCGTATCGAAAATGATTGTTCAGATAAGGATGTTACAACTAAAGGTATAAAAAGATAGCTTGTATAACTTGACATCCAATTTGGCCTTAGTTTAATCTTCTGGGAAAGCACCTGTATTCAAGAATAAGTGTATTGGCAATTGCTAACTATCCATCTACTTATTAAGCTGGATTAAATGAGTCTCATATGATGGCTAAGTGATGACAACCTATATTATGCGCACCATTTGTATAGTATTGTCAAGAGATGCTTGCTTGGCCAAAGAGTTAGCTCTCCTATTTTTTCCATAAGGTATATGCTCTATTGCCCACAAACTTCTACTTTTTAAAGTTGAGATAATAAAGTGGCCATAAAATATCGATATCTAACCATTGTTTGACCCTTGGCTTTGAATTTATCGAGCATCTGATTGACAACCAATTAAGAGTCAGAATGAATGAGTAAGGAGTTTGGCTTTACTTCTAAAACAAGCTATAATCTAAAGCATAGTGTTTAATATTCTGTGACATTATTAAACACAAGGAAAAAAATCCAAGCCATTCCTTGAATAGAGATTCTACTAGGACTTATTAAGACTATTCCAACTCCGACTCCTTTAGAGGACATCACTCTATCTATATATAAGTTCCATGATGCTTTATCCAGCTCAGGTGGAGAAGTGTGCAATTTGGCTAAAAAATCAGCTAGGATTTAAGCTTTCATTGCTAATCGAGGCTTGTACCAAATGTCAAATTTATCTAGGCAAGCTACCCATTCAATTATTCTCTCTAATGCCTCTAGTCTATACATTACTTTTTTGAGGCTATTGTTGATCCAAATTGTTACTGTGTGTGCTTAAAAATAAGGACACAATTTTGTTGCCAAAGTAATGAGAGCTAAGGCCAATTGCTCTAGAATTGGGTATTTTAGTTCAATACCTCTAAGAACCTTACTTTCATAGTAGATTGAAAACTATTAGGAGTTTTCTTCTCTGACTAAATTTGAGCCAATGGTTTCTTTTAAATCTAACAAGTATATAAACAATGTCTTACCTAGTTGTGGTTAGCTAAGTAGGGATGGAGAGCTAAAGAATTGGTTAAGGGCTTCAAAAGCCGATTGGCACTCCAATGTCCACTCAAAGTTCTTTAAATTTTTTAGTGCTTTATAGAATGGGAGGCATTGCTTAGCTGAGCAAAAGATAAATCTCTTAAGAGCTATAATTATCCCATTCAACAATTGTACCTCTCTAATGTGACATACATCGGAGCTTACTCGATTTTGATTTGATTCTTGAAGGCCCACTTTTAGGTCCAAGATCGAATGAGCCTCACAAATTGGTCACTTCATAATAGAAAGGGATTTAAGCCAATTTATTATTGATGGTCAACCTATAAAGGCATATAAGTAGGCTCAAGAGGTAGGTATCATGGATTCACTAACCAATAAAATGTTACAAAATGAATCTCAACCTTTTGATGCCTAAATAGAGATTGGTGTTCGGGATATCACTGTTAATTACATCCTGGTTACGTGTTTCTTATAGTTAGATTTTATCCTTAGTCCACTATCTTCCTTCTCACACGATGCATTACAATTAATTAAATAAACATATCAAGCATTTTAGAAAGCAGTAAATAAAAGCAATAAAAAAATAAATCAAATAATCCTACTTAAATTATTACAAAGGCAAATCATCCAAAATGAAAATAAAGTTACATATATAAATCAGAGAGCTCATTGGATTGGGAACATCAGTTTCCTCATACTTATTTACAAAAGTTCTTTAGTGTGATTTTTGGGATAAACATGGATATTGGTCTATTTTATTTGAAAAATCCAATTAATTAAGCATAAAATATTTTTAGTGGATTTTTCATGAACGTGCCAAAAATCTCTTTTTTACTACCTATTACATCCCTAAAATTGAAATACATCAAAAAATGAATAATAATGTACGAAAATAACCAAATGGAATAAACTCATAAATAAAGCAAAAAATAAGGAAGAAATAAAATAAATACAATAAAAATAAGTGAATAAAAGGAGAAGAGTGGCAAAAATATCCAAAGGATGTCTCCAAAATATGCTAGTCTCCCAAAATGTACCCCACAAGACATAAGAAACAAATTGTTGAAATAAATACAAAAAGAATAAAACAATTAGTATCATGAAGTAAAAAAATCAGGTAATAAAATTAAATAACACGAAAAAGTTCATATTGGAATAAATATCAAATGTACTTAATGCTAAACATGTTAAAACAAAAGCAAAACTAACATAAAAAAATATATGATTAACATGCAAAACATATTATATAAGTAAAGAACACAAAAAAATAAACCTTAAAGACCTATAAAAGGGCTACAGATGGCCAAAAGACGAGACAGACATCCAAATAAACAAAGGAGGAATGGGACGAGAGGAAGGCATCGAGACATCCCATCAGTTGCTATGACCAATGGCCGTCTGTCGGGGCTTCTTCCTGTCTATAACTCAAAAATGTAGGCAAAATGCAGAATTTCAGGCCAAAAACTAAGAAAAACCAATCAAGCCTTAAACACACATGTTCATTGCCCTAAAACATGCCAAAACTAAAGAATTATTATAAATCATATTAAAACAGAAATAAAACATGCAATCACAGAAGTTGAATCATGCTTTCATAGAAGAAAATAAATCCTAACATTATGTTTTTATAGAAGAAAATAAATCCTAACATTATGTTTTTATAGAAGAAAATAAATCCTAACATGTTATTCTAGCATATTAGATAGCTTCACATCATTATGGCAGTACAGAACTCATGAAAAAATGAATTAATAACACAAGAACATAGATCTTGGCATCATAAATAACGAATATATCTAATTAATCATGCGATCATGGCATGAAATCTAAAAGAGAAAAGGTTCGAACCTAGAATATTACCCTTAAAAATCTGGTTCTATAACTCTGAAAAGTAGCAATTCGAGCCTTGACCCATAATATTACTCTAAAATATCTAGTTTTGTAACTTTGTAAAGCAGCAATTGGAGCCTTGATCCTCGATTCCCATGTTAGATAAAGATATTTGTATGAGTTCTTTATGTGTAAGAAGGTTAGAGCTCTATGAATTTCAAGAATAGAAAATTAAGTTTTTCTCTCTCAAAAAATTTGCTTACCTTCTAAGTGAGAATCCCTCATTTTCAAAAACCATAAAATTTATTAAAATACTTAGGGAAGAGTTAAAGGCTAACTCTAACTCTAATCCCTCCAAATTTGGAAGTTTAAATCCATGAAATTCGTGTAGAATCTCCTCTTCCAAATCTAATCCTTATCTTAAACTTTAAAAGCTAGAAAACATAGGAAACCTAGGAAAAACCCCACAAATAGGCGTCAGTCGCTGACAGACATTTTTTCCTCAAATAAGTTTCCAAAAATGATAAAGATACCCTTAAATCTGACCTGGGCATTTCAGGTTGTGACTTAGTGATGAATGGCTATCTATCACTGAGCTATGAAATAATCTTGGGTGGTCTGGCCAGGGCATCTGTTAGGAGATGACCCTAAAGAAAATGACCACAGATGGTTGTCCCTTCAGATAGATAGCTATATATCATAGGTAGAGACCAAAATTCAAACTCTATGAAATATAATGTTTAGACCCATAAAATATTTTATAAACATGTAAAAATCAAGGCTGAAATTCAAGATTTCTGCTTTTTGTCAAAAGTATGAGTGTTTCTTCATCATCGGGTAACTCTAATCTGGGCTGGCTTAGATCATAAAATCTATATCCAATCGACTTTAGCGGCTCCAATTGCAATATGGCTTCAATCTTGGTCAGATTGGCCTATATCCCCCTCTTGGAGATTACCAATCCTAGAAATTTGCCAAACCATACTTTAAAGGTGTACGCACTTCTCCAGATTGAGTTTGAGATCAAACTTCTTGAGGGTTGAGAATGTTTATTCAATTTCTTTAGGCAAATCTAACGAAGTCTTACTCTTAACGATCATGTTATCAACATAGATCTCTATGTTTCAACTTATCTGAGTGGTGAACAGCTTGTTCATTATTCTTTGATAGATTGCACCTGCATTCTTGAGATCAAAAGGCATCACCTTATAATAGTAGGTTGCTCTGTGGGTGATGAATGTTATTTTTCTTCATCCGCCAGACTCATGGGGATTTAATGATAGCCAGCTGAGGTGTCAAGAAAGGTATACTCTTTGAAACTAGCTATGGAATCAACTAATAAATTGATATTAGGCAATGGATAGCTTTCTTTAGGGTAAGCCTTATTTAGGTTGGTAAAGTCGATGTACATCCGCCATTTTCCATTACATTTTTTCACCAGCACTAAATTGGATAACCAGCATTGATAGAGCACCTCTTTAATGAACCTATTTTTTAATAACGTATATGTTTCCTTGTTTATTGCCAATTGTCGCTCAGGTGTATATATGCGCTTCTTCTGCTTGATAGGTTTGCAGCTTGATTGTATATTCAATGAGTGATGCCAGATTCGATAACAAATGGTAATTAGTATAACAACACTAAGAAGAGTTGTTGTATTAAGTATATGTACGATTTTATCTAAATCAGTCTTGCTTATAGGTTGGTTGGCTTAGGTCGGGTCTTTCTATATCATAAAGCTATCAATAAATTAAATTATTTTATTGGTTAAAGAATTATTTATTGATTAGGGGCTAATTATAATCTTACTTAGTTAGCCTATTAATACAAAAAGATTGGTCAGAAGTGCGAAGTCTACGACTATAATCGGTTCATTGCATAATTTTAGAATTATCTTTTCATATATGATTAGTAATTCGAATTCTGTGTCGCGAATACCTATAACTGGAAATTTTCATCCATTAATTTAAACTTTATTTATTTTTTATACTTTTATTTTATTATTTTAAATTTAATTCTATTTTTAGTTTCTTAAATTTATTTTAAAAACCCCATCTTTTATTTTTAGTTTGTTAATTTTCTAGTTATTTAAAAAATTAAAACTTGACCAATTCTTATGGATTCAACTCTACTCATCACTAATTACAAGTTAGTTTTAAGTTGGAATATTTTTATTTTTGTTGGTTTCGATACCCATCAAATTTTAACGTCATTGTCAGGATTGGTGTTTGTTAGTCTTAATTTTCTTAAATGGCTGGATATTTCTATTCTATTAATTCAAGAATTTTACAGTTGATATCCTTGGTTCAAATTTTGGCTATAGGAAATAAGCAACAAGATAAACCTTATTACCAAGAGAATTTTTATGAATCTAAAGGATTTTTAGGTCTACTATAATGGAGTTATGACCCACATGTGCAAATTGGCAACCCATGGTGGATGGGTCAGTCAATTTTCAATTGTCGGGGATGGCTACAAACATTTCAGAATTTCCAACCTATACAATCCATTCTATCATAACAAAATTCTCCAAATTCAGTATGTCTCTTGAAGAAATTGTGAATTCAATTGCAATTAATATGCAACAATTTCTATAGGAAATAAGAAATAACATTCAAGAAACAAAGGCTAGCATTCAAAACTTAGAGAGTCAAATAAGCCAAATGGTGACCCTAACGGGCAAAATTGAGACCCAAGGGAGGTTACCATCACAAACCATTAAAAATTTAAGACAAAATACTAATTCAATCATTTTAAGGAGTGAAAATGAGCTAGAACAACCCATGCCAAAGAAAAATGATCAGAAAAGTAAAGATGAAGCTGAAAAAGATGTAAAAATTGTGCAAAAAGGATACCCTAAGGGCAGAGTTCCAAAAAAACCCCCAACCATTGTCATACAAATTTTTGAGATTTTTCACAAGGTTGAGATAAATATTCCCTTACTTGATACAATTAAATGAATATCTCAATATGCTAAATTTTTTAAAGAATTACATGTTAATAAAAAAAAAAGCTAGTTGATAATGAAAGGGTGAGTGTAGGAGAAAATATCTCTGCTATGATTTAAAGGAAATTACTTTCAGAATGTAAGGACCAAAGTATGTTTACTATTCCTTGTGCTATAAACAATGTTATAATAAAAAGAATTATGTGTGATTTAGGAGCTTCAATAAATATTATACCATTGTCTATTTGTTCATCTTTGCATGCTGGTCCAATAAAAGAGATAAATGTAGTACTTCAACTTGTTAATAAGTTATTGTTTATCATAAAGGGGTATTGGAGAATATTTTGGTGCAAGTTGATGGGTTAGTCTTTCCTACTGATTTTTATGTGCTTGACATAGTGGATGATAAATCCTCAACTTCTTTAGATATTTTGTTAGGAAGGTCACTTCTCAACACAACCAAAATAAAAATTGATGTGTATGAGGATACACTCACTATAGAATTTGATGGAAAAATCATTAAATTTTATATTTATGATACTAAAAAAAATTCCAATGACATGTTTAATATTTTTAGAGTGGATGTTATTGAACCTTTAGTTAACGAATTTTTTAAATTGAATGGTAATTCTAACAATTTGAATTTTTCATATTTTTTGGACTCCATTTCTAAAAAATCCTAATAAATTTGAGAAGCATTTGGTGATTAATACTAATTTACAAGAAGTGATGAATTAAAGAACACTGAAATGAGATTTTAAATCAGCTTGAAAGGTTTAAAATTCTAAAAACCCCTAGCTAAAGACATTAAATAAAGATGCTTTTTAGGAGGCATCCCAATGTTTAGCTTTGTCCGAAGCTAAGTTATTTCTGTTTAGATTTAATTTTTAGTATTTTATTTTTTTACTACCTTCTTCTTCCTCTTTGGGCTGACACAAATTTTTTTTTCTTAGCTAGTTAGTACAAGTAATAATTGAGATGATTTTAATGGTATAGGGCTGTATATTCTTTTTAATCAGGGTATTATATTTTTTATGGAGATGTTTTTTTTGTTAATGGGTTTCACTATAACCCATTTAACATTTTATCTTAAATCAATTTTTGTTCTTTAAATTTTGCAGTAGAGCTGATGGTAAATGGAGCACTCTTAATGGTGGACTACATAATTCTTTTTAGTTGATCTTTAAAAGCCTTTTTGGTTTTAATGGATTTTATATTTATAGGTTAATTTTTAATTTTTCCTACCTTTTTAAACTTAAGCCCATTTTAATTTATTACCCAAATAATCTAAACCAACCTGAATAATTTTAACTTTCACAGTTATCCATCTCTTCCTTGCTACCCCTAACATCTTCCTCCCTCACCGTGCCACCTCCACCACTTAACAAATTTCTTTACATTAGATTTAAGCTTTAAATATAAATAATGGATTTTATTTTTAATATTTTTTATATTATTTTACCAAAATCCATTTAAATATCTTTTACCCAATTATCCTATTTTCAGTTTCTACCATTAGTCAAACCCGACCTTACCGTCATCACTAATATGTTCCATATCAGATTACCACACCAACAATCGCAACCAAGTATAACTAAGCAAATCAAAGCATAGTACCCTTCTATTTTAATTTTTTCTTTCTTTTTATTATTTCTTTTCCTCTTCTCTGTTTCATTTTCCTTTTTCATTTGATTTTTTTTTGTTATTCTCTTATTGTTAATTTGAAATTTTACTTTAGATTAGATCATATGTATAAAAAATGAAAAAAATAAAGAAAAAAAAAGAAAGTGATTTGGTTAGACAAAAAAAGAAAGTGATTAAAACGTATCTTTCAAATTTTATCTTATTGAATTCTTTTTCAAATTATAAAGCATCTCTTTTTACTTAAGCTTTAATTCTCGTCACCTGCCATTATTTTGTTTTTCTTCTATATTTAATTTTGTTTGTTTATCTTTTCTTTCTATCTTTTCTTAATTTGTTCTTATTTGCATTATTTTTTATTTAGTTTTAAATTCTACTTAGATTAGATCTTAAGGTGTTTATTTTAATTTTTTTAAAAAAATAAAAAAAAATAGTTTGATTTTTTTTTCTTGCATTATATCTGCTTAATTTAGTTAGTTACTTTGTCATTTCTTTTAATCTAGTAGTGTGTCATTGGATATGCTCATGCTCTGATTTTTCTACTTAATAATTCTATATACATAGTTAAAGCTTGACTATTGATCTTTGGTGATATTTTGACTCACTTAGTTTTTAATACCTGAAGTTACAGAAAAATTTGCCAGAAAGAAGAATGGACAAGCTAGATGCTATCTCTCTATCTTAGCAATCGTAGACATCTTTGCATCCTTTTCTCCACACCACAGGGCAGTACTCTACATTTCATTTTTATTTATTTATTGTTGCACCCTTTGATCCATGATTGATTTGTTGTACTACATTGGGGACAATGCAAGGAGAAAGTGTGGGAGAAGGGCTTGATAAAAGTGTTGATTCTGTGGTGTGTTGATTTTGTTGTAACTTTATGTTGATTCTTAAGAATTCATGTTGGAAAAATTATTAGTTTGTTGCTGTTGATTCTGCTTTTGAATTTTTATCAGGTTTATTAAAATTTTTGTATATTTTATTTCACTAATTTTTTTAACAATTTGTTGTTGCTGGAAGTTTAATTAAACTTTTGATGGATTGTTAAAAATTTTAGTGATTTTTGATCTTAGGACTTATTCTTTGCCTGGTTAGGTGGCTGTAACTTAGTTTTTTCTTATGCATCAAAACATTAGCTCATTTTGCAAAAATATTTCAACCTTTAAGTGCTATTTAAAATGCTTGCAGTGTCTATTTATCCTTGTTTGAAATTAATCTTTTGATTTCTTGCTTTAGCATTTTGATAATCTTCATTTTCAATCCTAGGGAAAAGCATTTGCTTAGAAACAACTTCTTGATCATTTTACTTTTTAACTTGATGAATTACTAAGCAAGATTGAGTGGTTTTTATAATTACTTACTCTTTTTCATACAATTTATGGTGGCCTAAATTATCTTTTATATTAGAATTACCAAATTTTAATTTTTAGGTGAAATATAATCTTTGCATGATCTTAATTTGGAATTATTGCACTTTAGGAACTTGTTAAAACCACTTTGGATATTATTTTGTATTGTGTACTTTTGGATTGAGGAATTTAGTTGCCAAGATAGGACAAAAGAAAATAATAATAATAATAATAATAATAATAATAATAATAATAATAATAATAATAATAAAAAGAATTGCAATAAATTTTACTCTATTGTTCACTCAAAAAGCGGTTAAGAGTAAAGCTAGTAGCTGCTTGAAACTATGTAATATGAGTAACCGGGTGTACGCGGGTTAAAATCAGGTCCTCTCGCATGAAAAAGGAATTCTACATTCCTTATAAGCATTATAGTCTTTCTTAGGTTAAAAAACCTGAGTATATGTGGGTCAAAATCGAGTATCCTTGCATCCATTACAATTTATAAAAGTAAATCAAGCTTGAATAAGTTTGAAAAAAATAAAATAAAAAGAAATAAAAAAACTCCTGGCTTTTTCTTTCCTATCCATTCAATTATGTGTGATTAAAGTGTCTAATTTGGTTTGATAAGTTTTCTTTATGCATTGATTTAATATTGAATTAAGGCATAATTTTCTTCATGCTTAATGTATAAAACCTTAGTGTTTCTCATTTGAAATGATAATTGAGGAATTCATATTTTGATATGAATTTGTGGGAAGTGGTTATGAATTTTTGTTCCATTTTTCCTTGCATTTTAATTTATCTTATCAAAAACTTATAGGATGAGAGTTTTTTTAGGTGATTGAACTTTTGACAGGAATGTTTATGAAGTTTGATTTAAGCTTGAGGCCAAGCTTAAGATAATTGAGGGAGAATTTGTTAATATACCAAAATTACATATTATTCCTTGATTTTTGCTCATTTTTATACATTATTTTTAGCCAATTTTGGTCATTTTTATACTTGAAAAGTACCAAAATTGGCTAAAAATCAATGTATAAAGGTGAGCAAAAATCAAGGAATAATATGCAATTTTGGTGTCTTAACAAATGAGACATAACTTTGGGGGAAATACTGATGATATCCGAAGGGTGCTAGGCAAACACTTTTGAATAGGAGGACAACACTCTAACAATGATTTCATATCCAAACTAGCTTTTCGGAGGCTATCTTCACCACATTTCCTTGCAATAGCTTAGCTTCTTGCAACGAATTTACAGGCTCTGCTCTCTAAGCTGAATCGGTTGGAACATCCATCCTCTCTACCGATGATGCTTGGTTTCCTTCCTTTAACATAGTCACATATATTTTTTGGACTATAATTTAGTTTTCCCAAAGTATTATTGTTCCTTATGGGATAAGAATCTTGAGTATCAACTTCTACATGAAAATTTAGGCATCCACCGAAACTAAAATAGGTCACCTAAAGATTGCATTGTAGGATGGTGACATATTCACCACCATAAAATAGGTTGTACAAGTTTTGACTATCCAATCATCTCTGAGCTATATGGGTAGGTTAATTGAACTCTCTACCTTGATGGGCTATCTTGAAATATCGATCAGCGATATAGTTACCTCCTTCAATGGGCTTAGTATTCCTAGAACTTTAAAGGCTTGTAAAGTAATCAGATTGACTGCACTACCCGCGTTGATTAAGATGCTCTACACCAAATAGTCTCTAATTATTACTTCAACCACTAATACATCATTATAAGGCTGCCGAACATATTTTCCATCCTAAGATGAAAATTGAACGACACCTATCAAAATAGGTTGGCTGGTCCTAAGGGAGAAAACTTTATTTGCCTTATGCTTTTTGGAATCATCAAACAAGTCAAAATGTTTTTCCCTTGTAATCACATAAATGACTCCTTCTAGAGATTTCTTGCTACCACTATGCTCCCTCCTATCTAATTGTTGAGGTGGTGATCGTTTGCCATTATTCCCTTTAACAAATTACTTAAGTCCGCCCTTCTTAATTTAATACTCTATCTCCTTCTTTAGTTGTCTACAATCATTGGCTTCATACGCCTTATCTTTGTGGAAAGCATAGTAGAGACTCTAGTCTCTATTCGAATCTTTTTTATGGGTTTTGGCCAAGTAATTTGATCATTTTTCTTCGTTCGAGATCAAATTTATACAGAAAAAGCATTTAGTTTGGTGAACTATTCCTCACTTCAGTTGTTCGAGTACGGTCTTATGATAAAGTATGCTCTATTTGAGCTCCCTATAGCTCGAGAATCATTTTTTCTACAACTAACTTTATATCAATATGACCCCCCTAGAATGCTCTCCATCCTCCCTTACTTGGGTGTTATACCTCAACCGTCGAACTTTATTCATTCAGATGTATTTATGGGCTCGAGTCATTAGTTCAATGAAATTGCAGGGTAGCTTTTTACTTAATGAATCACTAAAATCCTAGCACTTTCTGTTTCTCCCAAGCACATTTATAGTGAGCTCCAATTTCATATTTTAAATATCCGTTACTATGACATTAAACCTCTTCACGTAGCTATGTAAAGGTTCCTCCTTCTCCTAGACTACTTAATGTAGATCAACTGAGCCTTTGGTAGGTCTGATAGTGGCTACAAACTTATCAATGAACATGTCATTAAATTGCTAAAAATTATCTATTGGATGTTCTGGTAGATTTCTAAACTAGATTTGGGCAGAGTCAATTAAAGTTTAAGGAAAGACCTTATAAAGTGAAACATCTTCTATTGTGTAGATTAACATAGTGTGGTGAAAATTCTCTGAGTGAGCCTAGGGGTTGTGCTTCTATTATACCTTGGTAAGTTGGGTAATCGTATGCTTGAGAAAGGCACTGCTAATATTGCCTTGGAAAATTGGGAACGAAAACTTCCCTAATACTGCAAGGTGTTCTTATTTTGGTGTTTCACCATTCTCTCTTCGAAAGTTTTTTGAACTCATCCATGGTCATGGTAATTATGGGAGCTAGGGTTAATAGAAAAGGCATTATGTTTCAGGTGTCAATGTTTGGGTTGTCACTAAAGGAAGAGGTTGTTCACGGAACTTGAGCTACTATGTTTGACAACATTACTAAGAAAGCTTAGGCCATTTGTGGGGGCAATGGTGTAGCATTCTAGTTATTTCCTACTTAAGCATCGGGCGTGTCTTGATCTTGAGGATTCATGATGTTGAGGGATGATTTCCTTGCTCACCATGCCAAATGATAATAGTTAGGATAACCGACTATTTTCAAGGTAAAGCTTGGACAAAAACTTCCTTCAAGGCCACTTGAATACCTGAAAATAAAAAACTTTAGCAGGGTTTTTGATGAGAAATACCTAGAACATAATGCCTATTTATAGAGATATGAATCCTACCCCAGATAAGATTTAATTTCTCAATCAGGGCGGAATCCTATTGTAAACATAAATCCCATTTGGAAAGACATTTCCGTTGACTGTGGAATTGAGTTAGAACCCCTAAATAGGACTTTTATCCACTTTAGATAACTAAATGTTCCTATCCAACTATAACTCCAAAAATGATTGTGTCTGGGTATAAGCTCAGATCTGGGGTGAACCAAATAATCAAGTGATCGGGTTGCTAAGGAACCCAATTTTAGAGTTCAATTATTAGTAATGAAGGATCTAAAATTGTAAACTAAATGAGGTAAATTTGATTGAAATTAATATAAAAATAAATAAATTTGGTTGAAATTAATATTAAAAAAGTTTAAAAAAATCCAAATTAAAAGAATAAAATTGAAATTTATATGCCCCTCATAATAAATTTATGATTGTTCAAATTAACAAAAAAAATTGAATCAATATCCTTTAAATTGATTAATATAGTCCAAGTATAAAACATAATGTAATAGAAATCATGAAGAATTTATAATGTGAAGCTCCTGTTACATGCAAATGTGTTTATATTTAATTATATCTAGTCATTATATTCACAAAAAAGAGACTTTGCTAATAGGGATAATCTAATACATGTTATATCTCTTTATTAGGTCAAACAACAGTTTTCAAAAGTTGTAGGCATGGTCTTGTTTAGAGTTAAATGTGAATACTTGTTAGTGAAACAAGTACATTCGATAATTTAGCAATAAGATGATCACATGGATAATATATTTAATGTTATTAGTTACATCTCATTATAGTAGTTGTATATATCATTGAACTTAATGTTACCAAAGTTATCTTGGATTTCCTAACTATGAGATGATACATGAATAATCTATTTAATGTGAGTGATTATATCTCACCATAATAATTATGCGCAATTCTCGAAATTAAGGTCACCAAGGTTATCTTGAATATTGAATATTATGCTTTAACACCTTTACTTATTGTCCCTTAGGGATCGTGCATAATTTAATGATTGGGTATAGTGTGAGATATTTGAAAGCAACTAAGTGATGAATAAATAATTCATCACTTTTAATAAAGGAAAAATATATCTCAATGCCTCTTAGCGAAAGTCTTTATTGTGTGAATTGTTTGTAGGAGTAGTATGTGTTTTTTAAAGAATTCATCATCACATACTATTAATACATATTCTTGGAACAATAAACTATCATATTCAAACTAGATGTGGTATAATCAATCTAATAGGAGTTGTCATATAGTCTATACTCTGAATTGAATGAGATATAGTATGATGAAAGAGTGCATTGCATAACAACTACCAGAGAAGAGTTTGTAATCAAAGCCACTGAATTTGTAGACACTTAAGTAGTCATGATGCATTGCTAAATGATACTTATGATCTACTTTACATAGTGGTACGTTTAGTTATAGGAGAAAGGGGGCAATTGCTTCCCTTAACTTTTAAAAATAAATAAACTTACTAATATAACCCCTTAAATATTTTAAAATTAATAATATTTCCCTCTTTAATATGCAATGCTTACCTAATTCATTTTATGCAAAACAATTAATTTTCCTCCAATTCTAAAACTTATCTCCCTTTTCATTTTCTTCAACTTGTACAACCCCAGCTTCCAATTGAAACTCTTTTTTTCTCTCATCTATTTACAATCTCACCACTTTGTAGGGTTTTTTTTTTCTAAATTTTTTTTAATATGTTCTTGAAAATTATTTTGCTTAGAATTTGCTTACTTTATGAAACACCATTGTTTGAATTTGGAATTTATGAAAAGACAACTAATTATTAGATAAAACTATAGTTTTAACTATTATTTATTTTAGCTAATTTCAAGAGAAAATTATTTATTTTGGCTTATGAAAGTTAAAGGAAATAAGAATTGTGTAGTTACTGAAACACTTACAACAACCTTTATATATAGATAATAGAGAATGCTTAGTCATTGTACTTGGTAACCAATTGACTAATTAATATTATAACTGATTATTAACTTAGTTGTAACTTGGAAAATGTATATGACAACTGGTACTTAGAAAAGATAAAAAAAAAATCATATAGAAAATTAATATGATTTTTATATTAAACACCATAAATCTAAGATGCAAATCATACCATTGCTCCTATTAATAAAGCTCTCATATGGTTTATCCATCGTTTCTTAATAAATGCCACTACATGTATTGCGACCTTATATGCAATGGTTTTATGATCAAATAAGTACTAACAACCTAATTCAATCAATTATTCCACTCATAAATGAAGCTAAAAAATTATAATTTCCCAATTTAGCTCTCAAATTGACAGAATGAACTCTATCATGGATCAATAGTTGACTAGGAATGGGTTGGTCCATTCCAAATTACTGAATACAACAATCTGATTGGTGTCACTCAATGATATAAAAACATATTAAAGAAAAATAATCTCCAAATGCATTGTCTATACAAAAAGATGCATCATACAATTGTACCGCTCCCAATCCATCTAATTAAAAAGATGCAATATAGGGATAAAGTTGTAACAAATGCACAAGATTTAACATATTAAAATGCATTTTCAAAATGATTACCTGATCATCACTCTGAGTGGCTAAATCTAATTGTTATGCATGTACATGTTTACTATTATTCTTGCTTAAGTCGATAACGGATCGCCATCTAATTCACAGTAATTGATCGTGTTTATAGAATATTGTATGAACGCTTATAAATAAAAATATCTCAACTTGATAAAAAATAAATAAAATTACCTATATCAATAAGGAATACTCTGATCTAGCAAAAATTCAAGTCTAAAAGGAGGTCAAAATAAATGCAGTCTTTCCCATACCCACATCTATAATAACTATTTATAACCACCAATCCTTTGAGCACTTAAACGTGGAGCACGACATATCTTCCTATACAAGCATGCCAAGCAAGTTGGACACTAACTATAATTTCCAATCTCTTCTAAATGCTCCAATAAGAGAAGCCACATCAAATGGATCTAATTGTTTAATTGTGAAAGACATAACGACCCACCTGTACGACGCAATATCTATGCATTGGTGAAGCATTAGATTTGGTATTTAGTAGCACCGGCCGATAAGAAATTAAAAGTCATTGATAACTAAGTTATTTTAATTAAGTGTCCTTTGATAACATTTTTAAGAAGCATTTGTCCTAAAAGCTGGTTACAGAGAATTTTTCAATTATATTACAAATATCCAGTTATTGGACTCCCTTCAATGGGTAAATCGGTCAATATCTCAATATCTTATAGTGTAATGGTGGTTTCACCAATTAGAAGGTGAAAAATGTGTGTCTCTGGCTTCCATCTCTTTACAAGTGCAATCATCAAATTCATATCAACATGCATTGTCCAATCTGAAATATTACATAAAATTCAGTCAATCTCAAATATGGTATTTTACCTACAACTTACAATTTTATCAAGAAAAAACTTACAATTCCTTAAAATGGAGGAAAATATATGTTGAAGGAGGTTGGGAGAGGTAAACCTTTAAAAGAAATAAAGAGAGAGTTGAAGTTTAAAGGAGCAAATTTAAAGAGGGTATAAATATACTCTCGAAGAAGTATAATGTAGACACATGATGTTTGGAAATACGAGATTTTGTGTTTGGTTGTAAGGTGGTAGGAGGCTGCCTGATTATGTAGCAGACCCTTGCGAAATCAAAAGTTGATTCTGTAGTGGTCTGCCGCAAAATTAGATGGTCTTCAGCTCCACCTCGACAACCGTGCACTATTCTTACTCTACCTCAGCAATCGCACCCACTATGGATTCTGTAGCATGGTGTTGTGGGATTGACTTCAAACACCAAAATTCTCTAAACACCTTCAAAACACTCTAATTCCCTAAATACTTTTTCAAAAATATATATTTATAAAAAAAGTCCTTATATTTTCATATTCTTTTTATTTTATATTATAAAATTTAGTTCTATTTTTTATGGTAAAATTACTTTTTCAATACTATGAATATAAAAAAAATTAACAATAAATATGTAAGAATGACTCAATTATCAACTTTTATACAATTATAAATTAGCAAGACAACTAATTTGTGATATAAATAAAAAATAAAGAAGATTTGGCATTTTTTATTATATTTTATTTTTGAAAGTCTTGAATAAAAATATTCTATTTTTGAATATATATATATATATATATATATATATATATATATATATATATATATATATATATATATATATATATATATATATATATATATATATATATATATACTTTTTTATTTTTAAATATTTATAAATAGTAAGTATAAATTATTTGGTGAATATGCAATTCTTTTGAAATTTTTTTAATTGCTTTATAAACAACCAAATTTAAAGATAATTAACATTTAACAACATTTTATAGAAATAATTTGTCACGTGCATGATATATCCACAAAAATTAATTATCTTAAAATTTAAAATTCTTTCTTTTTTTTTTTTTTTTTTTTATCGATAGCACTTCATGTTTAAGTTGAAAAACATGACAAAGTATATGAAAGAAATGAGAAAATTAAGTTGAAAAAAAAGAGTATATTAAAATAAACATTTCATTAATTTTTTTTTTTACACAAAGTATCCACAAAATAAACCTCCTAATTAGCAATGTTATTAAAACCAGACCGAATAAGGAACCGACGAGATTGGGGGTTCGTGGTTTGACCGGTTCAACCGAATTTTTTTCTATTTTTAAAATATTATAAAATATTATAATTTTATAAATACTATTGTATAAAAATTAAAAAAATATCCATCAAACATTAATATATATCACAAATATCCTAATAATAAGTTACAAAACATAATTTTAATTTTATTATTATAAGTAATTAATTATAAATTTTTGAATATTATATATTAGAAATATAAAAATACAATCATATTATGAAAAAAATTTCCTTTTTAGGTGGAGTACTAATAAAGCAAACACAGAAAATATTAACCTTACATATATGAGTATAATTATATTTAATTATAATAAATTCAAATAGATAATAAGTATATTAAATTATTAAGTGACATCTTTAGAATTTAAAATACTAATGTTTTCAAAAAAAAAATAAATTATGAAAATTTCATATATATATATATATATATATATATATATATATATATATATATATATATATATATATATATATATATATATATATATATATATATATATATATATATATATATATATATACATACAATGAACCAAATAGATAATAAGTATATTAAATTATTAAGTGATATCTTAAACTTTAAAATACTAATTTTTTCAAATAAATAAATAATAAAAATTTAATATATATATACACACATATATTTGATTACAATGAACCAAATATATAATAATTATATTAAATTATTAAGTGACATATTTAGAATTTAAAATACTAATTTTTCCAAATAAATAAATAAATAAATAAATAAATAAATATATATATATATATATATATATATATATATATATATATATATATATATATATATATATATATATATATATATGGAGGGTGAAAAAATACAAAAAATATAATTTTTTGCAATTTTCAGCCAAAAACCCGATTTTATTTTGTTTTCTGATTTTTCGGTTCAATCCGATTTTTTCGGTCCAATCTGATTTTTTGTCAATTCGATTTTGTACAGTTAAACCAACCAAGTGACCTGTCAATTCACAATTAAACCGGTTCAACCGATCAGTCCGATCCGATTTTAATAACTATGCTAATTAGACCTGTCAAACAAGTCAAATCAAATAGATTCGAATTGATTAATTTAGATTCGGTCAATTTCGGGTCACTATGTTTAGGTCAAAATTTTGATCAAATTTACTTTTTTAATATCAAATTATGATTAAATTTTTAAATTATCAAATCAACTTTTAATCTCATTTTTTTAAAATATAAATATATTTCAACTACTTCTACATTTTAATAATAATATTTGCAAATTCAAAAAAATTTACTAAAATAATATTATGAGTATATATTATAAAGAAAACTTAACTAAAGTATCATTTTATATTAATTAATTGTTGAAATAATAAAACAACAACAATATATATATATACACTAACTTACATGCATGTATGTATGTACAGACATGTATTTATGGTTGTATGTGTATATGTCTACATATACACCTAAAACAAGATTGTTTTGATGAGTTTAGTTTTGGAGAAAGTGGAAATAGAAGATTGTATAATTTATGTCAGTATAAATTCTTTATATATTAATAAAATGATACAATATAGGTAAAATTGAATTTAAAAAAACAAATAGTTTGATTGATTACCGAAATTGAAAAAATATTAAAAATAAAATTTATAAAAAAAATCAAATTTTGGATCATTTAGGTTATTTTCAGATCGATCCTAACCCAACCCTCAATTTTCTGGATCGAATCATACATCTTGTTTTAGATTTGGATTGGATTTCGAATTAGAGTAAAAAATTCACTGCTCTACATCTACATCTAATTTAAGAAACACCAACTAAATTATCAACAAGCTATCTTCAAAGCCATTATAAGGGAAATTAATTAAATTAATTAATTTTAATTTTTAATATATTTCATTAAACTAATATTTTAATTTTTAATATAAGAAAAATGTATGAGTTGCTTTGTAGTAGAAGTTGCTTCCAATTTTCTTTATATTTGTCCCATGCGCCCAAGAGAATCTGTAAAGTTATTACCTTTCGAACAACTGTTTTTTTTAAAGAATGATAAAAAAAAATGTAGAATTAGACTTAGCAAATTTTTTAAGTTATCATTTTTTTCAAAATACTTTCGGTTCGAGTCTCTGGTTATAATAAAGTTAAAAATTTTGGGCAAAATTAAAAACCGAATCATAAATTATTCAATATATTTGGTTAGATATTTTATTTAATTGGTTCGATTTGATTTTTTGGTTTTTGAGATCACCATTGATGTTTTCATTCCTCATATATATATATATAGTTTACATCATATTTAACCCATCATATTGGTTAATTTGACCTTTTAGTATCTTAAGTCAACTTTAATCACCGATCAAATTTGGTTAAATATACCATTATTCACTGCGAAACGGTTGTTCGATTTTGATTTTAAACACTTTAAATGAACCTATTTTTGTCTCAAATTTAACATTCAAATGCGTTTCAAAGGGCACTTTTCATAGCCCAAAAAAATAAAATTCTTGTAACAGGTGGCACTATTTATTTAGGTAACTACTAATCACAATTTACAATGTATTATTTACAAATTCAAAATTTATGGAATGTTACATTCTTTTTCCATTTTGAGATGCTATGATTTGACGAGAAAAAAAAAAGAAAGAAACCGACCAACTAGTAACGGCCCTGCAAAATGATGGAGAAGTTCTAAATAATATAACAACAATGGATTAAGGTATTTAGTGAAAAAAAACATTGAAAAAATGTAAAAAATAGAAATAATGAAATCTAATATATACTGCAAGCTGCTTTACCTTTTTATTTCATTTCTTTAATTTTTTTCAGCTTAAAACTTAAAAAAACTATACGTTTCATTTTTACTTTCAATTATTAATTAATTTTTATATAAAATTGGAATGACGATATATATATATATATATATGATTAACTGTAAAATCGATCGGAAATCAAATCAATTTTTTTGGTTAACCAATTCGATGTATTTGATTACGGTTTTTAATTTTTACATTTTAAGTTTCTGGATATCGGTTAACCGTTAACTAGTTCATATATAATATATAATATATATTATATTTTTATTTTTATACTTTAAATTTTTTTTAAATTTTCTTGTATTTTTCTCTAAAACTTACATAAAATAATATTTTAAAATATATTTTTATTTTTATACCTTAATTTTTTATATTTTTTTTATAAAATTTATATAATATTTTAAACTAAATTTATATTATGTCATTCTCTTTAATTATATTGTATATTTATATGCAATACCGATTAACTTTTATATATATATTATATCGTATCATATATAATAGCATTTAATTATATTTTTTTATATTTTAGAGTTTATGTATTAACACTTAATATTATCCAAAATTTTATTTGACTTATAATTATGCATGTTAATTTCTAATAAATATTAAATCTATTTTATAATATTAGTTATTAATTTATTAAACATGAATTTTAGCTAGTAAATTATGTTTATTTTGTAATTTATATTTTAAATTACTTTACACATTTAAAATTGAGTTGAATTTTACCTACTTTTTTTATAATTTTATGTTATAAATTTTAATGGTCAACTGAAAACTATATATTGGTTAATTAACCGAATATAATGGAGTGGTTAATGACTTTAAAAAATCGATATTACTAGACAGGTTAATTTTTTTGCTCATAAACCTAAATAAATATGACAAAAAAGTAAAATTTAATTAAAATAAATCGGATCATGGGTTAGGATCAAGTTTCATGTATTTTCAAACAGATTTATCAGGTTTCAGTTTCAAGTTCAGGTTAAATTCGACCCTAAATTTTTTAAGTTATTTGCATTCGAGTCATTTGAATTTTTTTCGAGTTCATCATTTTCGAAACGAATCAGATAAAAAGTTTAGAGGTATATATAGAATAGAAAATAAAAACAAAAAAATATTGTTCAAGTATGCGAAATGTTTTATTAGAAAATTAAGATCATTTGTCCTTTATATAATTATTATACTATTATTGGTTGTATTTTTAAACCGTGTACCCATTGTCAAAGTCAAAGTTATTTTTAATAATTTGTTTTGGAAAGTTTTTAATGAATAGATGCCATATTTTTCTTTAAAGTCCCCAGGAATCAAAATCCTAGTATATTCTAATCGGATACAACATTTTCTAGCTACTTCAAATTGAAATATACTCTTATTGACTAACAATTAATTTAAACTTTTCGTATTATTTAATGGAGTAATTCAATTTTTGTGCTTTACTAAGCCTCTATGTGTTTTTTCTTTTTTTTTTTTTTCATCAAACTCATTATCAATATTATCAATTAATGTGAAATTTTGCAAATTTGTTTTTATGTATATGAAACTAGTTTCTTGGCCAGCATTTGCTCTTTTTTTTTCATTAATTATTCGATATTTGAAATTTATTAATTTAATGTTTAAAATTTATTGGTTTTCTCCTATTTTTGGAACCATGCGTGAATCCAGGGTGGAGGCAAGTTTTCATTAAATTTACATGAACTTTATTCTTTATTCTTTATTTTTTTTTATTTTTATCTCGATTCAAAAAGGAAGTTTTGTCTCCACTACTATTATAAAATGTAAAACATGCAAATTTATGTTCTTGAATTTCTATTTATTACTCAATTGTCATAATAAATTTTCAATGAAATTATACATTTCTATATATTGCCTTCATAATTCTAAGAAAATATAAGATTTATAAAAATGCCCCTGCAATTTTATCTTGTTGAAAAAATTTTCTTTATTGAACTCAATTTTCAACAGTAATTTTGGTTAACTCTAAAAATAATATTTAATGATTTATGTTGAATACATTTTCGTATATTTAATGTATCCAATCATTTTTCAGCTATACAAGGAAAAAGAAAAAAAAAAGAAATTTGAGCAAATATTGGCATTATATGTTCAAATATTAGTTGAAAAATGTTTGTAAATAGAATTGGCAATATTTGACCCGATCCAAAATCTACCCCAAAAATATGACCCAAACCTAAAATCGAAGGAAATCTAAATGATCCAAATCCGAATGATCTGAAAAATATAGGGTCAAACTCAAAATCTGAAAAATTAACCCAAAAATCCGAATGCGCATACATACATACATATATATAGTATATTAATAATATACAATTTTATTAATATTTACAATTTAATTTTTATATGAAAATTAAATTTAACTGAAAGGAATGATAAATATCTAATTGTTAAATTTTAAGCAGCAAGTAAAAAATAAATGGAAAAGAAACAAAAAAAAATTCAAATGCCCATTCAACCGAAATTTAATACGACGTTATTTTGATTAGTGTGTGTTTATGTATATATATTTTATTTTTTTTGGATTTTTTTTTATTTTTTATGCCACCCTTTTCGTTTCTCTCTCTATATATTTTAGGAAAATATATATTATCAGAATCTTAAATTTTGAATTTCTCGGCTTTTTTTCTTTTTTCTATTGCTCATTCCCCTTGCTCTGCCACTCTATTTGTCTCTATCACTTTCGTTGTCGGCTTCCAAGATTCAATATCAAAATGACATAATTTTACTAAAATTATATTTGATTGGTGGTATGCTATGATTCATTAATGTATTATTCTCCGTGGTATAATTTTTGGAAACATAATTTTTCTCATTGTATATTGTATTATATGGTTTTGATTATGATTTTTAAATCATATATTTGTCTAATTTTGAGAATTACCAATTTGATAATTTTTTATGATTTTTATTATTTATTTTTACTATTATAACCTTATTAGTTTTACTTTTTACTATAATTAATTTTTTAACTACTCACCTACCTATAATAAATTATCATTACTTCATTACTCGATTATTCCTACTAATGTTTAAATATTATGGACCTAATGTTTATTATGATATTTAGACTTTATTTATATTATGATGTGTTTGAATTATTTATTAAATTTTTAAGTTAATATTTATTAAATAAATATTAAATTCATTATTTTAGAAATATTAATATTATTTTTGATAATATTAAAATTATTATTTTAAAATATTAATAATTATGAAAATGTTTACATTTTTTAAAACTAGAGGGTAATTATGTTATTTTTATAATAAAAATGTACAATACTATACAGTTTAACCAAACAGAAGATAATGAATAAAATCACATACTATTATACAGTTTTTATAAATATCGTATCGTTAAAATCATAATATATCATACTATACAATATATTAATGAATCACAGACTACCACAAACCAAATAGGGCTTAATAGTTTGATCAATTCGATTTTAGTGGTTTTTGAATCTTAAAAATTGAATCTATATGATTGGATTTCTATTTAAAAATTGAATCAAATATATCAAATTATTTTTATTTTATTTAATTTTAGGTCTAATTCAATATAATAATGATCGATTTGATTGTCAGTCCAATTTTTTAATCTTAATTATAATTTAAAATTCGATCTGAATCCGTCAACAAACAAGTGACCCGACCCAAATGTTATTCGAAAAAATTAATAAACTAAAAAATCCAAATAACAAAAATAAAGCCGGAATGACTCGAATTCAAAACTATCCAATTTGACCGGTTTGCAAATTATATTTGTAAATATACAGCGTATGTATGGGGTAGCAGTCTACATTGAAGTTGTACACCCCATGATGCTGCAATTGCGTGTAGGGTAGCATAAAGCTTTAATCATCTTGACCATTGACTAGCACGCTCCTGTATATGCTGCATACAAACAAAAGGTTATGTTGGATTTGTTACGTTGAATTCAATGTCAAATTCACCACGCATTAATTTTTTTAATTAAAATTTTTAGTAACTATTGTTTCGAACAAATTTTATTTTTAGCTTAAAGTATAACAAAAGACCTTTTCTATTCTTATCAAATTGTGCATTGCATAGGAAGTTTGGACTCTATATATACCCATAATTAATGTTTATTTTTGTGCACAAGTTGAGTGCTCAACCACATTAAATTTTCAGTGAATGTGTTTCTATAAATATTTTGACTTTAATTTTAAAAGTTTAGAAGTGAGTAGGTAACTTACTGTTGTCATTGTTCATATTTTTAAACTCATCTCATCATATATATATATATATATATGCAAGTCTGCAAATTTTAATTTTTTTTTATATAATATGATTCAAAACGTTTGAATGTGCTTATATAAATAATTTAAAGTTAATTAAAAGAAAGGTAAAAAAAGAAAAAAAATACATTTAGCACTTTTTCCAGCTATATGTTTTAATATTTACATTCAATATATGCAAATGTTATTAACATGGCAACTTTATTATAAGTAATTTTCTCAGAATTTTTTTTATGAATCATATTGAATTTTGAAAAAATTAATCTTCTTAAACAAAATTATTATTACTTTCCAAAGATTTATGAAAATCATGTTTTAATACAGCGGAAATTAATTTTTGAAAATTATTTTTCAAAGATATTTCTTGAATTATTTAAATTTACGACAGAAATTTGATGGTGAATCATTACACACTTATTTTTATATTAACTTAAATTAAATATAAATATTATTAAAACACATACGATTAGATATCAAAAAACGATGTTCAATTCCAACTTACATTGAAATTTATTGATCTTAAATAGATTGGATTCAGATATAAAATGTTATTTAATCTCTGGTTTTTAATGGTGGGGCCAAATATTACAATTAACTACACATTTTTGCTTAACATTTTCGGTTCTGAGCTTACAAAAGTTTCATTTCTGAAAATAAATATTTCAATATTCTCTGGTGCAGCAATTGCTTTTCTGTATACTGTACTATGTCACCATTAAGAATATTATATATTTTTTTACATATATCAAGATAATTTATATACATCAATTTTGATTCGAATTTAAAAACCTAACTCCAAAAAAATTATTATCCGATTCATATCCGACCCAAAAAAATTAAAGATCGCATTTAGTCCATTTTGAGATTTGAGAGGTATTGAGAAGCAGCAAAAAGTTTATACAGCAAGTCTTTTGCGCTATTTTTAACTCTCAATTTAATTTGATTATATTTTAGTGGTAAATTAAAAATTCAATGTAAATGTGTGTATTAAGATGCTAGTAATATTTTTTTCTTCTTCTTTTTTATATTTTGTTTATGTGGATTTTCTTCTTCTATATAATATTTCATTGCTTCAAATTTAGTCCCTTTTTTTTAGAAAAACTGAATTGAAAATTTAATTCCGCTGATTACACTCACCAATCACCACTCAATCTCTTAAGAAAATATTTTTTGTTTTCTTTGAAAAATGAGTACTTTTTAAAATTTGTATAAGTTATAGAAGTAATTGAAATATATTTAAGAAAAAAATAATATGAAAAAATAATATCGTTGGGATATTTTTTTTAGTGAAACCAATTGTCTTTATTTGGAAATATGATAAATCTGTGAAACTGCTTGGCTATTGACTTAACTTTATAAATCTGGAAATTGGGTGTCAAGAAGAAGGCAGTTGGAGATTAACAGGTATCTATGGGCATCCCAATAGAAGCCGGAGATCACATACTTGGAATATTATGCGGGAACTTTCAACTAAGTCTACACTACCATGGTATTGTATTAGGGACTTCAACAATCTTTCTCTAGCAGATGAAAAGAGAGGGGGCAGGTCTTATCCATCTACTTTAATTAATGGGTTCAATGAAGCTTTGGTTGATGCAGGCCTTTAAGATTTGGAGTTGGTTGGTCACCCATTTACTTGGGAAAAAAGTCGAGGATCTCATGCGTGGATGGAGGAGCAACTTGATCGAGCTTTAGCAAACCAAAGCTGGATAAGGAAGTTTAAGTATTACAGAGTGGAGAATTTAAGGTGTACTTCAGACCATTGTCTAATTTTTATGGTTATTGTAATGAAATGAATGTTGTTCAGTCCTCTTTTCCCTTTCATTTTGAGAACTCTTGGTTACGGGAGAGAGAGTTTTTTGACATGGTCCGTAAGGCTTGGCAGATGCCACATTTACACTATTTGGATGATAAAGTTTTTTATTATGCGGATGCGTTGTTGTTAAAGTGGGGAGAAGGGATTATGAAAGACTTCAATAGAAGAATCTAAAATTGCAAAGCCTCTATGAATAGGTCTCGAAGTGGGAGGGATAATATTTCGATTCAAAGGTATAAGATGGCAAGAAAGGAGTACCTTGAGATCTTGGGTCAAAAAGATGTGTTCTGAAAGCAACGGGTTAAGGTTTTCTAAATGAAGGAGATACCAACTCTAAGTTTTTTCATACGTATGCTTCTAAACATCAAAGGAAAAACCGCATAGAGAAATTAAAAGATGAGGAGGGTCAATGGTTGGATTGGGAGCATGGGCTAGGTAATCATAGTGCTAATTATTTTCATAAGATTTTCACTTCCAATCCATGAGGATGAGATCCTAGAGTGTATTCCCATTGCCATTACATCGGAGCAAAATGATTGGCTGCTTTTGTTTTTTACTGAGCATGACATTAAAGAAGCTTTATTTGTAATACATCCGGATAAATCCCCAGGAATGGATGGTTTCAATCTAGTATTTTTTCAGTAATGCTAGGATATTGTTCGCATTGATATTGTTGCAACCTATCTTTAGATAATTAATAATGTATCTATGCCGGATAAGCTTAATGGTACTGCTATAGTGTTGCTCCCAAAGAAGCAGAAGATATAAGCCATTATAGATCTTTGACCAATATCCCTTTGTAATGTTCTTTATAAGATTGTAGCGAAGATGTTAGCAAATAAGATGAAGAGGGTTTTATATTCAACGATTTCTGAAAATCAAAGTGCGTTCATTGTTGGAAGAATGATATCTAATAATATTATGTTTGCCCAAGAGATAATTCACAATCTTCGAATGAGGAAACAAGGGGGAAAATTATTGCTGCTTTAAAGGTGGATATGAGCAAGGCTTATTATAGAGTTGAATGGATCTATCTAGCCAAAATTTTAAAGAAGATGGGTTTTTAAGATGGTTGGGTTAATTTGGTGATGATGTGTGTTACTATTGTAGGATTTTTTATAGCTCATAGGAAGTTCAAGTGGATGCCCATTATTCCTAGTAGGGGACTTCGTCAAGGTTGTCCGTTGTCACCTTATTTATTTATTATCTATGCCCAAGGATTGAGTAGTCTATTGTCCAATATGGAAGCTCAAGGCAGGATTCACGGTGTCAAACTAGTAAAAGGAGCTCCCTCAATTTCACACTTATTTTTTGCTGGTGATACTTTCATTTTCTTCAAAGCTGACTAAGAAAAAACTTTCTTCATGAGTAGAATTCTCAATATGTATGAAAGAGCCTCAGGTCAGAGCATTAATTTTAGCAAATCTTCCATCATTTATAGTTTAAATACCCCTAAATTGACAAGAGATTAGATCAACAATACTTTCAAGGTATGGTTGGGTTCTGAGAATGATTTTTATCTAGGTATGCCTTTATGTATTAGAAAGAATAAAACTAGGATTTTTGGGTTTATAAGGGATAAAATTCGAAGAAGGCTCATGTGTTGGAACAAAACCTTACTTTCCCAAGCTGGTAAGGAGGTGTTGATTAAGATCGTGGCCCAATCTCTTCCTAACTATATGATGAGCATTTTTCTTTTGCCTGTTACTTTATGTGATAAGATTGAGAAATTGTTGAATGCATTTTGGTGGGGTTCGAAATCAACAGAGAAAAGGAAGATTCATTGGGAGAATTGAGATTATTTATGTAAAAGGAAGTCAGAAGGGGGTATAGGATTTATAAAGTTTCATGATTTCAACCTAGCCATGATTGGTAAACAAGCATGGCATTTCTTCACAAATCCGGAATCCCTAGTTATTTGTTTGTTCAAAGCAAGGTATTTTCCTAATTATTCATTTCTCGAGGTTAAAATCGGTAGCAACCCGAGTAATATTTGGTAGAGTCCTGTAGCAATTCAGAATTTGATGAAGAAAGGGGGTCGTATAAGAGTGGAGAATGGAAAGGATGTTCTAGTGTTTTGATCCCCATGGTTGCCTGATGTAATTGATTTGTACTTATATTTGAATAACGATAGTGCAGAGAGAATGAAAAGTCTTTGAGTCTCTAATCTTATGGCTAGCAATGATTACTCCAGGAATATGGATCTTTTACATACCCTCTTTAATGAAAGAGATAGGAGCCTGATTCTGCATATCCCTTTAAGCTTCTGGAGGCTAAGAGATTCTTGGTGGTGGCAAGAGAATCATAGAGGTGGCTACACGGTTAAAAGTACATACCAGTTACTTAATCGTTCTCAAACTCCTGCTACAAATCGAAGTGCCTTTTGGAATAAGTTGTGGAATCTAAAAGGGCCTCTAAAAGTTCGAAACATGATTTGGGGAGCTTGCAATAATTATCTTCTTGTGAACACTGCCCTTTGTTCAAGAAAAGTAAATATTGATCTAACTTGTCAAATTTGTGGTTTAAGTGATGAAACAACCATCCATGCCTTATTGGAGTGTCCTCATGCATGAGATTACTGGTCCAAATCAATAATTGGTTTTTTACGTGGATCTTTCACTAGCTTCACAGACTGGCTTCACTTCATTTTCAATAATTTTTTAATTGATAAATGTCTTGAGGTTGTTATGCTTTGTTGGAGCTTATGGAAGCATCAGAATTGCTTGGTTTGGCAAAGAAAAAATAACAGAGTTTTTGATATCATGATTGGAGCGCAAAGTCTTATGCAGAGTTTCAGTTTGGCAAATTTGAACTTGCATGTGAATCAGGTTGGTGGTGCTCAAAAGTTGGTGGATCAGAGAAAATTCTCGAATGGAGGTTGGGAGAAACCTTTAAAAGGTTGACTGAAATTAAATGTTGATGCATCTTTGTTTCCTAATCTTCACAAGGTAAGAGTGGGTTTTGTCTTGAGGAATGATGCAAGAACTTTTTTGGCTACTGGGAGTGGTCCGTTGGTTAGTGTTTCCTCGCCCATTTTGGTCGAATGCCTTGCTATTAGGGGGGCTCTCAGTTTGCTGAAATCCTTGCATTGGGAAAAAGGTCATTATTGAATCAAATTCACAAGTCGTAGTTCAAGCTCTTAACTCTCATTCAAGACATGAATCAATTTTGAGTCTGTTAATTGAAGATTGTCATAGTTTGAGTTCTCTTTTAACAAATGTTAAACTTGTTGTTGTTAAAAGGTTAGTGAATGGTGTTGCCCATATTCTTGCTAGGACATCATGTTCCATGCATGATCTTTATATTTGGTTGGATTTTTCACCAAATTTTTTGTTCTCAACCTTGTTAGCTGACTCCAGTTAATGAAATTATTATTTTTCAAAAAAAAAAATCTCTATTTATTTTTATTTATAAAAATATTACACCCTGACTTTTAATTCATATGAAATCACAATTTAAAGTTGTTGTAAAAAAAGGGAGGTTGAGATATTTCAAAATGACACTTATCTATGACTTTTAGTGCAAAAAAGCTAGTTTCGTGAAAACCGATAAATTTGCCCCCATGCACACAAGGTGCTCAAGAAAACCTATTCTCTATGACGTTTTATTTACTGACTTAATTAATTTCTTTTTGTCTAAAATTAAATTAATTTAGCCCCTTATCTAAATTTGCCCAATATTGACCTATTAAAAGATATATCTCAATTAAAAGAAACTCAAGCTGTTGGAAGACCTCAAATCTGAAAATATCCTTTTACAAGAAGATTTCGTTGTTGGTTTGCTCATTGAAAAATTGCTAGCTACAATCATGTAATGACTATAAACAACAACTAAAACACAAATACAAGTTAAAAAACGTTGTGTTTTCGTGAGGAGCGGGTGGTCGGAACCTATGCATAAATATAATAGATAATGAAATAATAATTTGTTAGGATTATTACGAGAGGGGTGGTTAGGCATTGATTGTCTGAATTTGCTTGATTTTACATATTTATAAATATATTAAATCTTGTCTTGCTTTCTAGCAAGTTTGTCTTTTCTTGCTTTTTTAGCAAGTTTGTTTTGTTTATCTTTCTAAAAGTTTTGTCTTTGTTTTTTCTGTTTGCTTCGGTTGGATTTGAGTGTTTCCCACACAATGACGTCAAGCAATAGTGTTAACATTGAGGTAATGTGTGAAAACATCTCCATAACAGATGATGATGAACTAGGGGTGGTGATTTAAGATGAAAAACTCTCTGAGCAACCTTTGAAACTGCAGTGGAGTCTGGTTGGATGTTTTCTTACTGATAAATCTATTAATATTAGGGCTATGAAGAACACACTTACTTCCATCTGGAGACCAGTAATAGGAGTTTTCATTAAGGAATTATCTTCTAATCTATTTATTTTTTAGTTCTTTCATGAGCTTGATGTTTAAAGGGTGGTTGAAGGTGGTTCATGGACTTTTGATAATCATCTGCTTCTTATGAAGCAGTTGAAACCTGAGGATCAACCTCTGCATATTCCCTTGTTCCATGTCAGCCTTTGGATCCAAGTTCATGACTTACCTGTTGGTTTTATGTCTGAGAAAGTAGCTAGGAGTGTTGGAAGTTTCTTGGGTGAATTTATATGTGTAGATGCAAACAACTTCACTGGTACTTGGCGCAATTATATGCGCCTAAGGGTCTCTATTAATGTTCGAATTCCTCTGAAGAAAGGGATGAAGATGAAAAGGTCGGGAGGGGATTGGTTCTGGGTTAAATTTCAATATGAACGGCTTCCACCATTTTATTTCATTTGTGGTCTGTTGGGATACATTGATAAATTCTATTTAGAATTCTTCAAGACAAACCAAGTTGCTGTGCAGAAACACTATGATGAGTCCATTAGAGTGTCAACTCGTAAGCAGCAGATTCTGAAAGATAACAGGTGGTTAAGGTACGCTCCTCCAGTGGAAACCGATGATCTTCCAGGCCAGGCTTCTGGTGAAGCTATGAACATTGATGAGCTGTCATCTGGCCTCCATAAGGAAAATAACGGTGACCGTGGGAAATAGATCATGGGGTATGAGATTTGCATGGCAGGTTCAACTGCTTATTTAGTGGGAGCAAATTCTGGAGAGTTATCTAAAGAAGATATTTTATTGGATTCACTTACTGGTCCAGCTCAACAAGGAGATTTGATAACTATACCGAAACGGAGACGTTTAGAGGATAAAGCTAGTTTGGGTTTGAGTGATGGGCTTAAGTCCATTTCTGTATCTCTTCTGCCTGATCCAAAAAATGTGTTATTGGCGAGACCTGGGACCTAGGCCTGCCAGTCATTATGAGTTGCTTAAGTTGGAATTGTCGTAGGCTGGGCAACCCACGTATAGTTTGGGTCTTGAAAGACCTTGTTATGGATAAAAGGCCTCAATTTGTTTTTTTAATTAGAACTTTATGCTGTAGGAACAAATTGGACTTGTTAAAGATGATGTTGGGTTTTGATGGGGTGTTTGGTGTGGACTGCTTGGGCCATAGTGGAGGCCTGGCCTTTTTCTGGAAGGAGAAAGATTCAGCAAGACTTATTAGTTTTTCTCGTAACCATATAGATGTTGATATTTGCCTCCAAAACTCCTCTCTTTGGCGTATAACTGGATATTATGGTGTACCAGATCGCAGTAGATGCCAAGATTCTTGGTCGCTGATTCACAGGTTATCTTCTTCTTCTCAACTCCCTTGGTGCATTATTGGGAATTTTAATGATCTATTGAGTAAGGAAGAAAAACAAGGGGGTCGACTGCATCCTAGTCGGTTGATTGAAGGATTTAGAGAAGAGGTGGTAGATAGTGCATTAATGGATCTGGGGATGTCTGGTTATCCATTCGCTTAGACAAAGGGGTCTGGAGCTTCTTTGATTGAAGAAAGGTTGGATAGGGCTTTTGCTTGTAACAGATGGATATCTTCTTTTCCTCTGTTTCGAGTAAGTAATATCCTTGCTAGTTGTTCTGACCATTTTCCTATCCTGCTGGAACCTAGCCCTCGATTGTATCCGTCATACAGAAGAAGATTTAGGTTTGAGAATGGGTAGATTGCTGAGGAATCTTTTTTGCAGTTAATTGCGAAAGTATGGAATAGATGTTCTTCTACTTCGTTGAATATTAAGATCCACTAGTGTTCTGTTGCTTTGGCTGATTGGGGTAAATCTATTCAAGGTAACTTTCCTAACGAGGCTAGACTGAAAAGGCGTTTGGATTTACTTAGCTCTCATGGTGATCCACTTAATAACCCAAAATTCTTAGACATCTAGCAATGTTATCATACCACTCTTTATCAGCAGAAATCTTTTTGGAAACAGAGGGCCAAACTTAATTGGCTGAAAGCGGGAGACTTCAATTCCAGGTATTTTCATGCAGTGGCATCGAAGAGAAGAAGAAATAATAGAATTTCTCAGCTCAAAGATCCCTCTATTTTTTTTCGTAATTTGGACAATGGATTAGAGAAGGTTATCATGGATTATTTCCAATCTATTTTTAAATCTTCAGTTGCTACTTCTAATGTCATCCCCGACTGCCTAACTAAGAAGATTTCTAATGAGAAGAATGCTTTCTTGTTACAAGAGTTCACTCTAGAAGATGTAAAGGAAGCTCTATTTAGTATGCATCCAGATAAATCCCCGGGCTTGGATGGTATGAATCTTGCTTTCTATCAACAGTGTTGGCATATTATAGGTGATGAGGTTAGTAGGGATTGTCTGAATATTATTAGTAATTGTCAACTCCCGGAAGGATTGAATGACACTACTATGGTTTTGGTCCCCAAAAAGCAAGAGGTTGAAGTTATGTTCGACTTACGGCCCATTGCTCTTTGTAATGTGCAGTATAAAATTGTGGCAAAAATATTGGCTAACAGGTTAAAACATGTTTTACCATCTCTTGTCTCAAAATTTCAGAGTGCTTTTGTTCCTAATCGATTAATTTCGGATAATGTAATAGTGGCTTTTGAAGTTATGCATTTTCTAAAGAGGAAGAGTCAAGGTAAAAATGGTTTTGCAGCTTTCAAATTAGACATGAGTAAGGCATATGACAAGCTTGAATGGGGTTATATTGAAAAGATTTTGAAGGCCATGGGGTTTAATAGTGTCTGGATTTCTTTGATGATGATGTGCATATGGTCTGTGCGCTATTTTGTTAGCAGTGAAGGGAGGCTATTGGGTCCAATTGTTCCAGAAAAGGGCTTACGTCAAGGTGATCCCCTATCTCCGTATCTTTTCATTCTTGCAGCTGAGGGGCTTTCGGCTATTATCCAAAGAAGGGAGGTAGAGAATCTTCTTCATGGCTGTAAAGTTTGTTTGGGAGCTCCTAGAGTCAGTCATTTGCTATTTGCAGATGATTGTTATATCTTTTTCAAAGCTACTATCAGTGAAGCAACTACTGTTAAATCAATTCTGGATGTCTATGCAAATGAATCGGGTCAGTTGGTTAATTTTAATAAGTCGGCTATAATCTTCAGCAGGAATTCCACTTCTTTGGCTAAACAAAATGTCTGCTCTATTTTATTTATAAATAAAGACACATGCTGCTCCTCTTATCTGGGTCTTCCTTCCTTTATTGGCTGCAACAAAAGAGAAATCTTTACTTTTATTGAACAACGCATTTGGAAGAGAATACAGGGGTGGAATCGTTCTTTCCTCTCTAGGGCGAAAAAGGAGGTACTTCTCAAAACTTTGGCTCAATCAATCCCTAATTATGCTATGTCGGCGTTTCTTCTTCCTTTTGACTTATGTACTAAAATTGAGAGGTTACTTAATTATTTTTGGTAGAGTGTAAAATCTAATGGATCTAAGGGCATTCATTGGACTTCCTGGACTAAATTATGCTGGTCAAAGAAATTTGGGGGCTTGGGCTTTTTTTTAGTACGTGATTTCAATTTGGCTTTGTTGGGTAAGCATTGTTGGAGGCTCATCTATGATTCTAATACTCTGATGGCAAGAGTTCTCAAGGCTCGGTACTATCTAAAAACTTCCCTTCTTCAGGCTCAATTGGATAATAATCCAAGCTATATATGGTGTAGCATCTACTAAGCTATTCCAGTTCTAAAAAAAGGATTACGTCGAAGGATTGGGAATGGTCTTGATTCTTCAATTTTAAAGAACCCCTGGCTTTCAGATAAGTTGAACCCTTACATTTCTTCTTCTTTGCCACTTTTACCTACTGATCTCCCTGTTGCTTTGCTTATTGATGATGAGAATAAATGTTGGAAGTTTGATGTGTTGTTGATTTTTGAGGAAAAGGACCGTAATTTAATTGTTAGTCTTCCTTTAAGTTGGAGAAATGTTTCAGATGGATGGCAATGGATCTTTGAATGGCATAGGCGGTACACTGTCAAGAGTGCTTACAGGAGTATTCATGTTAAACCTATCAATTTTCCTGATTTAATGAACCCTGTCTGTTGGCAATGCTTTGGGAACTTGTTAATTCCCCCTAAGTTAAAGAGCTTCATGTGGCGGGTCCTCTTTGATTGTCTTCATGTCCGTGAAGTTTTGATGCGTAGAGGAATAGAGGTTGATCGTCTATGTATTTTCTGCGCCTCCAATACTGAATCTGTGATGCATATTTTGCTTGATTGTTGTTTTACTAAGGATATTTGGCACAGAGCATGGTTCTTTTTTTTCTAATTAGTAGTTTGTTGATTTTCAATCATGGTTTGCTAATAAGCTGGAGACTCTTTCATTAGACAAATGTGGCTCTATTGTATCCCTGTGTTGGGTGATCTGGTATTGTTGTAATGCCCTTATGTGGCAGAATATCAGGTATACCCTAGTGGCTGCTATCTCTATGGCATCTAGCATACTCTTGTCCTGGCAATCAATCCGAATTCAAGACCATAATAAGCAGTCTGCTGCTCCCCTTGCGTCGAACACAGAGCGTTGGAGTCCCCCTGAGGAAGGTTGGATAAAGATTAATTCAGATGCTGCTATCTTTGAGGAGTCAAACAAGTCTTGTGTTAGTTATGTGGTTCGGGATTATTTGGGAACTTTCATTGCTGCTGGTTCTAAGGTTTTTTCGGGTATTCTGGATCCTGTTGTGGCTGAAGCTTTGGGGATTAGGGAAGCGCTGAGTTGGTTGAAAAACAGTGGCTTCAATTCTGCTCATATTGAATCTGATTTCGAAATTGTGATTAGAGCTTTACAAGATAAAAGATGTTATGATTATGATTTAGAAACTATTCTTTCTGATTGTATTAGTTTATCATTAAATTTTGACAACCTTAAATGGGGTTGGGTTAAAAGGTGTGCGAATTAGGTGGCTCATCTACTTATTCGAGCTTCTGATTCTATGTTAAACCTTATGTATTGGGACATGAATCTCCCTTTGTGTATCTACTTGGCTCTACTGGCCGAGGTTGTTTTCTTAGTAATGGATTTGGGTGGTTTTTTTTTAAAAAAAAAAAACACAAATACAAGCAAAATTCTCTTGCCGACCGTAAACAACTCAAAATTGTGCAAGCAAAAGAGTTGGCATTAAAATCACATTTGGTGCAGGACAAATCACACGTGCAAAAATAAAAAGAGTTGGATTACGTGCCTAAACCTTTTAATCCCACTTTCAAAAAGAAAGGAAATTGTTTTATTTGCGGAAAGCCAAGTTATCATGTACCTCAAAGCAGAAAACTAGTGACAAAGGACAATCTTCCTAAGCCAAAGGCAATCTTTGTGTTTTATGTGAAAGAGAATAGGTAGTAGATTCTGGTGTAATTTGTGGGGATTAATTATATTCTCAGTCGTCGAATTTTATAATTTATAATCACATAATTATAATAAAATAATTTATAACATAAAAATTATTAAATTTTTTTTTTAATTAAAAAAATCAAAAAATTAATATTTTATATCATCAAAATAATAATTAAGTAGATCACATATGATTATCATATTATTTTAATATCGATTAACTCTATAAATAGATAATAATTAGTTACTTAATTTTTTTTATATTTTGTACATCGATTAACTCTATAAATAGATAATTATTAGTTACTTAATTTTTTTTATTTTCTGTACACGTTATTTTTTTTATTTACATGACTACAAAAGCAAGAAATAATTTTCATTAATATCAATTTCTCAATTTGCTATATCATTCCACTTTTATTTTCACTTATATAATTTTTTTAATATAATTGATTTCCGAAATTCATTAGCTTGGTCATTCATTTATGTGCCAAGTAAATTTATAAGCAATATAAGTATGTTTTCTCTAGTAGTAATGTAATTTATTGTCATAATCAAATTTACAACATAAAAAAATGGTCCGATGTCCCATTTGACTTTAAGGTTATTTTCACATCATTTTTATTTTTAAAAAAATAAATAAAAAATTTCATAAAAAAAACAAAAAATTAATTTTACCTTATTAAATTATCTGAAATTTGCAATACTAACCAAAATAATAGGACCACTTTCGATCATTCAATTTTCATTTAAATAATATCTATTTTTCGATTCATAATAATAAATAATCTAAATATAATTTTATAATAATAAAATTAAAAATATATTATTTTAGTCACCTAATGCCACATTAATGGTAAAATTATCTATTTTCAATTATTATTTTTGCTTGGACTTAATTCTTTTACATTGAATACATAATTTTATTATTCTTCATAGTCTTGCAATCAGTTCTATTGTCTCACATTTTTACAGACAGAAATAATATTTTTCAAGTATTTTTTATTTTATTATTGTAAAATTTTAATTGAATTATTTTATTATTACAAATAAAAAATAGTGATTATGATGTTATTTGAATAAAAGCTATATAATAACGGACGAAATTAACTTTAAAATTATATATGTATATATAAAATAATTTTTTTAGAAAAAAATAAAATGCCGTTTTCAAACTCAGTTACAACTAGTATGTTCCTGTAAAATATGTGAAACATTGTTAGAACCTGCAAACCCAATTTTTCTCTCTTTTCTTCTCCCTCTGTCAAAAAACAGAAAAATAAAAAAATAAAAAAAAGGGTCTCTTTTGACCACCACCGTTGCACCTCCCTCCTTCTTCTCTTCTTCCTCCTATCTTCTTCTTCCTTTCTAAACTTTTCTCTATATATTCCATTGATAAATAGAAGACATTCAGTGAAGCTTTGACATTTCTATTTTTTTTTTTGATTAAATCTTCCAATGAAGATTTGGGTTCAATAGTTTTCATTCAATTAATCAATCAATGGGTGCCTGCTTTTCCACCATCAAAGTCAGTGGTTCTAACAGCAATAATGCCACCGCCGCCATAGTTAGCCACCATGGTAATCGAAAGGAGATCACCACCACCAAATCAACGCCGGTGACGGCCAAAACAAGGACAGCAACAGCCACAACGAAAAATAAACAACCGTCGAATCATACCAACAATAATCGTAATGAGAATCAAAAGTGTAGGCAACAGGAACCGCAGCAACAAAAGGTTAAAGAGAAGCAGATTTCTAGGCGTCAGGGTGGGGTGATCCCTTGTGGTAAGCGCACGGATTTTGGGTATAATAAAGATTTTGATAAGCGATACACGATCGGGAAATTGTTGGGTCATGGTCAATTTGGGTATACCTATGTTGCTACTGACAAGGTTAATGGAGATCGCGTTGCTGTAAAAAGAATTGAGAAAAATAAGGTACTTTTTTTTTTGTTTGATTTGTATTTTTTGGTGATTTTTCTTTTTTCTTTTTTTTTCAATTCCTTTAGTTTTTGTGGGTTATTCATGAATTTGCATTTTTTGGAGCTACCAGATTCCTTTTCTGACCGTAAAAAAATGTATTTCACTTGGGATTTAAATTTAATTTGGTGTTATCTGGCTAATGGGGTGTAAGAAAAATCTAAATAATGGATTTTATTTGTTTATTTATTTTTATTGATGGTTTAGATGTAAAGATTCTGATTCTGAAGTTGGATTTTCTACAATGGATATTTGGCAGGGGATCCTTGAAGGGTTTTCCTTTTTCTTTTTTAGCCGGATTTTATGTTTCTTATTTTGCTTTCTTAATGATGATATCTCTTTTTGCTGGAGAATCAGGGTTATACCTAGTCGTTTTAAATGTTATTTTCTGTTGATTTGGAGTATCCAATTATTTGATTTGACCAGCTTCTTATGGCGTCTCAATGATGCGCTTAACGCTGTTTGAATCTTCATATTACCAAAATTGGATTGGTAACTCAAAGTGCAATATTCTGCAGCAAAGAAGTTCTGCTTCCTAGCCTTGATGTGGTTGGAAAAAATCAAAGATCACTTTTGTAGTTAAAGTTCAGTGTATTTCCCGAGTTTCTACCTTAGAATTTGGATTGATACTTATGAGTTTCCTAACTTTATCATTCTCAACAATGTTAAATTAGGAATCTCAGAATCTATCTTTGTAACAGAGGTAGAGTTTTGAAGGCATGCCTTGTCCTTGGCCTTCCTTCAACAGAGAAGGAGAAACTTTTGTTTTGAACACACAGATATGGTTTTATCACCTGTGCATCTCTCCAATAAGTTGTATTTTCATTATGGTGCCATGAAATTTTTGAAGCCACGTTCTTAAGTGGTGGTTTCTTTATTTATTTTGGTTTCCAATTCTTTGAAGTTCCCTTTTAAGGGCTCTATTGCTTCTCTGGTGAGGCAATATGCAGTTCTTGCCTCAGGGTTTAAAGAAAGAGAGTGCTTTTTATATTTGTCCTTTATCTGATGTTTTCCCTGCTATTTTAAAGCTAATATCTGGTTTTTCTCTCAGATGGTTCTTCCTATTGCTGTTGAGGATGTGAAGCGAGAAGTCAAGATATTACAGCAGCTCACAGGTCATGAGAATGTAGTTCAGTTTTATAATGCATTCGAGGATGATTCTTATGTATATATAGTAATGGAGTAAGTTTCGGGGCTACAGTTTTCTGTTTTTCTAACTCTACATTATTCTTTGTTAAGTTGCTATATGCATCTCTATGGTATATACTAAAAAAATAAAAAAATAAAACATTAGATACAACCTATTTCCCTAGAAATCTTCTTGTGCTATTTTCCCATTATTCAGTATTTTCCACATTAAATTTATGGTCTCTATGTTGCCTTTTATCAGGCTTTGTGAGGGTGGTGAACTGCTGGACAGAATATTGGCAAAGTAAGAATTATTTATCCTTGATTTTTTTTTCTTGTTTACATTTGATTCTCACTGACAACATTCATTGTGTAGAGTTCTTGTCACAAAAAATGTTTTTGGTAACAGTACTCATCTCTGCTTAATTTTCTTAAATCAGGAAGGACAGTCGTTACACTGAGAAAGATGCAGCAGTTGTTGTACGACAAATGCTCAAAGTTGCTGCTGAATGCCATTTACATGGGTTAGTGCACCGTGACATGAAACCGGAGGTATAGTTTAGTTTATCCTTCTAGATTGCATGCTTGATAGTCAGCATATTCAGAGGCAAACTTCTTGATGATGACTGCCATATTTTTTTTGCCTGTAGAATTTTCTTTTCAAGTCATCCAAGGAGAATTCACCTTTGAAAGCCACAGATTTTGGCTTGTCGGACTTCATAAAGCCAGGTATGTGAAGATCTTGCTAATGCTAAGTGAGAGAAATACATATCCACTTAAGAGTTTTACATCCGTGGTTAAAATATCAGACTATCAGAAACTGCTCAAACAATAAATCTGTTTCCAATTGAATGCAGGGAAGAAATTTCAAGATATCGTTGGCAGTGCATACTATGTAGCCCCCGAAGTATTAAAGCGGAAATCTGGACCTGAATCAGATGTCTGGAGTATTGGTGTTATTACATACATTTTGCTATGTGGGAGACGCCCGTTTTGGGATAAGACTGAGGATGGTATATTTAAGGAGGTGCAGTACAGTCTTTAAAATTGAATACCTGCTTCTTTTCTTCCATTTCATTTTTATTTTGTTCCTGGTTATCTCTTCAATATGATATTCCATGGTTTGGAAACAAAAGTAGAAGTTATGCCTATTTTTGAATGATTCTACTTATAATTAACCTTTCCACAACTAAACCCTTTTCTGTTCATGTCACAAATGTTGTGTTGATTCTCTAGTTCTCAGTTTGTGTATTTGAAGCAAAAAGTATTCCCATCATCCTCCATTTTACGCCATCTTCTCAGTTTTCTGATAACTATACTCGTGTCCTAGTGACATGTTAAATTCCTACTCAATTGGATTGAATGAAGCCGTTCTTATTTGTCGTTGTTAATGTTTTACTTATTCAAAATCCTGAAATCTATTTTGGGCAGGTCTTAAGGAACAAACCTGATTTCCGCCGTAAACCCTGGCCAAGCATAAGCAATAGTGCCAAAGATTTTGTAAAAAAGTTACTGGTGAAGGATCCTTGGGTTAGATTAACTGCTGCTCAGGCCTTATGTATGTATCTGACTTGTCTTGGAAAGAAATAAACACTGATCAGTTATGAATATGTTGAAATTGGACTAGATAAGAAATTATTTTGGTTCTAACAGTATTCTATGTGGCAGCACATCCATGGGTCAGAGAAGGAGGACTTGCCTCTGAAATACCTATTGACATCTCTGTTCTGAGTAATTTGCGACAATTTGTGAAGTACAGTCGTTTGAAACAACTTGCTCTAGGGGTAAACACACTTTTCTTTTGTTCCTTCTCCTAGGGAAGAAAGCAACTTGTTTCTTTTTGTATTCTTTTTTCACAAATAATTGATGTCTTGTAGGCATTGGCTAGCACACTTGATGAAGAGGAGCTGAAGAACCTTAAGGATCAGTTTGATGCAATCGATGTAGATAAAAACGGTGCTATTAGCCTTGAAGAGATGAGACAGGTAACTTTTTCTTTTTTTGCATTAATCATTTTACATTCGTTTTCCTGGTATCCGAGCTCAAAATTTTGTGATATATAGCTTATTTTTGAACAAAATATTAAATCTACTACTTTTTTGTTTTTGTAAAAAAAATTAATAAGAATGGTCTCAATGCAGGCTCTTGCTAAAGATCTTCCTTGGAAGTTGAAAGAATCCGGTGTCCTAGAGATTCTTCAAGCGGTAAGCATGACTTGTTTCATCCAACCTTGGAAGAATGTCATTTCAAACAGGAGAAAGTAAATGTGCCTTCTGGCCTGCTCATATTTTCATCCCCCTTGTACTTCTCATGAAATGTCTAATGTCTTCTATATATATATATATATATATATATATATACGGGGACATAAAAATGGTTACTTCAAAGAACTGAGTGCACAAGACCATGGTTATCCATGCCAAGGGGTTAGGTCTTTTTTATGCTCTTCTAGAATGCTCATGCAACTGTGAATTATTCCCTTTAAATGTCATTATTGTTCATGTTGTTAAATGTCATTATTGTTCATGTTCAATAGCATGACTGCCTGCTAATACTTCTTTGCTGATATTTGCAATTGGATATGTTGTTTATCTTTTGTTGCAGATTGATAGTAACACAGATGGACTCGTTGATTTTTCCGAGTTTGTTGCAGCTGCGCTACATGTACATCAATTTGAGGAACACAACTCTGAGAAGTGGCAGCAGCGTTCACAGGCTGCTTTTGACAAATTTGATATTGATAAAGATGGTTATATAACACCAGAAGAACTGAGAATGGTTAGTATTATCTTGACCACCATTAATTTTCCAGTCCTGATGAAGTTGAAAATAATAAGGTTGAAGAAAGTTATAATCCACATGTTGGCTAGTTGATAGGCTTGCACTTTGATTTTTAGTTCTTCTTGGTTGGCATGTTGTACACATGACGTGGTCCTCATTCAGTTTGATAATGAATACGAGTCCTGAACTCGGTCGTGGATGCAATTGAAGAATATTTTTTATGCTTCTTATATGGAAACTATTGCAAGAATTTACAAAATCTTACTGGAGTAGATTTCGTTTTAATATTGGGTCTCTTTAACTCTCAGGTGGGAGACATTGAATAATTCATCTGTCTTTTGTTTTTTGCTAGAACACTTTCTGCCATGCACATCATATTCATGCAAGAGACTGCCAATTCTCTTTTATTGCAAACATGTGAGCAGTCTTGTAATCAAACCGTATTTTGCAGAGTTTAGGAGGTTGTCTGTAGCATGGCTAGCAGAGATAACGTGCACTCTATGTTGTGGCGAACTTTGTGGTTAAATAAGGGAAAACGTTTGAGCCGCACCCCCTAACTGATTTGCTTTATTGCCTTGCAGCACTCGGGCTTAAAAGGTTCCATTGACCCGCTGCTTGAAGAGGCTGATATAGATAAAGATGGTAAAATAAGCCTTTCAGAATTCCGTAGACTTCTAAGAACTGCAAGTATTAGATCAAGAAATGCACCAAGCTCATCTTGTCATCGTTATTCTCGAAAGATGTAGCATGGAATGGGAGTTTTGAAGATCGAGACAACTGATAGAGTTACACAAGAGGAGGTTCTTCTGTCACAGGTGCTGCTTCGAGATCATATCAAGCCATTGATGGCAAACCACCATCTCGAGTCCCGTATTACCTGTTTCTCAACTCAAAAGGGGTTTTACATTGTATTATATAAAGTGGAGAGGTGTTGGTTCTCTAGTAAGGGGTGGCTCTGCTTGTGGTGGTGATATTGTTGTAAATTCTTTGGAGTGTTGGGAACTTCTTTTGTTGTGCCTTACGAATGTAATGTCTAGCCACAATAAAATACCAATAAATAATTAATATTTTCTTGTGCTTTTTTATCTGTTATTTTTGAATAAAATTTAAATTCTATTTATCTGTTATTTTTAAACTTTTAATGTAATTTAATTTGCTTTATCAATTTATTTTTCTTTTTCAATAAAGTCAGAATCAATCAAATTTGATAATTTAGTTGTAATTACATAATTTAATATTAAATTTAAATATATTTATTATTTTGTAATCTTAGTGAAAACAATAAAAGTGACTGATAAAAAAAAACAGAATATTTTTAAAATTAGTTTGTGGTCATTATGTTAATGAAAATCATAAAATTTTATGTCCTTTTTTTACCCTTAATCATGTACATTACTCAAATATATATATATATATATATATATATATATATATATATATATATATATATATATATATATATATATATATATATATATATATATATATATATATATATATATATATATATATGAAAGGGAGCTTCTTGCTACATTTATTGTGATTCAATACAAATGCTAAGTTGACATTGCAGCTAAGCATAGAAGATCCCAACTTCCAGTTATGGGATTCGAGTGAAAGATGGTGTCGGAGGCAGTTGGAGTTGGAATATAAAATCTGGTGGTATTTCTAAATTAAAGAAGGAATGCTATTGAGCCATAGCATAAAGAGCCATCCAATCTATACACTAAGGTACTTATCTGATCCATTAGCTTGGATTTCTTTCAGATTTGGGTAGATAATTTTTATGCGATTTGTTCGGGTTTAGATAGAGATTTTTATTTTGTTTATGTCGAACAAAAGGTTAAAAGTCAACTAGGAGTTTGATATTTTTTGTGGATACTCAAAAAAGAATCAGACAGGAGGATTTGTAAGAGGCAGATGAGAATTGGAGAAATGGTCCACAGAGAGGGTTAGATATGGCCTAACTGGCCACACTGTGTTTGGAAAGAATAGCCAAGAAATCAACAGAAGTTGTTTCGGGCTATTTTGGTTGTTGGTTAACAAAACACCAGAAGTGAGAATTTTGGACTTGGGTTTTGCCATTTCATACCTGCTCCATTAGAATATTACGTAGTCCAGCTGTCATGATTAATCACATTGTCAGTTCAACTGGCTGAATCAATCCAAAATTATTCAATTCATTTAAATCTTGCAAGGATACAATTGTCCATGAAGAGATCCAAATATTAAGATCCATGAAATTACTCATATAGATCATTATTGTATGAAACTGGTGCATCTTCTGCAATTTTGCTTATAGATGATGCAAATTAAGGCAAAACCTCAAATTATGGCATAATCGTCTTTGAAACAATTAAAACATAACAAGCTCCATAATTAGAGATTCTGAGCCTGTCCATTACGGAATATGCATAGTACAGACTTGTAAAACAGAAAAAACTGAAAAACCAAGTCAAACAAGGCTAATCAATCAAATCAAATTAGTTTAGGATTGAGTTTTTACATTTCTTTATTATTATTATTATTATTATTATTATTATTATTATTTAATAAATCTGGAGAGCTGCCAGTTCGACTCTGTCAGGCAACTGCATTTGTTCAAGCACAACAGTTGTTAAATAGTTAAATTCATGACAGTGGAGCTGTGTTTTGTGGATGCAGTAATCATGATCAAATCATTTAAAATTGATGGTACATGCCAAAAAAGATTAAACTGGAACACTTATGTCCAGATATTTACAGAGTTTTATCCATAATCTACTAGTCAGCAGCTCTCAAGCCTACCAAGGATGTGCGGAGAGATTATATTCTGAGTCAGCCAGCAACTGGATCACAGAATAATCTCAATTTTTAAAATAAAAGAGCATCCAGATCACAGTTCTGATTAGGTTCCTAAGAAATCAAGTATGGTGGGTGAATGTTATACAGATTCTCAGGGTACAGCTGAATTGAGGAAAACTAGTAGTTAAAGCCCCTTCCAGTTCTGCTTACTAGTTAACGGCATACTTCACATTGCTTCCGAAATGGGAATTTGTTACTAGTTACTCAAATATAAATTAAATTGTTACAGCCAAAGCTCAAATTAAGAGGACTATTTTCCCATGGATCATGACCATATGCATTAGCATCATAGGTTAGTAGTTTCAGAAAAGCCAATGGCAGAAACACCCAGCACGATTAATTGTTAGATTTTGGGGCATCCCCAACACTATTAGAGGAGCTATCCTGTACACCATGAGATGGAGAATACCTGCTGGCGTATCCACCATTTGTCATATCTTTTTCCTTCCTCTGCAACTGTTTGCCTTTCCTTTCTCCTGTCAATGTATCCTGCATATATCTTTCCAATCAGTTTTCACATCTTTGGTAAGTCAACAATTTCAGCAAGAACTACTTGTTCAACCAACCTGTTGAACTGACGATCCAGGTATTTTCAGTGCAAGTTCTGTAGCAACATCACTAGGATCATCACATTCTTCTGTACTGCTGCCCCTTGGATGATCTGCTGACTTGCTTCTGGAGTCCTGTTTGCTTGAAATATGAGAAGAAGCATGTTGGACTGATTGCTGGTCACTTGGAGGATTTGCAGGGGGTGGGTACGGAATATAGGTCGAACATGGACCAGGAATTGCACTAGGATTCTGATTTCCGAAAAAGGGGAATGGCTGCAGTGATGGGTGCATGGGAATGGGGCCAGGAATGGGTACAGGAACTGGATACGAATAAGTTGGACCCATAACAACAGAAGGATCAACAGCACCCCATGGAAACATAATCCTGACTCTTTGTTGATACTGACCTTTTAAACTTTCAATATCAGAATTTAGAGATGCTTTTTCTTCCCTAAGCTCATTCTTCTCCTGCATTAACTGTAGTTGGCACAAAACAATTTACGATGTGCGTGATTGCCTAAATAGCACACCATTAGAAACTGTTACATGAACCGGAAATACCTCACGTGATTCTTCTGAGAGTGTTGCATACTCGACCTTTAATCTGCTGACTTCAGCGGTTAGATCCTGCAGCATCTGAATTGTGTCAATCAAAATAGTTGCTTGTCATTCTTGGGTCTATCTGGGTCTGCATACAAGTGTGTGACAGGCATTACACAAAAATTTCAAAAATTAGAACAAAAAGAAAGTGCAAATTGGCCGCATCACACTACCAGAATAGTGTGAGATTCTGCTGTTAGATACGAGCTTGTTTGCCAAACTGTTGATACCATAAGCTACTAACAACTGATTTAGGGTGCTTTCATCTACAGCAGACTAATATAAGACTTCTAAACATAGAAATTAAACTTAATTTCAAAGTCAAATTGAAGAAAATTACTTCAGTAAGATTAGGAACTGAACAATTCTAAGCTTAACTCATGCGAAAAGCCGCCAGCTATATCATGGTGTAGAGGAAAAGGGTGAAAACTACTGCTACGATGGAATATGCACATAAAAGTGCAAGAACCTATCATTTTATAAGGATGGTGGTAGAACTGTGAACTGTAAAAGTATCAACTTATTGGATTAACAAGCAGCCGAGTTAGCTGAGTAAGATAATTAAAAAGCAGAGACATTTAAAATGTGTCAGAAAAGGTACCAAAAGCAGCAAATAAATTGCCCAATGCGTTGCCTAATTCAAGAAACTGCTCATTGAGACGATCTCTTCTCAATTTTTCACGGTCTGCCTTCTGAACTTTTCTCGCAACAACTGGATCCTTAACTTCCACTTCCTGCCTGTGTCTGCGACCACCAAATTTCCCCCACACAATAAAATTTAACATCGAATTATTCAATTTTATATTGTCTCCAATCGTCAAAAGTTATCCAGAGAATCACAAGAGCAACCAATCAATTTTTGCAGTTAAATCAACAAACATTAAAAAACAAACCTGTGGTCAGGGAGGGAATTGGAGGAAGGGAAATCAGGTGCAGTTGTCTTCCATTGATCCATTTCTAGATAAATTTGAGAAACCAGAAATGAAATCTAGGTTTTGATTGGATTTGTATTATGAGCAATATTTTATCTAATCTGAAAAATTAGAGAAGAGAAGAGAATCAAATGATTCTAATTCTAGAGAGAAAATCAAAGGAGGAACTTGTGCTTTCCACAAGCCAAACAGGAACCATGTGGCTTCCACATTCATGTTGTGCGGTTTAATTTAGTTGGATTTAAATTTTAATTGTTTCGCTTTTGCCACAGAGCGTGGTGCCCACTCTCTCTCTTAGTCGTGCCAGCAAAGAAACCAGAATTTATAATAAAAAATGATAAAAATAAAAATTCTACTTAAAAAATATATATAATATAAATACTATAAATAAATTAGTAAATAAAAAAATATTTATTAAATTAACAAACCTATCTAAGCCATTACTATACTTATTATATTATAAATTAAAATTTTAAAATAATTAAAAAATTATTAGGATATAATTTAAAGAAAAGTTATTCAGATACTGTATAATATATTTACTTAATTTATTGATACTCTGTCAGAAAATGTAAACCTCTATATTTTATCTGGTGGTATTATATATGTACTCTTTTTATTCATTTAAATCGTATTTAACTGCAAATATATCAATTAAGGTAAACTGATACAACAAAATTTTTAATAATATAATACGAAAATTAAAGAATTTAGGTTCATAAAATTTCTAATATCAAATGTTCAAACATTATTAATGTCGCTCTCTATTCACTATGTCTTCTTTATTGGCAGCATTTGTTCAGAATCTCTCTCTCTCTCTCTCTTTTTTTATCTTTACTAACTTTCCTCTTGAGATGTGTTTGAATTAATAATTTATTTTAAAAATTTTCATCAATTTAAATAGATAATATAAAACGTAATTAAATTAGCATTTGTCTAAAATTTCATAAGAGTTTTCTAAAATGCAAATAATAAAAAAATATTGCGACTATTTAAGATATATAAAAGCAAAAAAAATTGCAAAACTAAATTATGAACCTTTAATTAAAGATAAATATTTACTGTATTCTTTAATTTTTTAAAAATTTATCTGATTTTCCTTTAATTTTTTTTTAAAAAATAGAGTTTTGTATGTTTGTTTCAATGGAATTGAGAAAATAAAATGTTTGATTGATCAAAACTTAAGAAATAAATTAAAAAGAGGGGTAAAAATAAAATTTTAAGGGCGGTAAAATTATCTATTTAATAGGGGTGTGCATCCGACCTGAACCCAAAATTCATATATTTTCCTCACCCGATCATATCCTATATAAATATAGAACCCCTACCCGATTAATCCGATTTTTTGGACCCGACCCGATTAATCCGAATATATTTTTTTAATTTATATATTTAAGTTAAAATCCTAAATTAATACAAATAAATAATATTAAATACCATAAAAATATTTTAAAAATACAACAAACTAATAATTTCAAAATTACATTAAATATATATTAATTAATATTGTAGAGAAATTAGATTTTTTTATATATTAAAAATTTAGGATTGTTCGGCCGGGTCGGGTTAGTTGGATTTTCACCCGACCCGAAAATATACATAATATCAAAAATCGATCCGATTAACCCCATCCGAATGCATCGGTTCGGATCGGATTAATAGGGTTTATCAGGTTGGGTCAGTTTTTGCACACCCCTACTATCTAATATATATATATATATATAAACTTTCAAAAATTCTCCTTCCTCTTCAAGTAGTGATACAAGAAATAAAAATTAAGTTTGAAACATCCCTAAAGAAATTCGAATTCTTTTACCACTCACAGCATCATATGTTATTGATTTCTTTGAATTATAATTAATTTGATGATATAAATAATTATTTAAAGGATTTTAAAGCAACAAAAATAAAATTATATTCATAATAATCTGTTAATTAATTGCAGCAGCAGATATGATAATCTCAAAAGATTAGAAGAATCCAGATCTAAAGGTAGATCAAACTCTTAACAAGGTAGATCAAACTAACGGGGTTATAAGAGATGTACAGGTTGGTAAGTCGGGGAGGATCGACCACCTTTAACAGCGAGGGATCAGACTCCGAGGGATGATCGACATCTCCCATGGAGATAGAAGATTAGTTAGGATTTTTCTTTCTTCTGATTTTATAGATTTGTAATTCTTTTAGCTTTCAGGATTTGTTTTTTCTATGCAACTTCTTTTCTATCAATGAAATTCCAGATTTATCTTAATTTGCAATGTTTTTCACTTTTCTCATGTTACTTTTTACCAAATATCATTATGAGTTTGTTTACTTTGCAAATAGAAAATGACTTAGTAAAGAGTAGATGTAACTTAGACAACTTGTAATTTGTAAAGAATTTAAAGTAACTTGTAAAGAAATGTGATTAGTACACTATTTCTTTATAAGCATTCTGAATCTGATTATCAGTTGTTTAATATACAATCTGTGATCCATGAGTATAATATTTTGACTAGACATTAACTATAATATTTTTCTCTCTTTCTTCATTTTGCTTTTTTTTTTTATATAAATTTTAATAATATTCGATTTACATTAATTATAAAAGTAATTTTTATACTTTATGCTTATAGATCTAGTAATTCATCGTCAAAGTTAGAAAATTTTTTTTTCCAACTTGTACGTCAATTTTTATATGCATAATAGAACTTCATATTTAACTCACTAATATACTCATGCAAATTTAATGAATTTGTTCACTTGACTCTACTATATTTTAGAAAAATAGAGCATTATAAAAAAAAATAAATTAAACAACATATTTAAATTGCTTACACAAATTAGTCTGTAGCTCTTTTTGATCTGTCTACGTCTCTTTATTAAGATAAAATAACTTATGCATCAATAGAATCGATAATATCATAAAAATACAATATATATTACTTGCAATAATCAAAGTAACAAAAATATAACTAACTTATCTTTCTGTCTTTATCAAGATCTAAGAGATATCATATGCAGTTTTTTTTTTTTTTGGTAGTATTATGCAAAGAGTTTCTACCATTTTTACTTCTATTCAGTATAATTTTTTTGTAATTTTTTATTTATTGTAATAATGTGACCGAATATTATTTTACTCTTTCCAATTGGGCGGTTATATAGATTATTTCATTTTTGGGTGACGATTTTCCTTGCTCTTAGAGTTAAGTATGTATACACAATCTATTGCATGAAACAAATAAAAATAAATGTTATATTAAAATTAAATTTGAACTTTTTTTTTATATATCAGGTTGTTTTATCAAATTAAAATGTATCATATTATTTTATAAAAATTTTAAAATATTGCAGCATAACAATAGAATATATTTTTATTTTCTAATTATTATCTAATATAAAATTACAAATAAATAAATAGACTATAATTGAAAAAAAAATACCTTACTTCTAAGACTAGTATTTCTACGACCTTTTGTTCTTTATTAATTTTATACTTCAATTGATATCTATAATTTATGAAATCAAATAAAAAATTAAATTGAAATTAATACAGTACAAATTAAAATTAAATGCATCAAATTACAAATATTCAAATAAAAAAAATCTTAGCAGCCAGATTTTAATATGCTGATATACTAATATATTGATAACAAGACAGTAAAAATATTGATGGCAATTTTTCATATAACACTAATATTCTGAACACAAATTTTTCCTTCTCATCTCACATAAACAATTCAACAACGTATCAGTATCTAAATATTTTTTTAATTTTTTTTTATATGACTACAACTTTGAAGTTGGATAAAACTGAAATTTCGAATTTTAATTAATTGATTAGTAGTTTGTTTTTCAACCATCTAAACTACACCGGATTTCGATATCTAAATATTAAAATAAAAAGATTAATTTCTGAAAAACTTAACTTGAATAACATTCCTTCCATACATTGAAAACACACAAATATTTCCTTTCTCTAAATGATTCTCCATAGCAAATGTTTTCCATCCACTTCCAAAAGCCAGTCTTCCATTGCTTCTTTGAGTGACTATTACTCTCCATTCTCGTCCATCACAAGTCCGAAGGCGCACAGAATCAGGTATCTTTTTCATGCACCAAGCAACAAACTTGCAAGGAAAATACTGCACCAAAATCAAAACAATTACTTAGATTTTTGTTGTGGGATTAATAAGTAAAAAATTTTCATTAATTACCACATTATTTTTCTGGATATTGAAGGGTTGTAAAAGAACCATGAAGCTAGGCTTGTCAGACTTGAACAATCTTGCAGCGTGTATTACTTTTTCATATTCTTTGCAAGATTTTCTAAATCCAACAGTATACAAAACTCCACCAGCATCAACAATTTCTCCATCATTAGCTCCTCCTAAATCAATTCATATATATATATATATGCATACATACATACTTATTAGTACTTATTAATTAGAGATTAAGGCATCATTGAATATTTTCTTACCTCTTCTTCTCTTCGATGAAGAAGCAGATATCTTCTTTCTATTAGATTCATGAGAGGAAAAGCTTGACTCAGTGGGTGTAGAAGATGAATAATTTGAGTCAGTAGATGCTGAAGATGAATCTGAAATTTCCACCATCTCAAAAGAATCATCCTCAATTTTATTGTCATGGTTAGTTTTGAAGTTTGAAGGTGAGGGTGTTTGGATCGGAGTTTTGGAAGTGTAATTGATCTCGCAAGTAGTGAGATCATTTATGTTGACTTTAAAGGTGGATGAGCCTTTGTAGGTAAAGTAGAGGAAGTAGCCATGAACGATGGAGTAGTGTTCCACAAATTTATGCCATCTAGTTCCACCAACCCAAATCTGGTTCTTCTTTTTTAGTACTCCTATTTCCCATGTAGAACCATCTGGGCATTTCAGCATTGCTTCTTTGTCAAATTCACCACCAAAACTTCTCGCAAAGTTCTGAGGAAGCATCTGCAAGTGTAGATGCATTTGGTTTAAGCAATAATTAACAAGTAAAAACAGACCCTTTTAAAATTTCAAAACTGAAACAAGATTAATCAATCCATAGAGATTCTGTTCCTGTCTATAATGGAATATGCATAGTGCAGACATATAGAACATTCAAAACTCATTAAAAACCAATTCAAGCAAGGTTAATCAATCCAATCAAATCTGGTTGGGGTGGATCTGTTTAGATTCTTTGTTTTTGTTTTTTTATCATCTTTTCGTCAACCTTGAGAGCTGAAAATATATAACTCGCTCTGTTTGGCGCACAACGGCATTCGTTAAATTCAGCAGTTCTTAAATTCATGACAGTAGAGCTGTGTTTTCTGCATACCGTAGGGCCATAAGCTCTATCCTAATCACACGCCATAAACACATATCAAGCACCTATTTTACTTCCACTAAACAGTGGTAGTTTGATTAATAATGGCATTTCGCAGAATGAAGACCTGTGGCTATACTGCGATTGTTTTTGCTCTTAATGCTGCCCAGACCCACTAGTGTTGATTCTGTTCCATCTAATAAATCTTAGTTGGTTTTCATCTGGGTTAAGCTCCAAATATACAGGTTTCTACCGATGTATAATTTATTTAGTGTACTGCCAAAACACCATATTTGCTCTGTATTTCCTTAAAAAGGATTCTTGCTTGATGTTGTTTTTCTTGTCTACTAAAAAGCTGAAAACTTGACTACCTACTTCTCTTGTTTACTCACACCAAGTTCTAATTTTTATATCTCTAACCAAAAACTTCTTAAGAAATGAAAGCCAAGAATCACGAAAAGCAACAATCTTTACTTCTTCCATGATTTCTACACAAAAAACCGGGAAAAAAAAAAAGCTTGAAAGGTTACCCATTTTTTGGCTGACAGATCTTCACTAACCATTACTTTGAAGAAACGAAGAGAAGAACCGGATGATAAAGTTAGAGGCTGGGGGTGGATATTTCTACCTGACCTCCTTGCTCTGTTCAGGCGAGGCATTGAAATGGGTATGATATTTTGGTAGGAAAACAAAACAAAAGAACAACACACAACGGAGAGAGAGGTAAGGACTGGTTTAGTTTGTATTTGGTGTGTAGTGATTATAAACACCGGAAAATCCCATGCAGCTGAACATGTAACAGAGAGGCACACTAAATTAGTAAATGGACCCCACCTTAGTAGTTATACTAAATAAATAAATAAATAGAGAATTAGGGGTGTTCATTGGCCGGGTTCGGGTGAACTTGATCCGAATAATTCGAACCCCGAACTTTTTTTTATATTCCAACTCTACCCTATCCTACGAATAGTTTGGGTTTTTATCCGAATAACCCGCACAATTTTGGATCCGTCCGAATAACCCGAATTTATTTTTTTAATTTTAAAATTATTTTTCCTTTTATTTTAAATTATTTATAGGGAAATTCGGATCGGATTAACCCGATCCAAACTTATCCGAATATTAAAACACCGTATTTTGGGAGGAGAATATTTGTTTTTCGGGTTATTCGGATTAATGAGGGTTTAACCTGACCCGAACCTGAACAAACTTAAAATTCCTAACCCTACCCGACCCTAACAACTCTAATCACTCTACCCGAATTCCTTATTCGGTGCGGGTTGTTTGGATAGGATCGGATTTTGAATATCTCTATAGAGAATCTCTTCTAATTATGTAACAAAGATATTGTAATACTGTGTTATTTTGTTTATATATTATTGGCTTGATGTATTATATTTGGTTAAAAATAAATAAATTTATCAGAAGTTATAAGAAATTAATCTTGAAATTGTATAGATACTATTATTGTTAAATTTTTCAGTTTTTGTTTTTTGACTTTTTCCTGATAAAATTCAGACAGTTTTTTTAAAAAAGTATGCTTCGTACTAAAAGAGAGATAGTTGCTTAGGTGTAAAGATACCGTATCATTTTTCTGATTCATTTTGACATGCAAAAAAGCAGACTTGCTTGTTTCATGTCATTTGCTGAATTTACAAGTACACCTTCCCATTTGCTGGGCTTCGTTCTGCTTGGCCCAGGCCTACTAGAGCCCAGCCAAACAAATATTGGTTTGGGCATCTGAGAGCTATATCCCGTATTGACATGCAAAAAAACATTCTTTTGGGTTTCAGGTAAATTTGCTGAATCATATGGCCATGGGCCGGTCTTCGTTCTGTTTGGACCAGGCCTACCGGAGCCCAGGCAATTATAAATTGGACTCAGATGGAGTCCGAGCTAACTCAGTTTAGCCTATAAGTAATAAAATATGAATTATTGTGGGATTTTTTCACAAACGTCACAAAAAATAAAACATATTTCATATTTGCATTTTCCTATTTTTTCATTTTCTTAAATATTACTTTTAAAACTTTTTATTTCATAATTATCATTTTTTATATTTTTAGTTTCAAAAATACTCTATTCTGATTTTGACAATTCTATTTACTTTTTTAACTCCATTTAAAAGCTGTACGTAAAGTAAATTTGTTTTGTGAGAATAGAATTGGGAGGTTTTTCGTGTTTGTTTCCTGGGAAAGGCCAGGGAAAGAAAATCATTTAACTGTATGGTTGGTTTAGCTTATAAAAATAAACAAAATACTAAAAAGGAAAAAGACTTATTCGAGCGTTAGCAAAGCTAGATTCTCGTGGAGAGGCGCTTCGCTAACATTAAACTAATTGGAAATATATGATGATCCTATTTTATAAAGGTAAAGCGTTTTCAATTTTACTGATGGGTTAGAACGTTTATCTAGTGAAAAAAAAAAAGATTTAAATTATTTTTAAGTTCAAAGAGAGTTAACAGTGAAAGCAATGTGAGCAAAATTTTTATAAGCAACCGACAGCACACTCTAGGCATTCAAATGCCTACTCAAAGTTTCAACGTTCTATTCTTTTGGAAAAAAAAATTGGAGATTGTAGCACAACTTAAAAAAAAATTGCTCCTTATTATTTTACCAAGTACAAAAGTGCAGATGAAGCTACTGCCATCCAACAACTCTTATGAACACTGTATTTTCTTTTTATAAAATAAACACTGTATTTTCTTTTTATAAAATAAACACTGTATTTTATATATGAAAATCTATTAAAAATAAAATATATTTTTTTATAAAAAAAAATATACAGTATTTTCCATAAAATATAATAGATTTTGTATATAAAAAATACAGTATATAATTTTTTACAAATAAAAAATATAGCATATGATCTTTTGTACATAAAAAAATACAATACATATTCGTTTATATATAAAAATATAATATATTTTCTTTTGTATATAAAAAATACAGTTTATTGTCTTTTGTATATAAAAGACTACAAGGTATAAATTTTTATATATTAAAAAATACGGTGTATGATCTTTTATATATGAAAAAATACAGTATATGATCTTTTATATAAAAAAAATATAATTTATGATTTTTTATAAATAAAAAATAAAACATATTTTTTATACATAAAAAATACAGTATATGATTTTTGTATATATAAAAATAAAGTATATAATTTTTTGTACATAAAAAATATAGTTTATGATCTTTTGTATATAAAAAATAAAGTTTATGATTTTTTGTACATAAAAAATACAATGTATGATTTTTTGTACATAAAAAATGCAATATATTTTCTTTTATACATAAAAAATATAGTGTATTACCTTTTGTACATAAAAAAATACAGTGTATTTTTTGTACATGAAAAATATAGTATATAATTTTTAGTACATAAAAAATACAGTGTATGATCTTTTGTAGATGAAAAAATACAATGTATAATTTTTTGTACATAAAAATATATTGTATGATTTTTTGTACGCAAACAATACAATATATTTTTCTTTGTATATAAAAATAATATAATATATTTTCTTTTGTACATAAAAAAGTACAATATATTTTCTTTTATACGTAAAAAATACAGTATATGATATTTTGTAAATAACAAAACATAATGTATTATTTTGTACATAAAAAAATATAGTGTATGATTTTTTGTACATAAAAAATATAGTATATGATCTTTTGTACACAAAAAAATACAGTTTATGATCTTTTATATATAAAATAATATATTGTATGATTTTTTATATATAAAAAATACAGTATATTTTTTGTACAGAAAAAATATAATGTATAATTTTTTGTACATAAAAAATACAGTATAAAATCTTTTATACATAAAAAATATAGTGTATGTTTTTTGTACATAAAAATATAATATATATTGTTTTGTACATAAAAAATATAGTATATAATATTTTATATATAAAAAATACAGTGTATTTTTTTTCTGTAAATAAAAAAAATACATAATATAATCTTTTGCAAATTAAAAAATATAGTTTACTTTCTTTTGCAAATAAAAAAATATAGTGTATGATACATTGTACATAAAAAATATATTGTATTATATTTTGTACATAGAAAAATATAATGTATGATATTTCGTATATAAAAAATACAATGTATGATCTTTTATACATAAAAATATGATGTATTTTCTTCTGTAAATAAAAAAATACATTGTATGATCTTTTGTAAAAAAAGAAATACAATATATGATCTTTTGTACGTAAAAAATATAGTATATTTTCTTTTATATATAAAAAATACAATATATTTTTTATACATAAAAATATGGTGTATGATATTTTATACATAAAAAATACAATATATAATCTTTTGTATATAAAAAAATACAGTATATGAACTTTTATATATGAAAAAATATAGTATATAATTTTTTGTACATAAAATAATACAGTATCTAATCTTTTGTATATAAAAAATACAGTGTATTTTCTTTTGTATATTAGAAAATACATTGTGTTTTCTTTTGTATATAAAGAAAATATATTTTCTTTTGTATATAAAAAAACTTAAAGATTATAAAGCTGCACAACTTAAAGATTAGTTCAAGAACTGGATTGTTTATTAAAAATATTATTCAGATGCGCCAATGATGTATATAGCCTTCCTATTTTATCATTATATTCCATTTGAAGAACAGATATGTTCATCAGGTTGTAATTTCCAATTTCCATTGTAAATTTTCCATCGTTTAGCAATTGTGTTTCATGATTCGGTTGGTTGATTCCGATGGCATTTGCTGTTAACCAAAGGCACCAATAACGTTTATCTTTTAGCTTTCAATTTATGAATATGACTGAGGCTTTCATGAGTATAATTAAGAACTCATTCTGGTAGATGAATGGTAGCCCGCTAACATGTATTTGTTTTCCTTTTTATTGAGCCAACGTCTAAAATATATAAAAAGTTATTTTTTAACAAGTACTTACTTTTATGATTCTGTTTCTATTATAAAATTTCTATTATGTATTATTTTCCACTAAGTTAGCACTTTCCGATATGCTATTATCATCAGGAGCATTCAACCATATATTCTCGGGCAACAGAGATTATATATCAATATATTTAATAACTTAAGTGTTATTCTGCAGTAAATCATGATATATATATATATTTTTTTTATGGGTGAGCTTCAGAAATTGTAATTAAATCAATAATTGACTGTTTATTTACTTTTCCAAATTTATCATTATAGATGTTAAATATATCCAATTAAATATTATAAGACAATTAAATTTCAATGTTAAAACAGATAAAACAGTACAATTTCTGGAAAATTGTAGAAGGGGAAAAGAAAGAGCTTCAATTTTCTAATGAAACCAACTAGAACCCAAATCCAACCTCATACATCCTTGAAAGTTCGTTGCAATCCATATCCAAAGCTGAAACATCATACATATCAGTCCCAATCTTATGGTTAATTTCATAGATTTTGTATGTATAAGTTATGTCCTTTTTGGCTACGTTACCAATAATTTGAATTGGCAAATGATCGGTATCTAGTAAGTGTACTAAATTGGTTAGTAATATAGGAAAATATAGATTAAAATTCTAAATATCGTATTCAAGAGAATATGAATTGTTAAGAATAATATCTATATGTGAATTAAATTAATATGAGATTGTTTCCCAAATATTTTCGATTTAAAGGCAAAAATTAAAACAAACAATTAAACAAAGCAAAAACTAAAATTAAACTAATGTGAATTAAAAATAAAACAATAGCTAAAATACTCTTGCTAAAGGAACTATTCACCTTAACTTCCATTGTAACGACTTAATTTTAATTAAAATACCAGTGATTATGGAAAAAAACTAGTAATAAAGCCAGATATCTTTATGCAAGAATATTATTCTTGGTATTAAACTCAAATACAAATCTAATACTTAGCATAAAAATCTAGTTTTAACTTCCTAAATATTCATTGAACTCTTTTGCAAGTAAATTCAACTTCAATTTATTCTTAGTTTCTCATCTCTTAGTATTAACTAATATTATCAACACATAATTACCTTAAAATCAGAAAATAATCATACATAGACAGTAAAGAGTTAATCGAAGAACATGCAAATCATCAACTATATTTAAACCAATTTTTAATTTTTAATTATTGAACCAATAAACTAACAATCAATCTTAACATAATTAATGATAAGAATATACTTAAAACTAAGAAATAATCAGCTGTTTTTTGAAATTAAAGCTCAACTCAAGTCATTACAATAAAAATAGAAGGATTCAAGTATCAATTAGTAAAAGTAAAGAAAACTATTTACTAAACATACTAAAAAATAAAGTAAAATTAAGAAAAAGAAACAAAAACATAGAGTTAAGAAGTTCCCTTGATCATCCGTTTTCAGAAAATTAGAGAACTGCTCGAAGATTTTGTTCTTTACAAACTTAGAAAAAAAACGTAAAACTAAAACTAAGTTAAATTTGTGTTTAACTACTAAATTCTCTAATGATCTCCTCCTATTCTGGTGTTTCTATTTTCTATTTATAGGCAAAAGTGAAGAAATCTAGCTTCTGGTTGCTTCCCAATTAGAATAGGAAATGGATTCTACTAAATTGGAAGTTACGTCAAACTTTGATTCTTTTTGCACGACCAAGTAGTTGAAGAAGTAAAATCATGCACTGCCGTGTATAGAATGAAGATCAACTATGCACGGCCAAGTATGATTTTTGCCTTAGTGATGCACGGCCAAGCATAGGCTTGCTATGTCAAAATAAATTCTTTGTCTTTTGGTCTTGTTTCACAGTTTTATCACACTCGACCATTTGAATTCCTTGGTCGGTCAAGTGAAAGGTCTATGGACTAAACGTCACAATTGTTTGCTATAATATTCTAACATTACAAAATTGGTCCAAAACTTTTCCTTTCTTTCAATTTATTCCCTTTTTCTTCAAATTTATCCTGAAAAATACAAAAACTTAAAATTAACCCTTAAAACATAAATTCAACCAATTAGATTATAATTCAACTAAATTAACTCAATTAAATACCTAAAATCACACTAAAAATATCATTTAATTCATAATTATCAAATATCCTATACTTAGACTTTGCTCGTGTCCGAGCAAATTAGACAATCAAAATCCTCAAAATAATCAAATTTAAATAAAGAATCATGTATTTCAAAATCATGCTTAGCAATTAACAAGCGCACTTAATAAAATTCCAGCTAGAATAAATTTAAACAAGATAATATGAGTTAGTTTCCTTGTGTGTGTCCAAGATCAAAATATTTTAAGCAACTTTCAAAATAAAAAACACTAATACAAATTCATAGTCAAGTTTAGAATGATAGTACATCTAAGTGTGCAAATAGTTTCGCACTTGAAACTCTAGAAATATCATAAGCCTATCCTTTAGCACATGAACCCAAAGGTCATCTTCGCTAAACAACTCAAAAATAAATATTAAAATCACATAGGTTTTTCAAAGTTTGTAATGGGATCAAGGTATTGATTATCAAAGAATGGATGAAAGATCAACAAAAAGAATAGCCACTCTAAGATAAAAAGACTAACATTTCTAAAATTTCATCATATTAACTTAGAATTAAAGTACATAGCCAAACTTGCTTAACCATTTTTTTGTCAAAGTACTTTTGAGAGAAAGAACTATTGATATTCTCTCAAATTCACAATTCATTCCATTTCAAAAATTCATACTTGCTTTCACTTGTAAAATACCCCACACTTAAGATTTTTTCCATATGTGCAAGCTTTATTACAATATTTCTTTCTTTTCTTTCTTTTTTTCACACTATCATTGTTGTTGGAAATACAATAATAACATGGATAATCACAAGGTAATATTTCACTATTTTTTACTTGACTTCAACAATAGGTATTGACAATAAAATAAAAAATGTCTTACTACACCTATCAAGATACCCAAGTCCTGTTAATCTATCTAATCCTAGAATAGCCAATTCTAAAAGGAAAGATAAAATTTTTTTAGGCTATATGATTAATAAATAAGTGTCACGAGAAAAATAAATATGGCACGCATTAAGTATACCTCATTCGGCTTAAAATGGTTAACAAGAAATAAATAAGCATATAAGGTAGGAAAACAAGTTAAGATATGGCTCAACAAGAAAAATATTGCTTAGATCACTTTTTAGCTTGTTTTGAGTTGCTCTTACGCTTTGAAGGATGATGAGGAAGGTTCTAGTGTCCTAAAATTCATTACTTAACTATTTCAATGCACTATTTTTCTTAAGTTTAAAAACTGGTCTTAAGTGCTCAAAAAATCGAAACTAACAAATATAAGTCTAATTGAATATTAAACTAGCTAGAAATTTATCAAATAACATGCTTGTCTTAATATTAAACAAAAAATTTGAATATTGCACATTCTAAATTAGAGTTTAATATGTTCAATTTTTGAGAAAAAAACTAGGACGAACTAAACTAAATGTACAATATATGATAAATGAATTAAGCCTACTTAACTAACATGCAAAATAAAGACTAAACATGCAAACTGAAAACAAAACAAAACAACTAAAACAAAAAAAAAATGGACTAAAACAAAATAACTAACATAATTTATGAGTAAGAAAAAGAGCAAGATAAGAGAACTCACTTAATTTGTTCTTCACAATCTAGCTCTAGCTTCGCTCTATTCCCTTCTTTAAAATTTTGCTATCATCAACAAAGCAGCAAAAGTATTAGCTTATTGTACACTCTAAAACCAATATAGTGTAAAAATCAAGGCTGAATAAGCATAGTCACTAAGTGAAGGAATGCAACTAGGCCAAACTGGCTTAAGTGCTCAATGCATAATATCAATTGATGATGATTTGGCTTAATAAAATGAAGAGAAAGATTTTAACTAGTTATAAAAAGCACAAAATAACAAAGTAAATATAAATTCAATCTCAACCTATATCAAGCCAACAATGAAGTTCAATTCCAAATAATAGGGAGCTAAGAGTAATGCAATGTAAAAAAAGCCTAACTTAACTCAAAATTAAACTTTAAGTCAACCTATGTTTAAAAAAATCACACCAATTCATGCACATTAATCTCGGCAAGCACATTGAAGTATTAAGCAAATAAAAAACAAATGAAAAATGTCCTTAAAACTTCAAATTGAAAATTGAAAGCTTAAACATTATTTTTTGGGCATGAAATGAGCTATTATATAAGGCAAAGCCTAGTAATTAATGTCCATCTTGAAATAAGCTTTCTGAAAATATATTATACTAGTCAATCGGATACCAGTAGCAAAAGTTATGATCAAAATAGTCCATATTGTAATAAAGACTCAAAACAAGTGATAATGTGCAGGCGATTCATAAAGAAAATCAAAAATTGAGGTATTTAAGTGTAGGTGTGTGCGTGAGTGAGTGTTTTGGTGCTTGAGTTAGTGATAAACTATGTGGGTGAGTGATAGAGTGGATGTGAGTGTGGGTGAGTGAGTGATGTGAGGGATGGGTAAGAGATAGAAAGTGGAGATGGAAAGGTGGAAGGAGAAGAGAAGAAGGGAAGAAAGAGCTCAAGGAAAGAGGGAAAGGTGCAGTAGCATGAAGGATTGAAAGGCAAAATGAAAATAAAGGGAGGCAGCAAGCATAAGCACGGTCGAGCATGGGGTTTGCCTTGGGCATGCACAGTCGCGTATGGGGTTTGCCTTAGGTACGCACGGCTGCACATGGGAGTGGGTGGGCTGACGTGCGGGTGTGCAAAGGCGAGAGGGCAGGGATGCATGGGCGAGCTGAGGTTGTTGGCTAGCGCACGGCCATATGGCTACGGGTGTGCTGGCGCTGCTCGACCGAGCGACTGGCCATTAGACTCTAAAAATAATTTTCTGGCCTTTCTACTACACTCTAAAATCAAATTTTCTGCACATTAAAGCATCAAGTTAAATTTAATTCACCTTAATTCTTTCTTAGCAAAATTTAATCAATTCCCATCAACAATATTAACTCAAAATTAAACCTTCACTCATGTAAATCTTAGCTTAACCATATTATGTTGTAACTCCATCAAACTTGATTTTTGAAATATGTAAACCAGTTTACAGTACAACATGCATAAAACATTACTCAAACTCACTTAATTATGCCATTTTCTTCTAAATTCTCTTCAAGATCTAATTCAATCATGTCAAGCAATATGCAAACTGATCAATCTATTGAATTACATATAAAATCCACTCTTAACCTACCATATGCAAAGTTCTTCTTTAAGTTTATGAAGCGTTAAGCAACTATAGTCAAATTTACATTGAAACAATGGAAACAACTGAAAATCATAATTCTATATTAAGTTCAACTGAGTTGTGATTCCTTTTAATTGGTATCTAAAGACAATATGAGCTCTTTGATTACCTTAGAAGCATTTACTAAGTTAAAGATGATAATTAAGCACAAAATCATTAGAAATAGCTTATTGTCAACCCAAATCTTAAACTCATGAATTAAAAGACACAACCAATAAATATAAGAAACGTGTATTAAACTATAAAAACCTATGAGATAAAACTTAAAAAATAGCAAAACAAATTATTGAAAATAACATAAAAAAACACAAAATCATGAAAAAAATTTGACAAAAATTTAAAAAGAAGAGTTAGAAAATTTCTAGTTTATTGAGTCCTAGCTCGACTTATGTTACTCTCGGAAGGTCGAGCTTGTGATCCAAATATGGATCTTTCCAAACTTTGCTCTTTATTTTCTTCCATTAGTAGAAGAAACTTGCAATAGTTCACAAAAACTGGAAATTTTATATCTTCAATAAAGTATGATCCCTCATTTGGCTCATTAAGAACGAACTCTACCAGCTCTTTTAGCCTAAATAAATCCTTCAAGTAGATTAAATCCAGTGTCTCCACTTGAGAAATTTTTCCTTCTTGCTCCTTTGATGATAAATTCTCCATAAGGGGTTCTAATACACCGTTCAAATGACCACAAGACTTGTCTTCATATATAAATTATTCATTTTCTTCTTTTTTCACCATTAATGAATGATTTGTTTCCTTCTTCTTACCACCATCACCTTGAAATTTCATAGAAACACTAAAAAATTGTAGTTTAGATTCCAAAATTTCAATTCCTTCCTCTTTATCCCTTAATAGACTCTCTTGATGCTTGATTATTTCCCGTTGAGAGTCATTAACTTCTCTTCTTGAATTTTAAACTTTTCCTCTTGATTCCTTAATGTAGCCTCCAACTTCTCTTTTTCAGCATAAAATTTTCTTTCCTTCCTTATAAGCAAGTCACAAATATCTTGAGTTTCGGAGATAACAACCTCTTACGTGGCCCTCCATCCTTCTTTTTTAGCCCTAAATTGCTTCTCCTTACTTATAAGCAAGTCATAAAGACATTGAATTATTGAATTACTAGTCTCTTATAAATATTGCAATGAATATTGGAGTTCATGATTTTTTCTTCTCAAATCTTCCATTTCTGCTTTCAAAGAATTATCAAAAGGTGGTGAATAAGGAATTTATGAATGTGCATGTAAGAGCTTCAATTATTCCCTTTCATTAAATCAATCATTTGTTGTTGTAAAAGGAATAATTTATAATCTTGGACACCATCTTGCATAATTTTGAGGATTGTCTTAAAATTTTCCTATAAAGAACAATCACCAAAAACTTGTTTGGTATCTACCAAGTATACTAGATCGACTAGTAATATAGAAAAATATAGATTAAGATCTTAAATATTGTATCCAAGAAAATATGGATTGCTAAGGATAATATCTACACGTGAATTAGATTAATTTGAGATTTTTTTCCAAATATTTTCAATTTAAAGGCAAAAATTAAAACAAATAATTAAACACAACAAAAACTAGAATTAAACTAACATGAATTAAAAATAAAATAATAACTAAAATACTCTTGCTAAAGGAACTATCCACTTTAACTACCATTGTAACAACTCGATTTCAATTGAAACAGTAGTGATTATGGAAAAAATTAGTAATAAAGCCAAATATCTTTATGCAAGAATATCATTCCTAGTATTATAAACTCATAGATAAATCTAATACTTAGCATAAAAATTTAGTTTTAACTTCCTAAATATTTATTGAACTCTTTTGCAAGTAAATTCAGCTTCAATATCTTAGTTCCTCCTCTCTTAGTAGTAACCAATATTATTAGCACATAATTACCTCAAAATTAGAAAATATCATACATAGACAATAAAGAGTTAATCCAAGAACATGCAAATCATCAACTATATTTAAATCAGTTTTTAGTTATTGAACCAATAAACCAACAATCAATTTTAACACAATTAATGATAAAAATATGCTTAAAACTATGAAATAATCAACTGCTATTTGAAATTAAAGCTCAACTCAAGTCATTACAATAAAAATAGAAGGATTCAAGTATCTATTAGCAAAAGTAAAGAAAACTATTTACTAAACATTCTAAAAAATAAAGCAAAATTAAGAAAGAGAAATAAAAACATAGAGTTAAGAAGCGCCCTTGAAGCTCCCTTAATCGACCATTTACAGAAAATCGGAGAAGAATTCCTGCTCCAAGCTTTTGTTCTTTACAAACTAAGAAAAAAATGTAAAACTAAAACTAAGCTAAATTTGTGTTTAACTACTGAATTTTCTAATGATCTTCTCCTGTTCTGATGTTTCTATATTCTATTTATAGGCGAAAGTGAAAAAGTCTGGCTTCTGGTTGCTTCCCAATTAGAACATAAAAAATGATTTTACTAAATTGGAAGTTACGTTAAACTTTGCTCTTTGTGCAAGGCCAAGTTGAAAAAGTAAAACCATGCACTGCCGTGTATGGAATGAAGATCAACCATGCGCGACCAAGCATGATTTTTGCCTTAGTGATACACAGCCAAGCACAGGCATATATGAGCACACATACATTTTTCATTGTATCCAAGAAAATATGGATTGCTAAGGATAATATCTACGCGTGAATTGGATTAATTTGAGATTGTTTTCCAAATATTTTCAATTTAAAGGCAAAAATTAAAACAAATAATTAAACACAACAAAAACTAGAATTAAACTAACATGAATTAAAAATAAAATAATAACTAAAATACTCTTGCTAAAGGAACTATCCACTTTAACTACCATTGTAACAACTCGATTTCAATTGAAACAGTAGTGATTATGGAAAAAATTAGTAATAAAGCCAAATATCTTTATGCAAGAATATCATTCCTAGTATTATAAACTCATAGATAAATCTAATACTTAGCATAAAAATTTAGTTTTAACTTCCTAAATATTTATTGAACTCTTTTGCAAGTAAATTCAGCTTCAATATCTTAGTTCCTCCTCTCTTAGTAGTAACCAATATTATTAGCACATAATTACCTCAAAATTAGAAAATATCATACATAGACAATAAAGAGTTAATCCAAGAACATGCAAATCATCAACTATATTTAAATCAGTTTTTAGTTATTGAACCAATAAACCAACAATCAATTTTAACACAATTAATGATAAAAATACGCTTAAAACTATGAAATAATCAACTGCTATTTGAAATTAAAGCTCAACTCAAGTCATTACAATAAAAATAGAAGGATTCAAGTATCTATTAGCAAAAGTAAAGAAAACTATTTACTAAACATTCTAAAAAATAAAGCAAAATTAAGAAAGAGAAATAAAAACATAGAGTTAAGAAGCGCCCTTGAAGCTCCCTTAGTCGACCATTTACAGAAAATCGGAGAAGAATTCCTGCTCCAAGCTTTTGTTCTTTACAAACTAAGAAAAAAATGTAAAACTAAAACTAAGCTCAATTTGTGTTTAACTACTGAATTTTCTAATGATCTTCTCCTGTTCTGATGTTTCTATATTCTATTTATAGGCGAAAGTGAAAAAGTCTGGCTTCTGGTTGCTTCCCAATTAGAACATAAAAAATGATTTTACTAAATTGGAAGTTACGTTAAACTTTGCTCTTTGTGCAAGGCCAAGTTGAAAAAGTAAAACCATGCACTGCCGTGTATGGAATGAAGATCAACCATGCGCGACCAAGCATGATTTTTGCCTTAGTGATACACAGCCAAGCACAGGCTTACTATACCAAAATAAATTCTTCATCTTTTGGTCTTGTTTCACAATTTTATCACACTTAACCATTTAAATTCCTTGCTCCACCGAGTGAAAGATCTTTGGACTAAACGTCACAATTGTTTGCTATAATTTTTCAAAATTACTAAATTGATCCAAAACTTCTTTTCTTTCAATTCAGTTCTTTTTTCTTCAAATTTACCTTAAAAAATATCAAAACTTAAAATTAACCTTTAAACCACAAATTCAACAAATTAAATTATAATTCAACTGAATTAACACTAAATTAACTTAATTAAATATCTAAAATCACACTAAAAATATCATTTGATTCATAATTGTCAGCAAACAAAGACGTAAGAACACGATCGATTTTCCATTCATATTCGTAAATCATAATCCAAACTGATAATCAAACACGCGTATGCCTAATGGCTGCAAATAAAGTAACAAAGCAGCAACTCCAATAATAAACGATGAAAAACAAGTGGTTTACTATGGATTTTGCTTCAACAACCAAACTTTAGCAGCAGTTGTGACCCCATAAAGATCTATTTTGCTGCAGCTAATATTGTTGCAGCTTATAATCCATGAATTTTGATTTGCATCTTCTTCACTATTCCTGCCTGTTTACCAAGTAATATCATACTCAGAAATCGCATAATTACTGATCGCAAAACAAAAACAATCAACTTTAATCGAAATATAACAATCTGAACAAGGAAAGTGGAGGCATTTTTCCTTTGATCACCTTGAAGCTGAATAGCCTGTGATGAATTGATATTTTAGATCACAAGAGTCGTAACAAAAGCTACTGGTCTGAAATGGTTAATTCTTGTCTAAGCTTCCACGAATTGCTGGCCGAAAGAGAAAAGCTAAGAGCCTAAAGGGGCTGAAAATATAAAGAATTAACAAATGGGGCATTTTTGATATGTTAAAATAAAATGGTAGTTTTGAAATGAAAAATGCATAAATGAAAGGTAAAAATAAATTATATGTTATTTTTGAAAACGAAATGTAAAAATAGGGTAAATAGTGTAATTTCCTCATTATTATATTATCCTATCTCAAAACACAGAGAAGCCTTAAAATAAATTTCAAAGTCATTAAATTCGAGGATAGACATATATATATAAATAAATAAATATATTAATTGTTCAATTGAAATTTGTTAAATATATATATATATATATATATATATAGGCTAATTGAAATTTTATTTCAAAAAAAGGGAGTGTTTTGAAAAAAATTTGAAGAAATTGGAGTTTGTTTAGATTCTGTAACAATATGTTACCAAATCTGATACTAGGGAACCACTTAGTAGAATTTACACAAAAGCTCTAACACTTGATTGTGGGATTAGTGTCAACACCAGACCAATTATTATAATTGTATCATTTACAATAAATTTTTTTGTTCAATTGACATTATATCTCTAGTTTTTTAAAAATATTTTTGACTAATTTTTATTATATATTTCACAAATCTCAGAATTAATTGCTCATTTTTGGTCATATGCTCACTAGAAATGATCACTGGACGGGGGCAGGGAATGGGTGCCCTTCACCCACCCCAAGCAATTTCAGGGATTCCCCGCCTCCATTTAGAACACAGGGGAAAAAATTCTTGCCTTCCCTGCCCCGATGGGGATCCCCATCCTTTGATTTTCTATACAACTAAATAAATTCATATATGACATTATATAACAAATATTAAAAAAAAAGAGGTTTCCAAAAAATTAAATAAAAATAATGGCTACCATTAGAAAAATAAAACTAAAAATAAAATTAGATATAACATAATAAGAGAATTAAGAAAATTAACTAAAATTATTCAAATTCCATATTTTCTGCACAAATAAAATAAATTAATTAATTCACCTATAAATTAATTTCAACTATTAAACAAAAAATAACGATAGAAGAATCTACGATGAAGTTCTCTTAGAGTGTGAAATATTTGATCTGCAATTCATTTACAACAATCATCAATATATATATATATATATATATATATATATATATATATATATATATATATATATATATATATATATATATATATATTGAAAATAAGAAACAAATCCAGAAAGTAATGGGTTGCACAAATGCAAAATAAACACTCCTAGCACGACAATTATCAAGATGAAGGCTTCTAATACTAGGCAGCCAATATAAATTCCGATTTGAGCTCGTTTCACCAACTGAGAAGAGCTTTTATTTGCAATATAATTCAAATTATATAGCAATGGTTGGCTTAAAAGAAAATCCTGAAAATCATTTAAAAAAGAATAATCAAGTTAGTAGACCGGTCAATCAAATTCTAGGAAAAGAACCCCAGAAAATTTGAAAAATTAATCTAATAAAAAGGCAAATAAGCATAGAAGAAGGAAAAAACCCAAAAGATCAAGAAGAGATAGACTAGCCAATTACCAAAAGGAGGTAGATTTAGGGGAGATCGGACAGCAAGAAAACTATTAACCTTTGCAAAGGGATTACCAAAGAGAAGAAAATGGCAAAGTGAAAAGAAGAAGAAAAATGAAAGAGTCAGGATTTTGCCTTATTTATATATGATGACATATATGTAAATAACTAGAAAATCAAGGATATTTATGTTATAATATTTCGGGTCAAGGATCCCCGTGAGGCAGATACACCATTTCCTATCCTTACCTCTAATTTAAAGTTGGGGATTTTTTTCCTATCCTCGTACCGGCAGGAGAAAAATTTGAGAATTTCCAACTGCCCCGTTCAAATCAGTTACCCACCAGGATCAGGTATTACCCGTCCCATGATTATCCCTAATGCTCCCTATTCCAAATTTTCATTATAGACTTCAAATAAAATATTGATAGTATAATGCAAAAAGTTTCTATCACCTTTGCTTCCAACATCAAATATCCTCTCATTATAATTTTTCATTTATTATAATAATATGATCGAACGTTGTAATACCCTTTCTAATTCAACAATTGTACAGATCATTTCATTTTTAGGTGATGATTTTCCTTGCAAGATCACTCATCATGACTTGAAGTTAAAAATATGGATACCATCTATCACATAAAATTAATATAAATAAATGATATATTAAAATTAAATTTGTACATTTTCTTTTATTTATCAGGTTATCTTGTCAAATTAAAATTTATCACATTATTTTATGAAAATTTTAAAATATTGCAGTATAATAAAAGAATGTATTTTTATTTTCTAATATTATCTAATGTAAAATCACAAATAAATAAATAAATAGACTGTAATTGAAAAAATACCTTACTTCTAAGACTAGCATTTACGTGACCTTTTTCCATTTATTAATTTTATACTTCAATTGATATCTGTAATTTATCAAATCAAATAAAAAATTAAATTGATACTAATACATTACAAATTAAAATAAAATGCATCAAATTACAAATATTCAAATAAAAAATCTTACCAGCCAGATTTTAATATGTTGATATATATATACTGAAAAAAGACAGTAAAAATATCAATAATAATGTTTCATATAATACTAAGACTATGTTTGGTTGCCAACAAATGTAATGTAATATAATGTAATTAACTTTGTAATTAATCCTGTGTTTATTATTAAAACTATCTAATAATGTAATGTAATCAAAATTACTGATGTATTCTTGAATACATTCCCTGGTGTATTCCCTAATCCTTTCATTTAACCATGCATTTCTGATTAGCCCCCTCTCTCTTTCTTTCTCTCAAGACTAAACCTAAACGTCATCTTCTCCCTTCACCTCCTCCGTCGCTGCCTTCACCGCCATTGCCATCCCTGTCGGCACCGTCCTCCACCTGTGACGCCATCCTCCGTTGATCATCAGTCATTTCTCTACTCAAATTTTATCTCTACATTTAATTTCTCCTATCCTTCACGATTTATTCATTTCGATTTCTCTGCCATGTATTCCTTCATTCTCTGTTTGATATATTATCTGCTATGTATTTGTTTGTTGGAGGTGGTTTTCTTTCAGAAAGAAGAATTTGGTATAAGTAGGTATTATACAATCTGCTATGTATTTGTATCTTTGTAAATTTTCCTTCAAACTAAAACTTGGGTCGCCATTTGCAGAAGTTCCAAATTCAAATCTTCTTTTTAACTCTGTAATAAAATTCAACTACAGTAGCTTATTCTCAAGTTAGATATGGAGAATTGGTTTGATGTGTGTGAAATCTGAGAATTGTGGTGAGGATATAGAGTGAGATTAATAAGAGGGGTTTTCCTTTACCTATATTTCCTTGTAATTTTATGCTTACTGGATGTTGGTCTACATTTAAGCATTGATTGTGTGATTTCTTAGGGACCAATTGTGGCAATTGTGGTTTGTATATATTTAGATTAGAATTGCAAATTGAAGCGCTTGTCATTTTCTCTTTTGATTCAAGTCTTGATATGCGGTCAAATAGGTTAAGGGCATTTTCATGGACTTTCCCTTCATGATTTGTGTCTAAATTTAGGTTTTAGATTATATATGAAGCTATTTCTTAAAGGCTGACCATATGGTGGATTGAATTGCCAATGCTGAAAATCTGTACAGACATAATGCTTTTGAACTCCCAAAAAGTGTGTGGGATATCTATTGTCAGATACCTCTTAATAATTATTTGGTAACTAATTCCCACATTTTCTGATGTTAAATGAAAGAAGAAAAATTCAGTTTCAGATGATAGACGTTGGTTCCAATATATTAGAAGATTTTAAATTTGAGTTTTCGCTCTTCTTTTCTTAATATATATTAAAAAAGAGAGAGAGAGAGAGAGAAAGAAGTGAACAGGGGTGGATCCCTAGAGAAAAATCCATTAAGAGCTGCTAGAGGGGGGTTTAAATAAAGATGGGAATAGAGTTTGGTGGGAGGTTTTGTTAGAAATATTGGCTATTCTTTTGTTATTCAAGCAGAAGCATTTGGCACTTATGATTATAGTTTAGTCATGGCTTTGAAATTTGGTTTCCAAACTTATTTTAGAAATGGAGAACCAAGCACTTCTCCATATATATGCTTATGAACAAGGGTGGTGATTAAGCATGTTTACAGAGAGAGGAATTGATGCGCCAATTTTCTCGCTAACATGTTGAAAACACTGTTGCAGGTTAAGGCTCATTGCTGGCTACTGCTTGAGGATGCTATAGGACTTGCTCTGCCTATGTCATGTCCACTTTTACTAGTTATGGCTTGGTTAATGTGATGGAGATAATGCTATCAGCCAGGAGGTCTAAGGCCAAAGGCCCACCATGTGGAGAGTTTTATTCCAGGAGGCCCAAGAAGAAGGTAGCTACGGGGGAAGCTGAGCTGGCCTAAAGTTAGTTATATGGGAATTAGAATAAGAGGAGGAGGGAGAGAGGGGATGAGGGGAGATGAGAATTATTTTGTGGTTTCAGTTGTTTGGCTGAAAAAGGGAGAGGGAGTAAGGGCCTGTGGCAAATCCCTGCTCTTAGGGGGTCGTTAGTCTCATAGTTTTGTTATTGTGATTGTTCTATTTTTCCTTATTCCTTTTGAGTGTAAACCTATAGAACTTGTGCTGTAATTGGTTCCTTCATATCAATATTACATTGTATTCTTTGTTGTGTTGTTGTTTGTTAATATTGTTTATCATTTTCTTTATCATTGGTCTAACCTGATGGATGGTAACCACGGAAGGAGGGAAACTACAATGGAGACTCATTTACAATTGGTGATGGTTCGACTGGAAGAAATAGAGAGCAAGTTAGGAGAGTTAAATGCATATGTTAATTTTTGAATGGAAGCACCAGAGAACAAGGTGGAGGAATTAACTGCCTGTGTGCATGAACTAACCAAATCGGTGATGGACATTCAAAGTCGTTTGGCTACCTCTGAGTGGCGATACCAAGCAGATAAGAAATAGGATGAAGAATTTCGGACTCAAATGTTAAATTGGATTAAACGAACAGACAAATAGCCTCTCCAGGCAGATGATTTCAGTTCTCAAAGGGAAACAATCATGGAAGGAGGAGGAAGTAGATAAGGGCAAAACTCAAACCGGCACATGGATTATCACATCCACACAAGCCATTTTTGCAGATCCACTAGTTTCATTGAAAAAGGTGAAACTTTCGATGTTCAATGGTACATATCCTAGAGGTTGGACTATGAGGATTGAAACTTATTTTCGATTGAATCAAATCCCATCTGATATGCGCATTCAGTTGGCTGAGATTTGTATGGAAGGGCCGACCATAAACTGGTTTTCTATATTGCTAGATGTATCACCATCTCTGACTTGGGAGCAGTTCAAAGTCGATTTAATGAGACGATATGGTGGAATCCATTCCTCCAGTCCATTTGAGGGGTTGGTTGACCTGAAACAATCAGGGAGTGTGGAAGAGTTCATTGAGAAGTTTGAGATGATTACTTCTACTACGCCTGGTCTTCCAAAGTAGTAGTATGTGGGGTACTTTATCAGTAGGCTGAGAGAAGATCTCAAGGGATGGGTGAAGGTGCATAAATCGGACGACAAGGTCGAAGCTATGCGGCTAGCGTGCACTATTGAGGCATCGTTGCAATTCGATGGCGGAGAGTTGAATCCGATGAAGCTCTTACAAAACTCAACGAAGGAGAAACAAGGGCCATATCAGACACAAAAGACTAATGGATCGTGGACTGGATCCAATAGAGTGAGATACTCATCCACTTTCTCTAACATATCTTCAAGCCCAAACCAAAACAAATACCCAATGAATTTTTCAAATAGTCATCCACCATCTCCAACATTGTCTACTGATTCCACCAGATTGGAGCATTGGCGACTCGGGATTTGGCACCTTACCAAGACTAAGTGGGAAGAACAAGGAAAGGACTTTATTTTTAGTGTGGGTAGAGTTACTCACCACAACACAAATGTCCTAAGGCTCAATTGAAAGTTATGTTGCTGGGAGATGGAGATGAAGTTGAAGACAAGGAAGGATTCTATGAAGTCGAGAACAAAGGTGCGAAAATTCCCGTTGGTGGCGACTGCAAAGTTTTCGAGCTAAGTAGTCTCCACCCCAGTGTGGGTATACCAGGAGATTTTGACATGGAACTGAGCACCATCAAGTTGAGAATCACCATTAACGAAATTTCAGTAGAGATGCTAGTGGATAGTGGTGCAACACAAAACTTCATTTCATCCCAATTAGCTGCCGTCTTGGGTTTCCAAGTAAGTCGAATAAAAACCTTGGGAATTAGACTGGAAAATGGGAATGTGATTGGGGTGGATAGGCGATGTACAAGAATTCCCATGCAATTAAATGATTACCATTGTTTAATTGATGCACTTGTAACTGATACTGAAGGGTTGGATTTAATATTGGGGGTCGAGTGGTTGAGATTGTTGGGGGACATCATCGCCAATTGGGCATCTGGATGTTTGAAGTTTGTTGATCAGGGTAGAAAGGTGGAATTAAAGGGGGTAACAATGGGGCATATGATAAATCAATCACGGCAAGAATGAATTGAGAGGCAGTTATGACAACTGGACACAATGAGTGAAGGCGATTTAGTACAACCGTGGGACTCTTTACATCACTTCAATTTGGTATACCAGAAGCAGATGAGGAACTTGTGCACCATACAACGGGTAGTTTTTTCTGAGATAGCAGGGCTCCCTCCAAGTCGGCAAGTAGAGTATGTAATCACTTGGCACCCAGGGAAGGGACCTATTTGTGCGTGTCTTTACTGTTACACTGTTTGCCTAGAGAAATTGTGCATTGTTGCTTTGGGTCGAGGGGAAGATGCACTTGGATTAATGGACAGTTTAGTTGATCGATTGCTCTTCCACATTGGTGGCAAAGAAGTTCATTATGAACGATTATTTTTCTTGACACTACCTACAGGTGAACACCATGGTGGTGTTGGTTAGAGGATGGATGGAACTACTGTCAATATTGATGTTACTACACCTGGAGTTTTAAATTACTCTGATATTGGAAAGAAACGTGAGGGGAGCCTATACTCTGACTTCTTAGACATGGAGAATTTTTTGCACCGAAAATCTGCCAGGTATTCAAATGGAGTTGGCAATATAAGCTTTGTATCTTGTAGCATGACAGTGTATCAGGCAATGTTGATGGATTGGAGAAGGAATCTTGAAAAGACCCTTCCTGGCATCTCCAATTCAGTCTTGAGGACAAGACTGCTTCCCCACCTGGCGACAATGATGGAGATAATGCTATTATCCAGAAGGTCTAAGCCCAAAGGCCCACCATGTGGAGAGTTTTATTCCAGGAGGCTCAAGAAAAAGGTCGCTGCGGGGGAAGCTGAGCTGGCCTAAAGTTAGTTATGTGGGAATTAGAATAAGAGGAGGAGGGAGAGAGGGGACGAGGGGAGAGGAGAATTATTTTGTGGTTTTAGTTGTTTGGCTGAAAAAAGGACAGGGAGTAAGGGCCTGTGGCAATTCCCTGCTCTTGGGGGGACGTTAGTCTCATAGTTTTGTTATTGTTATTGTTCTGTTTTTCCTTATTCCTTTTGAGTGTAAACCTATAGAACTTGTGCTATAATTGGTTCCTTCATATCAATATCATAGCAATATTACATTGTATTCTTTGTTGTGTGGTGGTTTGTTGGTATTGTTTATCATTTTCTTTATCATAATGTGAGTGGAGGTTTGTGGTGGGACAATAGAATTTGAGGTTAGCATCTATAAACCTACTATGCATACTGCTATAAATGTTTTATCTTTAAAGAATGATAAGACTTGAGTTTCCCATCCGTATACCATCAATGGCTATTTGCAACTCAATAACTTGAAATAATTTGAATGAAAGAGAAGGTGATCGGAGAATGACTTGATCTGAACTTGTATTTTTCTTTTATAATATAATAAATATATAAATATATAAAATAATTATATAAAAAATAATTTGATAATGATAAATATAATTACATTCTAATACATATATATAATCCAACCAAACATAGGAACGTATATACAATCATATTACATTACTAATGTAACCAAACATAGTAATGTAATCACAATTACATTACATTACATTTTCAAATCCATTACATTACATTGCATTACGTCTTACCAAACATAGCCTAATATTCTGAACACAGTTTTTTCCTTCTCCGGTCACATAAACAATTCAACACTCAGAATAACAATTCTCACATAAGCAATTCACGAGCCTTATCTATATATACAATCTATTTAAGAAATTTTTTCTACATGTTAAAGTAAAAATGGCAAAGCTGAAGTTGTAGCCCACTGTTGCGGGATCAGTGAGTTGATTTCGCAACACGGTGTTACGAAATCAGACTTGGTGTTGACACTAATCCTGTAGCCAAGTGTTGCAACTTTTGTATAAATTTTTCATGGTAAATGGGCCCTTCATGTAACGACTATATTAGATAATCATGATTACTGTTACTAATTACATTCTTTAATCCTGTAAGTTATGTGGGTTATTTGTTACCGATGCATATATGAGCATACATACATTCATACTATACTAGTCATGTATGATTGAGGGTGATACTTTCACATACTGTTGGTCATTCTTTACATAACTTAATAATTACAAGCCTTTAAATACAAATATATTGGATGTAACCAAAAGAGATGCAAAATTTATTTCATACATAAAAAATGCTACTTCTATTCTGATGTCGGCTTGAGAGATTGTTGGCTTTGTCCCTGGACAAAAGTTCTACCCTGCGAACCTACACGGATAAACACCCGTGCTAAGCTATAAAGCTTAGTGGCGAACAAACTAATATGTTGATAACCACTCACAGTGATTATCACCAAACATGCAACAATAATATAACATAAATTGCATATATCTCATTAATAAAGAATAAAGTAATAAGGAATGAATAAAATGCACTATTGGAAGAAATAACTGTTTCATTCAATTATAACATGAGAGATTATAAACTGTATATGTATATCATTCATCTTATAAATTTGCCTACCTAATTTCCTGTGGGTTTGGATAACTGGTGCTGTGAATACCATAAAGTATCAAATATGTGAATACCCGAAGGTATTAAATTTGTGGACCCATTGGGTCAGAACTATGGTCTCTTTTAGAGACAAACTGTGCACTCATAAGAGTCAGACTATAGCAGCTACGACTGTAACCCTATAGGCATGCCTATCTATCCATAACCAAGTCTTTAAGTGCAGGCATAATAAATCATATTTCATATATTGTGAAATTGTATTCACATAATCCAATATAGCATTAATGAATACAAAGTACTTTAATATCATGCATTGCTATCTTATAATATAAGAACAATCATATACTGTTATTGTAGAGAAGTAAATTCATGTATATTCTATTTTGAGTAATAGAAACTCACCTTTGCATTATTAAGCAAGCCTTGCAATTAAAGAGATACATTTACTATATAACTGTAGTTTAGGATGATTTATAAGCTTAGGGAGGGCTTAGACAAGTCTAGACCCCAAATGGGGTCACAAAAACCCAAGTATCAATGAACAGGGAAGGGTCACGGTTACTATGAAATTCATGGTAATTGTGAGCTCAGACATATAATAAGGGTCATGGTTACTACCAGTTTATTAGTAACCATGAGCCACAATTCCCTTTAGTTCTGGACTAAAATTAAACTACCTCACGGTTACCAAGATTTTAGTGATAACCGTGAAGTAGAGTTACGAGCTCGGGTCACGGTTACTATGAATTCCTTAGTAACCGTGAGATGGCATAGGTTTTGCTTCTGGACCAAAAGTTCACTACCTCACAGTTACTAAGCCTAAGGTAGTAACCGTGGAGTAATACTACGAAGATGGGTCACAGTTACTATGAAACCTTAGTAACCGTGAGCCAGTGCATACTTTTGGTCTAGACTGAAGATTTAGGCACCTCACGGTTACTATGATATTCATGGTAACCGTGAGCCCTAAACCGCCTCGAGACCGATTTTCAGTCTCGACTTCTATACCATTTTTGACCTATAAAACAACAATTTTAGCCAAAATGGCCTTCAAAAAAGTTGTAGGCCTATATTTCTAGTTTCCAAAACACCAAAAATCATCTCAATAGGACCTGTAAATCTTTAGATATTCAAGAAAAACCACATACTGTTCATGAAGACAAAATAACAATTACAATCAGATTTCAATACCGATTTTCACTATCATGCAGTGAAAATCAGATTTTGGTTTCTTCTAACAAAATCAAGGTATACAAATATAGTTTCTATACCAACTATAATTTCATCATTTGGACATCTATAGCTCAAGATATGAGCAAAATAGTACCAACTGGTCTTTTGATCTTTAAAAACAGATTTTTCATATCATGTAACAAAGTTTGTGTTTTTCATCTCTAAGCCACTTCCAAGCTCAAAATCAACCATAAAACATATTAGAGAAGCACTCAAGATCTCTCTCATGACAAACCATCAAATATACACATATAAAATCTAAGTTCCCATACCTTGTTAAGCTCCAAGTTTTCTTCAACCTTGAGTAGTCTTTTTCCCCTTTCTCTTGCTTGATTCTCCTTCTATAAACATAAGATACTTCTATAAAAATCCATTAAACTATTACATGGACCATATACATCAAAGAAGAAACATAATTACCTTACTATCAAAACCAAGTAAAATTTCTTTCCTTTTCACCAAAAAAACCAAGAAATCTAGAGAGAGAGAATGAGAGAGAGTTTAGGGTTTGTGGGGAGAGGAGAATGGAGGAAGATGACCCTTTACTTGGCCGGCACTCCCACTAAAATATCTCCCTCTCCCTCAAACTCAATTGGTCCAAATGTCATCTTTAAGTAAAACTTGTTATTTGGTCCTTTAACTTTCCTTTATTTCAAATTCTACCCCAAAACTTACCCTTTAGCTATGCAATTAGGTCATTCTCTATACATTTATACTTAATTAAACATAGGCATTAATAATTAATTAGTGATAATTCTATTAGGGTATAATGAGGGGCATTACATTTCAGATCAGATTCCACAAAATATTGTTGCAAAATTTAAACAAATTCCAATTTTTCAAATATTCTTCAAAACACTTTATTTTTTCAAATAAAATTCCAAACACACTATTTATAAAGTACTCCCTAGGCTAATAACTTGTAATTAACCATTGATGGTTGGCTACCAACAAAACTACTAATCTTTTTGTAATTTTTTCTTTAGTATAGCTGTCCATATCTAATATATATAATTCTAAGGAATTATATTTATTCGTATGAAATTTTTATCTTTATTTCTTATTTCACTCTCTTTTTGGTAATATATCACAGGAAATAATCAAATGATAAAGAACTCTAGCTTAAGAAATTTTAATTAACTTCTGATTATGTATGCATAACATTTGTTATATATATATATATATATATATATATATAGATATTCACATTACTCATTTCTTTGAATCATAATTAATCTGAAGATATAGATAATTATCTAAAGGATTTGTAGCAACAGACATAAAATTATACACAAATATCTGTTAACTAATTGCACCGGCAGACATAATTTGAAGAGGTACATTAGTTAGCTAAAATAAAGATCAGTATCTAAATATTTTTTTAGATACTTTTTATTTTTTATATATAACTACATCTTTAAAGGCTTGTAAGGCTGAAATTTTGAATCTTAATTAATTGATCAGTAGTTTATATTTCAACCATCTGAAGTACAGTTGATTCCGATAATTAAATATCAGAATAAAAAGATTGATTTTTGAAAGACTGAACTTGAAGAACATTCTTGTCACAGATAGAAAACACACAAATATTTCCTTTCTCTAAATGATTCTCCATAGCAAATGTTTTTCATCCACCCCTGAAAGCCAGTCTTCTATTGCTTCTTTCAGTGTCAATCATAAGTTTGAAGGCACACAAAATCAGGTATTATTTTCATGCACCAAGCAACGAACTTGCAAGCAAAATACTGCATCAAAATCAAAACAATTAAGTAAATTTTTTTGTGGGATTCATAAGCAAAAATTTTCATTGATTACCAAGATTAATTACCTCATAATTCTTTTGGAGATTGAAGGGTTGTAAAAGAACCATGAAGCTAGGCTTGTTGGACTTAAAATAGTTTTGCAGCTTTGATTACCTCTTTATTTTCTTTGCAAAATTTTCTAAATCCAATAGCATATGACACTTCACTATCATTACCAATTTCTTCATTTCTAGCTTCACATGAAATCAATTCATTTTACATTCTTATTAGTACTTACTAATTTGTGATTGAAGCAAAATTGATCAATTATCATTTAAGTCAGAAGCAAGACCGACTCATGGCCATTTAAGTCAGTAAATTACAAGAAATCAACCTACTACTTGGACGTCCAAAAATAATGCTTCTTTGCATGCGAAAAATGTGAAAACATTTAGACCGATCAATATTGATAACTATTCACTTATTTAGGATACTTTTCTCACATATTTACTACAAAAATATGCCTTAATATTGGGAAAAATTGATTCTTCGGCACTTTTGGAGGTCAAAATCGTAAAATATCTTTGTCATTGTCTCTCTTTGTAAGTAAAATAGAGAAAATACCCAAGAACAATGGACTAGTGCTCCAAAAAGCAATGCCATTTAGGTCCACCAAGCCAAATTTGGTTCTTCTATTTTGATACTTCTATTTCACATGGAGAACCATTAGGGAAAATTAACACTGCTTCTTTGTCAAATTCACTGCCAAAACTTCTCAAAAACATCACAGGTAGCATATACAAGTGTAGATACATTTGGTTTAAGCAAGAATCCAAATTACTCTTAATTAACCAGTAAAAATAGACCCTTTGTACTCTCAAATTTGCAAAATAAAACACATTCTTTACTGTTAAGCAACTTATTTAATAATAAGGCCATAAGCGCTATCCTAACCATGCACTGTAAACACATATTAAGCACATTATTTACTACGCTCTTCACTAAACAACGGTTTCATTACTAATGGCATTTCACATAATGAAGATCTGTGACTACATATTGCAGTTGATTTAGCTCAAATTGCTCTTCATATGAGTTGATTTTCATCTGGGTTAAGCTTCAAATATATTTACAGGTTCATACTTTATTTAGTATACTGCCGAAACACCATTAACTTTGTATTTCCTTAAAAAAAGGTTCTTTGCTTGATGTTCTTTTTCTTGTCTGCTAGAAAGGTGAAAACTTGACTACTCTTGTTTACTCACCAAGTTTTATTTTTTATGTCTACTAAGAAAAAGAACAACAAATGAAAGCCAAGAATCACAAAAAGCCACAATGTTTACTTCTTCTGTAATTGTTATGAAAAAAATAGCTTGAAAGGTTACCCCTTTTTTGGCTGACAGATCTTCACCAAGCATTGCTAAAGGAACGAAGAGGAGAACTTGATGATGACATAGCCAAAGATGGAGGCTTCCGGTGGGTATTCTTACTGAAACTCCTTACTCCGTTCAGGCAAGACATTGAAAATGGTGGGTATTCTCTTCGTGAAGAATAGGGATATTTAATGGGGTGGGGCAGGGCTGGGGATTGCACCCCCACTCACTGCCCCGTCGGTGGCGGGGATTCTCTCTCCTTGCCCTTTATTCAATAATGTAAAGAAAATTTCCTCTGTCCACGCCCTCCAAAAAAAATAATATTTTAATTTTAAAATATAATATTTTATAAATAATTAAAATTAAAATATAATATTTTATAAATAATTAAAATTAAAATATAATATTTAATAAATAAAAAATTTAAAATCAATCATAATTTAAATTGATATACATTTTAACCATTGATGCCCTATTTTAAAGTAAAATTTCTCACCAAAATCCTTCACCCATAAAATACTCGCACGTTTCTTTTTATTTCTTTCAAAACTATCCAATCTATTTAAAAATGTTCTAAATTTTATACTAATAATTTTTTATGCGAGCCTAACAAATATACTAATCAAGTAATAAAGTGGACATTAGAGTATTCAAATATTATCTCACATAGATCAATTAATTAATGTAAATTGTCCTAAAATTATTTATATTATCTGAGAAATCAACGTTATGCTGGTTTTTGGTTTAATTTAAGTAAATCTAAAACTAATTAATGCAAAATTAACTATGAAAAAATAAAGCAAACAAAACTCAAAAAGATTAATTCAAGGATTTTAATCTTGTTAAGTTCATCTATCCTCTTTAGAAAATGGAGTTATGTATATGAAAAAGATGAATGGAATTTTTTAGGTGAAGAGATAATATAGTAATGGAGATGAGGAGAGAGATAAATATGGAAGGATATGGTTGTGAGGGAAGTTTAGAGATTTTAAGAGTCATTTTAGGAATCTTGAGAGTAAAAAATTATTAAATATATGACTTTTTAGAATAGGTGCATTTTTAAAAGGGGAATTTTAGAAAAATGCAGTTTTTACAGTGGACAAATTTTGGATTCGAAAGGAAGCAGATATGTAAATAGAAGTGGCAAATGAACGGGTTGAACGGATTTGAGTTGGGTCATTAATAGATGTATCATTAATGGATCGGGTTATTAATGGGTCAAAAAATATTAATCATTAATAGATTGGGTCATCAATGGATTATGTTAATTTAAGTCGATCCATGAATGATGGATTCTTCACAAATGACCTATTATTTTCGTTGCTTCAATATGAAATATGAAATATGAAATATATTTGTTGGATCCGTACGTACTTGTTTTTCTCTAAATGTACGATATTCATCATGAAATTGGAATAAATTATAGCGTTCTAATTTTTCTTATAAATAATTATAATACTTTAACAACACAAGTAATTCTTATACATATCATCTTTCACTAGATTATAATGGTCTACAAGCAGAAAACGGTAAATACATTAGTACTTTTAAAAAACCTAAATAAACACACATAAAATCGAATGTAAAAATGGGCAAATACACAGTAAAATATGTGTTCAGTCAAATCCTTTTATTGATATAATTAAAAATATTAATGTTTACTGGGTTATATTTTTCAAAGGATTCAACATAGGTGTACCGATGTAATATTGTGCTGTGCAAAGCGTACCATTTGATCAAATAGAAGATAAAATGCAAAGAAAGACTATGGTGCATTCAAATCAATTGACGGAGAATAGAGATGCTAAGCTGTCTACAGATATTATTAAAGTCATAAACGTCATTACGACATTGACAGAAACCAATAAAAAAGGTTATGTCATATAGGTCTATTGTGAAACTGCAAAGCAACTCAGATTCTTGGCATTTTCCTCCTTACCACATAAAACACTAATTGGATTAATCCACGTAAAATACTCATCAGGTTAATATCTCAATGGATCAAGATATTTAAATCTTAAAAATATCTATTAGATTAATACCTAATAAGTTGAGAAGTGAAATAAATTAATTTTGGGTTGATTTATTGGGTATTGGATTGGATTCAAAAATAAAATTAATCAATTTTGGATTAATCTAATAAATATTTATGTGGATTGAGTTAAGTTTGGGTTAATTTTTTTTAATAAATTTGGATCGATCTATGAATTTGGATAAATTTTACTAGGTCTATATGTACAAATCCTTAAAAATAATTAAAAAAATAATTTTACTGTATAAATAATTACTTTCTCTATTTCAAAATTTTAGTTCATTTTATTTTGTAAAGTGTGCATATTCAATTTTATCTTATTAATTACAATTTACTTTTAGCATATTAGATTATTCATACGATTTTTATTACTTTAATAATATTTAATTATTTATTCTATATTTATTTAGGATGACTATAATAAAAAAAATGATAAGAAACATATTGTACTTTAATCATAATAATCAATATTTCTTAATTTCTGTGAAAAAAGTGAACCATTATTTTGGGATAAAAAATATATAAATTCAACTTTTTTTTTCATATTCAAGCCAGACCGTTGTCTACAAAATTTAATGTACATAGAAGTTAAGCCACCTATGTATTTAATTAGATGGCCAAATTTAATCACCAAATTTCATTTTTCATATGAGAAAAACCTTTTTTATTTTTGTATTTTTACAGTGCAATTCCCGTAGAGAGCAGGCGAAAATATGAAAAAAAAATATTTCTTTGTATTTTTATAGTGCTATCCCACTTGATAGCATGTAAAATTGTTTTCTACATCATGTTCATGAGAAAATTTATACATCCAGCAGATTATTTTTGGTAAAATGTATAATATAATTATCTTATATATTATTATTATTATTATTATTGACGGTCAGTGCAGAAGCATCAGCCCAAGCCCGAAATAGGTCCAAATTGCATTTAATTTTAGCGTTGGAAAAAGATGATGCCGCCAAAACGTCGTCACTTTGAGGCGGTTCTCGGGGCAATCTGAGCCACCAAAAGAGGCGTCGTATCCCACAGCCGGAGCTTCTATGCCCCCCAGAAGGAGGGTGAAAATAATGAAGATAGTAACGTACAACGTGAATGGCCTAAGGCAGCGCATCTCGCAATTTGGCTCTCTCCTCAAATTGCTCAATTCTTTTGACGCTGATATCGTTTGTTTTCAGGCAAAAGTTTTCTCTATTTTTCTGTTTCTCTGCTTGATTTTTGAAACTACACATCAGATTTTTAATCTTTTTCCCTTTCTGATTATGGGTTAAAATTTAACAGGAGACTAAATTGAGAAGACAGGAACTAACAGCGGATTTGGCCATGGCTGATGGCTATGAATCCTTCTTTTCCTGTACTCGCACCAATGAGAGAGGCCGCACTGGCTATTCCGGTGACCTGTTTGTTAAATTGCCTCAATGAATAAGTTTTTGCTTTGCATTTCTAATTGACTTTTAACTTCTCTCTTCTTGTAGGTGTTGCTACTTTTTGCCGTGTAAAGTCTGCATTTTCTAGTTCTGAACCGGCACTGCCAGTTGCGGCGGAGGAAGGTTTCACTGGTCTTGTGAATAGTTCTAGAAATGGGAAAGATGACATGTCAGTTGTAGCTCAAGGCCTTGAGGAGTTTGACAATGATGAGCTGCTCAAGGTTGATTGCGAGGGTCGGTGTGTCATCACTGATCACGGTCATTTTGGTACTTCTGCTTTGATTTTTGGGTGAGGTTTTGATATTTTATGTAGAATATTTTGTGATGGGATTAAAGGGTTTGGGGCATTTGGCAGTTCTTTTCAATATATATGGACCTCGAGCTGATAGTGATGATACTGAGAGGATACAGTTTAAGCTTAAGTTCTTCAAGATATTACAGGTAGCTGGATTTCTTTCTCCTTGCTATTGAAGAATGCAGATTATGTGTAATGTGAACTCAGAAAGTTTATTTCTTTTGTTATAGAAAAGATGCGAGAGTCTTCTGAACCAAGGAAGAAGGATATTTGTTGTTGGTGATTTTAACATAGCTCCTACCGTCTTAGACCGCTGTGATCCTGGGCCAGATTTTGAAGAGAATGAGTAAGCTCCAGGCTGCCTTGTATGCATTGCTTATTTGTCGTCCCTATGACTCTTGAAGTTGTCTCATGGCTATCTTTTATTCTGTAGATTCAGAAGATGGTTTAGATCCATGTTAGTGAAGTCTGGAGGGCCCTTTTTTGATATATTCAGAGCAAAAAATCCTGACAGGTTTAAAATTTAGCAACTCATTATCCTATTTTTCCTTTTTTATTTTTTTTTGCCCTTCTTTGTGGGGGTCCTATTGTCAAACCCTTGATCCTCACTTGCAAAACTCTTTCATCGTTCTAATCTAAAAATACAATTATGGTTGTTAATCTTATCTGTAAATATGTGTTTTGGCTCTTGTAAGAAATTTTTGGTTCCTTCTCTGGTATCTTATTATTAAATTTCCAACGAACATTACTTACATGACCATTTATCTCTGTTTAGTTAGTGAAGTATTATTCAATCTGTAATAGTTCCCATTTTTTTAATATATATTTCACTCTGCACTCTGTACATCATCCTTATATCATTAGTTGATTTTATTTTTTCGATTCCCATTCCTGAAATGTTATTGCATTGACTCCAAGTTAATGCATCCTGAATTATGATGCAGAAGAGAAGCATATACATGCTGGCCATCAAATACTGGAGCTGAACAATTTAATTACGGGACTAGAATTGACCACATTCTTTGTGCTGGATCATGCTTGCACCAAGAGCATGAGTTGCAAGGCCATAACTTTGTAACTTGTCATGTTAAGGAATGCGATATATCGACAGAGTATAAACGATGGAAACCTGGAAATACAGTAAGGTATCTCTTTTATGTTAATTTGTATAATGCTGCTGCCTTTTTATGCAAAGGCAATGATTTAAAATTTTCTGTTTTCCCTATGCATAGGTGGAAAGGTGGTCTGAGCACCAAATTAGAAGGTTCTGATCATGCTCCAGTTTATACAAGTTTGATGGAAATCCCTGATATCCTCCAGCATAGCACTCCATCTTTATCATCTAGATATCTTCCTATGATTCATGGTTTCCAGCAGACTCTTGGTGTGAGAAAGTTTTCTTTTTGGTCAATCAGATTTCTGCAATGCCATGTTAGTTCAATTTTATTCAATTTAATGTGCTAAGTCTAAGAATATCTTGCAGTTTCTGTTCTAATGAAAAGACAAGCTGCTAAACAAGTGCAGTCCTATGAGATAGCTAGTTCATTTTCAGATGAAGAAGCTACCATAAAGGCTTGCAGTGAAAGCATGAAAAGATCTTTTGAGGACTGCAATATAACTTATCCACAGTCAGGTGACTTGTGTTCTTTGAATGAAGACTCAGATGTTACTATCTCCAGAGTGGATGAGCATTCCAAGGATTTCACTGATGAGATTTGTCCCAGCAGCATGATAATGTCCCGAAGTGGGCATATTAACACAATTCCTGCTGAGAAAACCAAGAAAAAAGCAAGAAAAAGTCAATGGTCCCAACTCTCTCTAACATCATTTTTCCAAAAAGGTCCAAAGATTAGCAATGATGCAGAAACTGCTTCTGCAAATATTTCAGATAGTCAGGCAGATGTGCAGAATTCTAATGATCAACTGAGTGAAACTGCTGGACAATTTGAGAAAAGTAGTTCAAAGCTTTATGAACCAAACTCAAGTACAGGCAATCGGGATCAGGATGAGGTCAATGATGGTCCTCCAGAGAAAGAGAAAAATAATGTTGCCGTATTAGAGTGGCAACGAATACAGCAACTCATGCAGAACAGTATACCTCTTTGCAAGGGCCATAAGGAACCATGTGTTGCTCGAATAGTGAAGAAACCAGGTCCTAATTTTGGCCACAGATTTTATGTCTGTGCTCGTGCTGAGGTATACATACCTTTGCCTATTAATTTGCATTCGATTTGCAAAATAAAAGTACAAAATGATCTTGCTCAAAGGTTTTCATTAGCGCATGAGGCTCTGCAGTATCAGAGGAGGGCCATCAATGTGATGCAACCTTCCTCGTGCTTTTAGATAGGGGGAGCTTTTTTGGATGACTTGAATCTATGACCTATTCGAACAGATTAAAACTTAATTTGCATGGGAATACTCGCCCTACTGAAAGGATGTTTAGATTAAAAAAGAAAAAGGGAGAGAGACACATTGCTGTGTGCACCAAATCTAGTAAATAATTTGACCTTTACTTTAAGGTATTCTCTGGCGGTGGAATATTGCTGCAGTTTAACTTTGTAATGCCTGGTAATATTTGAGCGCTTGGTCCTATGAGCTGAAATTGTTGGGGAAAACAGCAAGCTTCATAAATTTTTCATTTCAGAGTTAATCAGATGACCACTTCTACTTTGTTAGGATTCATATGGCTGGTTGCCAACATCCGTATTCTTCTTCCTTCACCTTGAAGTGTCAAACTAAGCTGTGTTGAATTTATTAGAGATTACTTGGCTAAGAAATATAAAACTCTTTGAGCTTCTTTGCAGTTATCATGGCACTTGTTTTGTATATTTGTTTCAGCTGTTTCCTGACCAGATGCACAGATCTTCACTGAGTAGACCGCAATAGCAATTGTGGATATCATGTTTGGCTAATAGCAGAGTTTATTTGTGTTATTGTAGGGGCCTGCATCTAATCCTGAAGCAAATTGTGGTTTCTTCAGATGGGCTTCTTCAAAATCTAGGCACAAGCAGTGATGATAATTTCCCCTTACATTGTAAATTATCATTTTTCTTTCAATGATTTGTGGAATTCTGCTTCTTTCTAGTTTCTATGAATCCTTTTGTTTTAAAACTCATGCCCTTCAGCTTCAGAATTTGCTCTGTTTGGGGATATTGAGCATCTACTTGTGCATATATGAATTTTGTTAACACTGCTTGGGGTGAACACGAGGTAAATTTTCAGGAGTAAAATATGCAGCCTTCCCTTGTTTAGGAGGGATGGATGTAATTTATGGGTTAGCATTCTCATTCACATCTAACAATCTTGAAGTTCGTCAAGTCTTCTGTGGCTCAAAGAGGAGGCTATGAAACATTTTACCTCCTAGAACCTCCCCAAACAAAACTGGGGAGTGCTGAGGGAGGGGGAAATAAGTTTTTCTTTAATTTTTATTTTTTGTGTGAAGCAAAGAAATTATCTAGCCATTTACGACAAAATGCTCAGTATGTAGCGTTTGACAAAGATAAGTTTTACTTCTATTTTTATTTTTTTACCAATTTTAAAGCAAATAAAAAAGATTTTGTTAAAAATTTAATTTGGAATTATACATTCTTCGTAATGAACTCGTTTCGTTAATTAAGTGTATAACACTTATTTATTGATAACAACATATATAAGTAGGATTACATAATTAACTAGGAGTGTGTGAAACCGAATTGAACCAAACCATCGATTATCCAATTCAGTTTGTTTAGTTCTTGTATGGAAGTTCAATTTAATCGGTTTGATTTTCAGAGATTAAAATTGGAAGCAATTGAACTAGTCAAACTTTTAAAACCACATTGTGTTGATACTTAGATATACTTCCTCCGTTTTGTAATTTTTGTCCACTTTTCTTTTTACTTTATCTCAAAATATTGTTTGCTTTCATTTTTTATAATATGGTTGATCGATAAATTGTTTATTAGCTGTCAAAAATAAATTGTCTATTATATTTCTATTTAATTTTATCTTATTAATTGCAATTGAAATTTTTAAGACTATGCTATTAGCTATTAACACGAGTTTTATAGTTTCAGTAATACTTAATTACTCAGGTTTAATAGGAAGGTTATATGAAAAAAATTATTTCTTAACTATAATAACTTAAATTTCTTAATATGCGTGAAAAGAAAAAACTGTCAAAAATTTCAAAAAGAATATATATATATATATATATATATATATATATATATATATATAATGCATTAAGTTGAACCAAATTGTTCGAAATATTTTAATTAAGCTCAATTCAGCATTCCATCAAACTTTATTCGGTTTGGTTTTTTTATTTTCAAAATTTCAATTATTAATTCAGTTGAGTTCGAATTGATTTTAAACTCCACTAACTATTTTTCAAGCCCAATTAATAAGTATTATTACGGGACTTTCGCAAAAATACTTAAAAAATAGACCTCTATTCAAAATTATCACCTTCTTTTTTCCTTTTAAAATTTTATTTTTAAAAATTTTTATATTTAAAAATACCCCTTTCTAAAATTATCATTTTTAAATATTTTACTCACACATGAACTCCTATTTTAAATAATTTTTTTTCCATTCTTCTTTTTTCTTCATTATGTTCACGCTTCTTCTTCTTCTTCTGTTTTTTTTTTCTCCTCCACCTAAACTGTAATATTTTCTTGATGTTCATACTTCTTCTTCTTATGCACTTAAACTAAAATATTTTCCTGGAAATTTAATTCAAAATAACAAATTGATTAATTTTGAAATTTTATATGCTTACTGCCCATTCAATCATTCATGGCCTTCACTCACATCTCTAGATTTCCTAACGTGTTGTGCTTCTTTAAACCCAAAAGCCACATCTTTGGTAATTGATTTAATTTATGTAAGATATTATAAGATTTTATTTTGTTGGTAATTGTCAGTTTTTGTTGCATACAAGGTGTTTGTGAAAATATTTATATAAAAAATTTTGCCGTTTGACATGAAAATTGATATTTGAGTTGAGATATTTTTATATATTTCTTTCAAATCATATATTTATTTCTAGCATTTGATTAAATTTGAAACTCAATAATTAATAGGGTTAATTACAAATTAATACCTAAACTATAGGATACCTTACAATGTTGGATCCCATTTTTAAAATCTTACAATGTGAATCCCCAAATTTAACTTCCCTTTCAATTTAGGGACTCCGTCGTTATTCCGTCACTATTTTATCGCTATTGAAAGGGGAATGATGGAATAGCGATATAATAGTGATGGAGTCCCTCAATTGAAAGGTGAGTCGAAATTGACAGTTGATATTGTAAGATTTTGAATATAGGGTTCAACATTTTAAGTTACCCTATAGTTTAGGTCATTTTTTGTAATTAACCCCAATTAATAATCTGAGTTTGAGTAATTTCTTACAAAGCTATAGTGTGCTTGTTTATCTTTTAATTATTGGCTTATTATTGATATTGTGATTTATCAACTCTTCAACGCATAATTTTTAGCATTTCTCATTGGCGAGATTTGATGGATAATATACCAATTTTGATTAAATATAAAGGAGAATGTAATGATGATAACAAATTTGAAGATTTTAAAGTTAAAGGAGCATTAATTCCAGATCTTGCACCTATGAATGTCTCATGAGTATAATATCATATCAATTGAAAATCAATGTACAACATACCAATTTGAATATAAAGTATCTTGTTAAATATTATCCATTGAAAATAGATAAAATATTACTTGGACCTAAAGAATGAGATTTCATAGCTTATCTATTTCAATATAAAGACTGAAATTTTGTATACAAGTTGGTATACCTTGATCCAAAGGAGAAATTTCAAATTTGAAATTTGGTATACCAGTTGATATATCGTGGTATATCTCGGTATCCAAAAATTTAGAAGAGGAGTTTCGATGTAGAATTTAGTATACCTTGATATACTAAAATTCAAATAAGAAATTTCATATTTGGAATTTTGTATACCAGTTGGTATACCTTAAAATCCAGAGGAAGAATTTCAGATCTGAAATTTGATATACTAGTTGGTATACCTCGATATACCAAAATCCAAAGAAGGAATTTCATATTTGAAATTTGGTATACAAGTTAGTATACCTCCATATACCAAAATTTAGAGGAGAAATTTGAGACTTGGAATTTGGTATACCAAGATATATCGAAATCCAGAGGAGAAATATCATATTTGGAATTCGGTATATCAATTGGTATACCTTGGTATTTCGGTATACCAAAATGCAGAGGAGGAATTTCAAATCTGGAATATTATTCACTAGGAAAACTCAAATTTATAGCGTTTTTGCTTGACGATTCATTTGAAACAACCAACATCAGCAATATATATATATATATATATATATAACAAAAAATGGGGTATATGTTGTCCATACATATATGTAAAAGGAGTTGTACAATTAAATTCTTAGAGGATGGAAAACCTTGAACTAGACAACATATCGTATAAAATAGGATAATTCATTTGTTTTTTGAGAAGAGAACAATACTGTCTAACAATTAAGTTGTTTGATAGCCTAAAATAAAGGAACTTTCAAAGAAACTTCAATCTTATGCTATGGGTGTGTACATGACAAGTACAAATTTTATATTATGAAGCTAAAACTATATTATATTGCAACATAAATTATATATAAAGAACACAATGAAGTTCAAAGCCTAATTAGAAGTGGTTTAGACAACAAAAATAGTTGAAACCATGAAATCTAACTTGCAAATGTTCCTACATTTGTAGATTTTGTAATATCCATACTTTCGCCAGTTTTCTCCCTATGATTTCTTGATAATCTAGTATGGCTTCTCCTTCATCCTGATGGAAGCATAGCCAGCTGAACCATATCCCACCTCCATGATCTAGCCTTCTTGAGCAAATGTAACGACATAAAACTCCACTAATGTATATATGCATGAACACGATATTGATTTAATGTATTATCCACTATTCTCTCAAAATTTTGAAAAGAAGCCTAAAGACTTTTTCTATAAATTACATAATAATTAACAGAAGAGGATAGAAATTTTATTATAGAAAAAATGCAATGCATGTGATAGTAGTTACACCATTTGGAGTCTTAAAGAAATTATACAGTTTTGTTGGCCCAATGCCACATCCAAATTTTGATGATAATCAAACCTTATATAAACTCTATTAAGAAATCTGTTTTAAGCATGTTTTATAGGTATCTCTATATATCTTTTAGATGCTATTGTCAAAAATGAATATAGTCAAGAACCTTTGAAGATTCAAGTTGAAGAAGATCTTAGTAAATAGGAAATTAGGCTATTAAAATGTAAGATCAATTTAAGAATCAAATTGTCATTCATGCATGCGCCTTCAATGTTTTAAATTGCATGAAAAATATTTTAAGAAGCTAAAATGTTTTCAAGTCAAAACTAGTTATGTTAGAAATTGGTTCAAAATTTCATCATTAGAAATCCTTTAAAAATTGGATTAAAAATCTAAATATATTTCTAATATGAATTTTTCTAACACTACAGGACAAAACAATAGCTAGTTAGAGGTAGATTTATATCTGTCTTGCCCCTTAACGGTTATAAACAGCTATAATGTAGTTTACACACTTCAAACTAAGTTTTTAGGTATAAATACATGTTGTGAAACCTTTTAGAAGTTTAGAGAGATCATATTGAAAAGATTTTATAACTCTTAAGAGAAAGCTTACTTGTTTTAAATCTCACTTTCCATCTTTGCACTTCATATTTACATATCATCCTCAATTGATTATAGCTTTTGTTGTAATTGTTGTGAGGAATTATTATTGTGAAAGATTATGAGTTGGGTTGGGTAAAACCTAAGGTAGAAATTCTAGTAAGTGTTTTAATCTTTTACTTGAAAAAAAGATTGTGGGTAGATATACATAGGTTTGTATATTGGTTTCAACTCTTGCCCTTAAAAGAGTTAAGATTGGAGAGAAAATGTCAAGATTAATTCTTGGGGAGTGGATGTAGGTATGAGGCCGAACCATGATAAATTCTATGTGTGTTATCTTTTCTACTCCCTTTATCTACTCTGTTGGTTATTCTGAATATCTGAGTTTTTCAAACAGTCTATGAACAAAGTTCATATAATTTATATTTCTGTTATAGTCTTGCATACTTATATTTTTTATTAGAATATTTGTCTAAAAATCTGCATTTTTATATTTTTCTTTAGTTTCAAATTGGCCAGAAAATTGTTAAGACACCCAATTCACCCCCTTCTTGAGTGTCTTTTGGGAGCTACATTTAGTATCAGAGTGGCTCTCTATTCCCTAAGGTTTAACATCCTTGAGTGATCATACAAATGGCCGAATCTAGCTATACTCCTACTGCTACTCCATTCAAAGAATGACATTCTGTCCATTGTCCTCCTATGTTTAGCGGTGATAACTATCCCTTTTGGAAAGTTGTCATGAGATACTTTATTCAATCACAAGATATGGATTGCTAGGATATCATTGAAGATGGATATGAACCTCCAAAAAGGTAATCTACTGTAGAAGATTTATCAGAAACTACTACTGTTCTAAAAACTAGAAAAGAATTTACAAAAGCTGAAAAGAGAAAAGTACAGCTAAATTTTAAAGCTATGAGTATACTTTTCTACTCACTACATATAAATGATTTCAACAGAGTTGCTGGATGTACATAGCAAAAGAAATTTGGGATAAGTTGGAAGTTACATATAAAGGAACAAATTAAGTTAAAGATACCGGACTTTATGTTCTCATGGTAGACTATAAAGCATTCAAAATGAAGCCAGAAAAGTTAATTTATGAGTTAATTAATAGGTATGCTAAATTAACTAATGAAATTAAAGCTATTGGCAAGAAACTTGATGAACAAAATAAAATTGCTAAGCTTGTTAGAGGTCTCACTCCTAGATGAGAAGCAAAAGCTTCAATTCTGTTAGATAAAGATCTTATCACTATAAATTTTGATAATATTTATGGATCTCTTATTTCTCATGAGCTTTACATTAAGTCTCAATATGCAAAAAAAGAAAAAGATAAAAAATTAAAGGTTATTGCTTTCAAAGCAGAATTTGGTAGTGATTATTCTACAGGTAATAAAGAGATAGCTTTAATTACAAAAAAGTTCAACAAGCTATACAGAAAAGGTAAAAAAATCATACAAAAAGCAGCATCAGAAATTTTCTCATTACAAGGCAGAAAACTCATCAAAATCAGCTGGTGAAATAGTTTGTTATGAGTGTAACAAACCCGGTCATATCAAATCCAAATGTCTAAATCTTAAAAGAAAGGAGAAAGGAGAAAAGATTTAAGAAGAAAGCTATAAAAGCTATATGAAGTGTAGTGAAGACTCAAGTACTAGTGAACCAGATCCGCAAATTCTGATGATATTGGTCTGATGGCAATTTTTGATCATGAAGAGCAAAACATAAATTCCAACAAAGAAAAGAATGCTGATGATAGTTCACCTGAAAATGATTCAGAAAATTTTAAAGTAAGTAATTCTGATTTTGATTCAAATGAATATGAGAAAATGCTTGAATGTTTTGAAAAGTTGCATAACAAATATCTTATGCTTAAAAAGATGCATAATATAGTAAAAAAGAATTTTGATGCATTACTTGTAGAATGTGAAAATGCATAGGAGACATAACTCAAAATGAAAAATGAATATTCTATTTTGGAAGATAAATTTATTGCTTTGCAAGAAAAATGCAATATAAAAGGAAAACAGATTTATATGTGTAATGAAAATTATGTTAAAAATTCAAATGCAAAATCTATCCATAATTCTCATGCTAGTACATCAAAGAATTATAACAGAAAATATACCCAGAAAAGATATAAGCAATACTCATTTGATAAAATGGTAACTAGCTCTTCTGATACATGCTTTTATTATTGTAGAAAAGGACACATTTCAAAATTATGTTATTATAAGAAGAATGCTAGTTCTGTTAATTAACAATGGGTGATTAAAATTTTGCAAATATTGTACCTAACCATGAAGGACCCAAGAAAAGTTGGGTACCCAAAAACACTTTATTATTTTGCAAATTTGTCTAAGGAGTGCCAAGATAGAAAAATGGTATATGGATAGCGGCTGCTTTAGGCATATGACATAGGATAGAACTAAAATTTCTAAGTTGAAAAAATTTAAAGGTGATTCTGTCAGTTTTTGTGACAATAGAAAAGGAAAAATTATTGGTATTGGTTCTATTGGAACTAATCCAGTAATTGAAAATGTTTCTCTTGTTAAAGGTCTGAAGTATAATTTGCTCAGTATAAATCAACTATGTGACAAAAAGAAAAGAGTAATTTTTGAAGTCGATCATTATAGAGTAGAAGTGTTGAAAATGGGAAATCTATTCTAAAAGGGCAAAGATATGGAAATATATACTTGGTCAGTTTATAAGATATTCAGAAAATGAAGCTAAATATCTAATTACTAAAGAAGATCTAAGCATCTTATGGTATAGAAAACTAAGACATGCAAGTTTTCATGCATTAGAAAAGCTGGTCAAGAAAGACTTGGTAAAGGGAATGCCAAAAATGAAGATTGATAAATTTTATGTATGCAAGGCATGTCAACTTGGGAAGCAAATCAGAAATTCACATAAATCTAAAAATGAAAGTTCCACTAAGAAACCTTTAGAGCTTTTGCATATGGATTTATTTTGACCAATAAATCCTTCAAGCATTGGTGGATTAGAAGTGATCATGGAAAAGAATTTGAAAATCATAGAAAACTAGGACATGTAAGAAGATTCAAAATGAAAAGGGCTATAAAATAACAAGCATTAGAAGTGATCATGGAAGAGAATTTAAAAATAAAAAATTTGAAGAATTCTGTAACAATTCTGGAATAAGTCATACCTTTTTTGCTCCAAGGACACCACAGCAAAATGGTGTTGTAGAACAAAAAAACAGAATACTTCAAGAAATGGCTAGAACATTGCTGAATGAGAACAACTTGCCAAAGTATTTTTGGGCCAAAGCAATTAACACTGCATGCTACATCTCAAATAAAATTCTGATCAGTACAGTGTTAAAAAGGACTCCATATGAACTATGGAAAGGAAGAAAACCAAATATCAGCTACTTTCAACCTTTTGGCTGTAAGTGTTTCATTTTTAATGATAAAACTAATATAGCTAAATTTGATGCAAAATCTTTTGAAGGTATATTTTTGGGTTATTCATTAAAATCTAAAGCATATAAAGTGTACAATAAAAGAACTCAAAAAGTAGAAGAATCTATAAATGTTAAATTTGATATTACTTGCAAAAATTTTGGAAAAGGAGTTCTTCTGATGATGAAACAAGTTTTGAGAAAGAAAAACACAAAACTTAGAAGACTATGGAAACAAAAAAGTGAACAAATCAACAACCAGACCCAAATGACAAAATTCTGGAACAACATGAAGAAGCAAAAAATGAACCAAAAAATCAATCAGAAAAGAAACCAGAGAGTTCAACAGAAACCATACCAGAAAATCAAGCAGAGTAGCAATCTGTGTTACAAACTCCAGAAATGCCTAAAGATTGGAGATTTCACAAATATCATCCCAAATATGATTTGTTAACTGATCCATCTGAAAGAATGATGACAATAAGAGTATTAAGAGAATATTACGGTAATGTTGCATTTGTTTCTAAACTTGAACCTAAAAATTTTATTGATGCTAAAAATGATAACACCTGGATTATTGCTATGCAAGAAGAGTTAAATTAGTTTGGAAGAAATAAAGTATAGAGTTTGCTTCCTAGACCCTCAAATTGTTCTATCATTGGGATAAAATAGGTGTTTAGAAATAAATTAGATGAACAAGGAAATATCGTCAGAAATAAAGCCAGATTAGTGGCCCAAGGTTACAATTAAGAAGAAAGTATAGACTTTGATGAAACTTTTACACCTGTAGCTAGATTAAAATCTATTAGAATTCTATGTGCATTTGCATGTTTTAAAAATTTTAAATTATATCAAATGGACGTGAAAAGTGCTTTTCTAAATGATTTTCTAAATGAAGAAGTTTATATAGAACAACCCCCTGGCTTTGAAAATTCTGAGCAACTAGACTTCATTTTTAAACTTAAAAAAGGCTTTGTACAGTATGAAACAAGCTCCTAGAGCTTGGTATGAAAGACTAAGTTGTTTTCTACTAAATCATGGATTTAATAGAGAAAAAGTAGACAGTACAATTTTTATCAAGCATAAATTGTCACACCCTTCACGGAACAGTCTTTTCCGAAGCAAAGATAGCACTAAACGATAATTTTTTTTCACTATTGATCAACTTCGATAAACTTTAATACCTTTACTTCAAAATTTTCTATTCATTCGAAAATATTTTAAACAATTAAATAAACACCAATAAAATTCATGCAAACACTTTCACCGACACTCACCCATCAATAATCATAATAACAATAATCAAAATGCATATTAATCTTTTACCTTAATTATCTATGTATATACATGCCATAATACAACTCGATTTAGTACTATTTTTTCTTTTCCGATCTTGCTCCACTCTGTGTTATTCTTCCGAATCATTTCATAACCTGCACGCAGTAAATACTTCGTACTGAGCACTAGACATGCTCAGTGGTGACTACTAATTCTAGAATTTCCCAATTAAAGCATAATTACTTAGATTATACAACTTTTATTCTTATTCCATCAAAAATTTACTTTTAAATTCGGTAACACTAATTTCATTATTTACCCATATTTTGGTAATCTTTTTGTTGTGCTATTAAACCTTTAAATTTGCTTTTCGTTACTTTCATGCGTGGATCAATTTCAGATTACTTTTACTTTTATGTTTCTTCTTTACTTTAGCTTTTACTTTTACTTAACTTTGGTTTTATATCTTTAGTCACATCGATTTAATTATCATTTCAATTAACGATTATATTGGTACTCGTGTCTTTAATAGTACTAAATTTTTTCACTATTTTATTTTTCGATTAATTTTTCAGTTATTCAATGTGTGATATCATTATAATTTTTCACTACTTATTCTTTATTTTACTTTAACTTTTTAACTAATTAACACATTACTATTTTCAATGCTTTTAAGCTTAAAATGCAGTGTGATACAATTATTTTGGAACACTTAGCATACAGATCTTTATTTCATTCTTTTTACATTTGAATATGTTTAAGTACTTATTTAGGACTTAGTATCTTTTTCTTTTTCCAAATTGAACAATTAGGTGTCTTTTTATCGTTTTACTTTTTATTTAACTTTTCTTTCAGAAATATATTAGTTAAGCATAAGTTTTCACTTAAGGACAATGTTATTACCTTTTGACTTTAAATAGAAAATTAGTACTATTTTCCAAACTTGTTATTTTTTTCAAAACTATAATTGGTACATAAAATACCAACTAATTTTAATTTATAATTTTTTATTTAAAAATTCATTTTAAACCTTTATTTTTTCTTTACAAAAGCTTAATTTAATCTTCATTTAACATTTTATTCTTATAAAACAATTTTTTTTAATTTTTGCTTATTAATCACAATTTTTGAGAAAAAAATTCAGTTTTATCCCAACTTTTCAATTTCTTTCAAACAAATCCTTTTTCATTGTAAACTTTACATTCAAATTATTTAGACATTACTGATTTATTTATTACAATATGCCCCTAATATAATAAGACAGGATTCTCAAAAAGGATAAGCGAGATATGGACCAAAAGGTCCCACTGAGAGAGAAATGATCCCCAAATGACCATTTCTCGAAAAATATTTTACTTTCACTTTCACTTAAAACACTAGAGCTATGGAGATTAGAGATCCTACCCATAAAAAAGCAAGTCGCCATGACTTGCATCACGGTATAGGGTGTCCCTATGGCTAGCCAATTATATCTTAAACAAGAATATTATTACCTGACTATTGCTAAGGGCAAAATAATCAATTATATTTGAAATAATTTTTAAACATTTAAAAATCTTTAGTTTCTTTCTTTTATTTCTTGATACAATATATTTTTGTCAATTGCACTTTTTTTGTGTTTTTAACCATTCAGTCACTTTTTCTTTCTTTTATCTTTTTTTTGTCACTTTATTTTTTTAAATAACTTTTGTGAATTATTCTTCAATAATTCACTCGGAAACTTAAGACTTTTCAGTCTTTTATGAACTTTATGAATTATAACGTTATAATTCATAATTTTTTTATTCTTTTTGTGTAATCCTCTGTAAATTATCTTTTAACAATTCAATAATTAACTTTTTGACGATTTTTCTTTTTCTGTCCAAAATTTTAGTCATTCGGGTATACCAACTTTTATTCAGTTGGTGACTTATTTTAATTTAATTCACTATTTTAATACTTATTATCGACTAATTTATTTTGATAAATTAGTCAAACAGTTATTTTATAACTTTTTGAATTATATTAATATAATTCATTAATTTATTTTTCAGATATTTATCTCTTGACTTTTTCAATTATTTTATTCGAAATATAACTTAATTCAATTTAATTTACTTTCTTATACTTGCTAATTGAATTATTTCCAATAAATCAATATCTTTAATGAAACATATTTAATATTAAATTTCAAAAATTCTTCTAATAATTCATATATATTCTATAATTATTCATATGCACATTATTTTACAATTTTCATCATTGTCACTCATTTTATAAATTATTTTTCAATAATTTATTATTCTAATTTCTTTCATAGCTCAATAATTATTCCGAAAAATTTATCGGTTGACTTTTTATTTCTTTTTCGTTAATTGTGAGTTAATTTCGTATTAATTCACTTTCTTTCACATTTTTATGCAATTATTCATTACTACTTCAATATTTTATTTTATACATATTCACATTTATTCTTCAATAAAATTCTAATAACTTCAATAAATTTTAATAAAATTTATTTATGCATTATTTATTAATTACTATCATATTTCACAAAAATCATCAATTATTTCACAATATTTAACAACTTTCACTATATACATACATGTTACATAGGCTTAAAAATTCCAAAATAAATTTTAAATATTCTTTAAAAATTCATGGACATTAATTATTATTTCTATAATTAATTTAGGCGATTATACATTAAATACATGCAAAATTTCACATTTCTACCTTAGTGAACAATTCAGCCACCTATAATAAACCCTTTTAAAAATTTTCTTTCTTCCATTTTAACTTTCATTTAGTCTCTTTTATGGTTCAATTTCATTTATCCCTAACTAATTTCATCATTTAAGAACTTTAACAATTTTTACCCTAATTACATAAAAGAAATTAATTCACAATAATGGAAAATCAAGGAATTTTATAGCCACTTACATTTTTCTCTTGCTTATAGGTGTTTAAGCCTCCCTTCCTTTGCTTTTGTCCCTTAAAAATCCTTCCCCTTCTTTCTCACCTATATGGGCCGGCCATTAAACCTTAGTTTTTCTTATTTTTTTTATTCTCAATTGAAAAATCCAAGCTCTTAATCATATTCTACACCCAAAAATATATGAAAAAACATTAAAGAACACAATTAAATCATTAAAATTCTCAAGTTCAATCTTACCTTTTTTTCTTTCTCTACTTGATTTTTCCACTTTCTTTGCTCAAATTAACCAATAGGAGCTATTTTTGTGTTCTAGAGAGATGGATTACAACTCTTAAGTTGGAATTTATGAAAAATTTTGAGTGAGCATGAAGCAAAAGAGAGAGAAGGGTGAAGAAGAGTTGGTTCAGACAAGGAGAGGAGAGGAGAGAGCTACTGCAATTTTTTGGAGAATTCTACAGATTTTATCTCCTTAAATACTCCTCATAGGGCCCAAAATTGGGCTTGATCCATGGGCTTAGCCCAATTAATTCTTAAGGCCCAATTTAGGCCCTTTAAAGCCCAATTAAATTTATCTTTTTTCAGCCATCAAATCACTCTAAAAATAATTTCATCACTCTTATCACATCAAAAATAGCTAGAATGCAAATTTTTGGCTAAATCGGAGTTTGTTATCGTTCCGATTCGACAACTGTCGGTGTCACCGAAAAATTCAATTCTCATCACCAAAATATTCTATATAAAAATTCAAGTAAACATGCAAAATCTGGCAATTTTCGGAGTTGATTTGCTATTTTTAAAAATTTATGCAAAATTAAGTCTCCTTCCCTACCAGAAAAATTGACTCACTATCTTTTTCATATTTTTGACTTTTAGAGGTCCATCTGACCTCAATTTCACTTCAAATTTCAATCCTGAACTCACCATGGCCAATACTTTCTGATGGTCCAATTAAATATTTTTGACTTTCGGGTGTCCTTTTAGACCTGGAAAATACTATTCACTATCAGAAAGTACTGTTCATGGCTAACCCAATGGTTAGGCCATTAAATAAATCTTCACGTATTCTAATTTTTCAAATATATGTTGATGAAATTGTATTTGGCTCTACTAATTTTTCCTTTTGTAAAGAATTTAAAGTTATTATGAAAAAGGAGTTTGAAATGAGCATGATGGGTGAGCTAATTTTCTTTCTGGGACTTCAAATGAAGTATTGTTCAGATGGTATTTTTATCAATCAAATAAAATACACATAAGAATTGTTAAAGAAATATAAGATGTTTGATTCAAATCTGCTAGTACTCCTATGAGTGCATCCATCAAGTTGGAGAAAGATGAGAAAGGCAAAAATGTTAAGGAAAAATTATATAAAGGGATGATTGGATCGTTACTTTACCTGATAGCAAGTAGGCTAGATATTCATTTCAATGTATGTCTCTGTGCCCGCTTCCAATCAGCTACAAAAGAATCCCATTTATCTGATGTAAAAAGAATTATGAGGTATTTGCAAGGAACTCAAAATTTAGGATTATGGTATTCAAAGAAAATATCTTTCAACCTTATTGGATATTCCGATGCTGACTACACTGGATGTAAAATTGATATAAAAAGCACATAAGGTGCATGTCATTTTTTGGGCAACTCTCTAATTATATGGTCAAGCATGAAGCAAAATTCTGTAGCCTTATGTACAACTAAGGCTGAATATTTAGCTGCTAGTGGCTGTGTTGCTCAAATCTTATGGATTAGACAACAACTAAAAGATTATGGTATAACATTTGACAAAATTCCTGTATTTTGTGATAACACAAGTGCCATAAATCTTACCAAAAATCCTATCCTGCACTCAAGAACAAAGCACATAGAGATTCACCATGATTTTATTAGAGATCATGTGCAAAGAGGAGATATCTTATTGGTGATGGAATATGACATGGCATATATATAATGATCACGCAGCGAAAAAATAATAAAATTGATAATACATACCACGCAATCCATAAACAAGAATCGAAAACATGCAATTTTAGGGTTTTGAAACTTACAATTTTAGATGCACTTTAAATTTTGATTTTGATGATGACCAGCAAGTAGGATGAAATTATCAACCTTAGATCTCAATCACCAATGCCAAAAGGAACAGCCTTTGCGCCACTCCTCTCTATTCTCACATACACACTTGCAAGAAATGCTTAAAATCGAGAGTGCTAGCTCTATGTATGTATATTCGGGAATGGGTATTGAACTAAAGACACAAGACCTGATCTTGTTCTTCCTAAAGTTCACCAATGGCTGCCCAAAAACCAAGAGAAGAAGGAAGAGTCCTTTCCCCTTGAGAGTGGCGGCTTAGAGAGAGAAAAAACCTAACTTGGAAAATTTATTTCATTAATTTATACCACTAGGTTTAAGAAATCTTTAAAATGCCAAAATCCCCTTTAATTAGGTAGTATATTTTGCCTCCATCACTTCCTAATTAAGTGATTCAAATTAATTTAAATTCCTTTTAGGTTTTAAATTCAAATTAATTTAAATGGCATAAGACATTTAATCAAAAACTACCACTTAATTAGGATGTATGCATGTACCGAAATTCACATTGATTTTTATCTTTGAATTTTGGTAACTCTCTCTCCTATTTAAGTGTTTTATTTTGATTCAAATATTTTTAGGATTTAATACTCAATTAACTTAATTAATATAAGATAATTAATTAATTAAAATTAAACCTTGTGGGCCGAATCTCTCTCTTTAATGGACCAAGGTCCATTTAGCAATTTTAATACCCATTACATACATTAATTTGACTTTATTTAAAAGCCCAAATTAATGCCCAATGCTTTAATTACATGTTTTAAGCCCCATGCTTTGTGTGTAGTCCTATAGGTCCATTTAATATTGGCAATGAATTAATAAATTAATTCGAAGGCTATATATACTCTCTAGCAAGATATTATAACATTCCAAATTAAATAAAAATTTAAATGGCATTTAGTGACCTAATGCAATTTTGCATAGTCCCTTACCCTTAAATATTAGAATTAATATAAGGCATGAAATTAGTCATCCTTATATATATATATATATATATATATATATATATATATATATTAATTCCTTTCTTGATATTCCAGTGACACTGAGCTCTCAGATAAATAATGATTACTCATTATTTCATCTCGGTATGGCCATACACTTTTCAGTTCACTGATCAAGTGGTCGGTGATATTTTCTCTCTTATCAAAAGGGGTAATCCCTTCACTTCTCTCATGATCTCTAACATGGATCAGTGCATACCCAAGCATACCCATACTTGTCACCCTATTACGAGCACGTTAGGTGTATGTCAAAGTACACAGTAATTCATAAAGAGTTTCATAGAAATTTTAGGTCTAAAAACTCCGATGCAAAACTTGCACATGAGAAACACTTATGACTTGTATCATGTAGTGTTCTCATGAATGGATCAAATCCAGATACTATGTTCTAAACATGTATCTATGATCTTTGATTAATACTCTTGTCCTTATGATCTGTAAGACAGAACTCATCTTATCAGAGAGAGCATACTAGTCTTAATTCATTTATTATTCCCATAACAATGACTGACTAGGGATATTTATAATAAAGTCTCATTTGTTTCAAGGTTTTACAACCATGTGCCTCACACATGATAACTTAAACTGAAACAACATTCTTGGATAGTTCTATCAATTGATATGCACAGGAATACAATAGATAAAACAAATGCCTCATTTATTAAATTAAATGCTTTATAACAATGTATTGGGGCTAGGGCTTACACTAACAATTGGAGTTTGTCTCTATAGAAAATCAGCTAGCAAACATTTTTACCCAACCACTGAAGGAAGATCGATTTTGTAAGCTAAAAAGAAAGCTTGATGTGGGTACCTCTGAATAAATTGATTTATGTGTTGATTTTTTCAAGTCTCTCTTGTATCTAATTAAAAGAAAATTTTGAAGGTTTGAAAAAAAAATTGGTTAAGTAATTTTTTTCTTTTCAAATTTTTTTAATAAATATTATTTAAATCTTAAATTATTTGAAAAGATGGTTTCCATGTTGAAGAAGATTTGGGTTCAGTGTAAATTTATTTGAAATGTCTTTAATAACCCTACATAGCATGTAAGTTAGTTTCAAATTATTAGGGGCAGCCCTATCCTTTTGCTTGCTTTTATTTTCACGCGTATAGGTAACTGCAAAATTGCGGTTTCCCATTAAAACCATCATCACTTAAGCATGCACATCTTTTTAACTGTCAAATCACATCCTTTCATTATTTATTATTATTGCTAATCCCTTATATGAAGTATGCAGTTGTTAAGTTCTTTCACCTTCCCTCTTTAAAACCCTAAGTACTGCCATTCTTCCCTAACACGCCATTTCATCTTCCTAAAAGAACCATTCCCTAACTTTCCCTAAAATCTTCGTTCCCTTCTCATTCAACTGCCCATGGAAAGATCAAAATTCCTTGCCAAATGAAACCCTCGCTAGATTTCGTCCCCTAAGCCAGTGCCACCATAACCAGTAACCAAATCCCTACCTTCACCCAAACCGACGTCGTCAAAATCATCGAAATCAGATGTTACTTTGCAATAAACGAGCACGATTTCACCTTTGTCCTATCTTTTTCTCACATCTAAAGTCATTGATTGGGATGAACTCCTCAAAATTGCTCCAGACGTCGCCTGCTACATCTATAAGCAACAGTGGCGTTCGTTCTTCACTTATCGTAACAAGCAATTTTATCCTGATTTAGTGAAAGCCTTTTACTTATCCAGATTCAATATTGAGTCCAAAAGTTTCAAAGTGAGAATTAATGACCGTGAATTTACTGTAAGTTTTTCTATTATTGCAAAAATTTTCTCTCTACCCTTGAAAGGATCTAAGTGCACTAGAAACAATAACAATATCTTGGAATGCATATATAGCAAGGAGGGAGTACAAGTTCTCCAGCTACTCATTCTAAAGTTCCATCAGCTAATTCCGATTTTCTGGTGGACAAGCCCAAGCTACTGGAATTGTACTCCCTCCTTGGTAAGCTCAGTGCAACATTTGCTGAAATTGCTAACATTATTCTTATTTTATTCAGTGCTCTTCCATCTACATCCTCTAAGCCTGCTCGTAATTCTCCTGCTCCTACTATTAAGACAATGCCTATACCATGAAGAAGGTTTGCTCAGACTATCCTTCGTGACAAGAATCCTCCTAAACCTGCATAGCCAAGCATTAGCTCTCTTCTAATGGATGTTAACCCTTAATCTTTTTGTTCTATCACAAACTTGGTTCTATTTTATTATACACTTGGGTTATTGTTTGTGGATTTGCTATGTGCATGTTTTGTTTTTCTCTCCCCTCTTTGATTGATGACAAAAAGGGGGAGAACATATATATGTCATATGACATATTTCTTATATTTGTTGGGTACGATATCATATTGGAATTACTATTGATATGATATTATTATGATTATTTTGTTTACAGGTTTATATGAGGATTTATATATAAACTTGTTACAGTTTTTTTAACACCCCCATGCACATATTCAGAGGGAGTTTTTTAGACTAACCTAGATAGACTTTTAAGTGGAGTTTATTAAGGTTTTGTCATCATAAAAAAGGGGGAGATTGTTGGCCCAAGGTCACATCTAAATTTTGATGATAATCAAAGCTTAAATAAACTATATTAAGAAATTTGTTCTAAGTATATTTTGCAGGTATCTCTATATATCTTTATGATGCTATTGTCAAAAATGAAGATAGTCAAGAACCTTTGAAGATTTAAGTTGAAGAAGATCTTAGTATATAGAAAATTAGGCTATTAAAATGTAAGATCAATTTAAGGATCAAATCGTCATTCATGCATGCTCATTCAATGTTTTAATTGCATGAAAAATATTTTAAGGAGCTACAATGTTTTCAAGTCAAAACTAGTTCTGTTAGAAATTGGTTCAGAATTTCATTATTAGAATTCCATTGGAAATTGGATTATAAATCTAAATATATTTTTAATATGAATATGTCTAACACTACAAGACAAAACAACAGCTAGTCAGAGGTAGATTTGTCTGTCTTGCCCTCTAACGGTCATAAACGGCTATAATTGCGTTTTCACACTTCAAACTAAGTTTTTGGGTATAAATACATGTTGTGAAACCTTTTAGAAGTTTAGAGAGAACATATTGGAAAGATTTTATAACTCTTAAAAGAAAGCTTACTTATTTTAAATCTCACTTTCCATCTTTGCACTTCATCTTTACATATTATCCTCAATTGATTATAGCTTTTTTTTGTAATTATTGTGGGGAATTATTATTGTGAAAGATTGTGAGTTAGGTTGGCTAGAACCTAAGGTAGAAATTCTAGTAAGTATTTTAATCTTTTACTTGGAAAAAAGATTGTGGGTAGATATACATAGATTTATATATTGGCCTCAACTCTTGCCCTTAAAAGAGTTAAGAGTGGAGAGAAAATCTCAAGATTAATTCTTAGGGAGTGGATGTAGGCATGAGGCCAAACAACAATAAATTCTAAGTGTCTTATCTTTTCTTCTCCCTTCATCAACTCTATTGGTTATTCTGAATATTTGAGTTTTTTAAACAGTACATGAACCGAATTCATATAATTTCTATTTTTGTTATAGTCTTGCATACTTAGATTTTATATTAGAATATCTGTCTAAAAATCTATATTGTATACTTTTCTTTTGTTTTAAATTGGCTAGAAAATTGTTAAGACACCCAATTCACCTCCCTCTTGAGTGTCTTTTGGGACCTACAAGTTTAACTCTATATCATTAACTTGAAAGGAAAAAAAAGGAAGAAGATTGAATAGCATATCACCTAAAAGGGTAGACTTAAAGGCCTGGAAGAATAACATCTCAAGTGAACTCATATTTTTCCAATCATCAATACGCAATGAAAATGGAATGTCAATTAAGGACACATGAAAGAGCAAGAAAGTGATGAGTCTTAGGAACAAAATTTACACTTTAAATATACATATTAATACAGAGTACAAAGTGCAAACTGATCTTACCAAAATAAGTGCATTAGTATTTAAGATATGTGAGTTGACTGTATTGTTTCTCAACTCTATTACCTTCTCAGCATCCTTCAATTCAAATTGAAATAATTATTAAAATATCATTTCAATTCCTTGTGAATTATTTAGAGAATAATAATGAATTCATAGTTGGATCTTAATCCATTGAGTGGCTTGTATTCAGAAGCAGAAGTAGGTCTTTGTTTCAAGAATTGGCTAATCCTATTTAAATAGAATTGCAATTACAATAAAACCATTACAATTATCAAAAATAAAATTTAAATTCTTCCATGAGATGGATGAATGGACATCCTATTGTAACACATGGAAAAGGATAAGCCAATCAACTAAATATATATAAACAAATAAAAGCACCAAAGTATTTAGTCAATGTTAACTTGATATGAACAACACTTCTATTGCCAAGAAAGATAGGATCCACCGGTTTAATGTTGTTGGTTCTTGAGTAACAATTGAAGGCCTAAAAAAGAAATTGAATTGATTCTCTAGGTTAAAGAAAAAGAATAAACCTAGTTTTTGTAAAACAAACTCTAACGACTTAAAAATTTATGCTAAAAAAGAGCTTACTAAATTCAAAAGCATTAAAAGCTAAGTGTTAGTTTAACATAATTACTTAATGCTGAATATCATTGTTTCATTGCTTATTATATCTAACAAATTACAACATAATCAAACTTGTCCTAGAATGACCAACTTTTCTCATTTGCATTTGCATTTTCATCTTTCTTTTCTTATTTTATTATTCTATTTCAAGAAAACAGCAAAAAAATGTGAGTAAAACTCAAAATAAACAATTTTAGCAAAAGAAAATTATTTACCTCCTCAAAATGCTTGATTTTTGTTTTGTACAAGATCAAAAACATGACTAAATCGATCCCACTTTAATGATCTTTCACCTTCATTAGCTTGTAATTAGTTCAAATTCTCTACTAGTCAGGCAAATACAATCCATTTTCTTGTCCATAAGATAAGAAAAATTACAAAACTGAAGGATTAGTTCCTATTGAAAGCAAGAAAAATGACAAAGCCTATGATCACTCAAATGATTATGAATCTAACAAAAACTTGATTACTCTCATATCACAAATTACTCTAAGCTACCAAACATTTTAAGAAAGAAATTAAAAAAAACTAGCAAATTTAAACACAACCTAAGTGGTTGGTTTCCGAGAAAATGTAGAAAACTTTTTCTTTTATTAAATACGTATTTCTACTTCAATAAGAGTTTCTAAAGCACAAGTTGTACAATAGAGTAAGGATTCAAGTTTTCTCAGCTTTCACAAAAGGAAACTCTATTCATGTATACTTTTCTTTTGTCACATTTTTACTCATTTTCTCATTAACCAAACATTAAAAATTAAAAAATAAAAATGATTAATGGGAATCATGAATAAAGACAAGGCTTTAAAGACATTGATTAAACTAGCAATCGGGCCACATTATATCATCAAAGATAAGGCTTTAAAGACTAGAATATAAATCTTACCCAAACATAGCCCTGCACTTAAATATACAAAAATAATTCTATACTAAAACCAATCATAACCAAACATAGCCCTTTCACATCTCGTTCATCATGTTGTCTTCTTTTCCTTCCTTACATTTGGTCGAACTCCTAAATGAGAGAGTAAAACTTATAATGATGGTGGCAATGAACTAGGATAAACATTGGCACTAGGGTAAATATACTGGAACTTTTGGTGTCAAAGAAAAGAAAAATATGAATTTACAGTTTGCAAATGGTAGTGTTAGGGCTAAAAAACAAAAAAAAAATGTATTTTTAAAAACACAAAACTAAAACAAGGTATTTTTCAAACTTTAAAATTGATGAATGATGTGAAGTAAAAAATGGTTGTTTTGTGTAAATTCCTCTATTATTATATTATAAATATGAAAATGGCTTACATTGATGGGTATGAATAGTATGCGCGGTGTGCTAATATGCAAAAATATGCACAATTAGATATACATTAACATTACAATAACCATTGGTTAGCACTTTCACTCATTTCAACTCTTTTATTATTATGGAGTTTACTATTAGGCATGTAAAAATGAACGAAAAAGATACTAAAATGCCTTTCATATTTTCTCAAGAGGCTAAAATACCTCTGAAACTTTTTTAAAACAAAAATACCTCTTAAATTATGGAAAGGGTACTAAAATTCCCCCTTTATCCATTTGTCATCTGCTTAAGGGGTAATGGTGTTAATGTGTCACATTAATAGAACTGAAAATTAATGATGTGGCGAATCAGTACGGATCACTTGTTGAAAGCCACGCAAGTGCCACATCAATGTGGATCCCATAAATAATTTTTTACTGTATTTTTCCTTTTTTCCTCTTCACCCAAGGATGATTTGTGCTTTCTCTCAAGCCAAACATTGAATCCTTAAATTTGAAATCCCCAATCTCATTATGAAAAAGATCATTTAATTGCTTAGAAAATCTTTGTAAAATGTAGACAAAACATCTGTAAATTATGCTTAACAAAACATCAATAGAAGAAGGAGATTACTAGATGGAAGTGTTCCACAGTACTTGTGCAAATGTGGAGAAAAGGCAATCTTGCTTGAAATTTGGAGTGTTTGATTCTATAAAGAAGATTTTATTGATGCCTCAATTTTTTTGTTGATGTAAGTTATAATGGTAATATGATTAAATGGTGTTTTTTGTGTTATTTTCATTTTCTTTGTTCTTAATTTTTTACTTTTTGCATATGATAGGAACTGCGAGTTCTTTCAATGGTAAGATGGCAAAATACTTCTAAGAGTAGTTAAAGTAATAAATAAGCTGAAGAGGGAGAATAAGTATAATAGAAGAATATGCAATATGGATGGAGATTATGATCTTGAATTGTAACGACCCAAAGTATTCACTGGAAAATATTTGTAAATATGATTAAAATGTAATCAAAATTAATGTAAATGTGAAGGGTAATTTTATAAATTTGCTAATTCAAGGGTAAAAGAGTAGTGCTAGCGAAGAAAAAAGACTTGATTAAAAGTTTATATTATAAGTTTCATACCAATTATAAAAATTTATAGAAGAAGGGGGAGTAAAGTGTAATTTGTATCAGTCTCAAAAGTTACCCAGTGAAAATCAAACATGTGTCTTGATCAAGAGTTGGAGAAAAAGCAAGAAAGAGGGAAAATTTTGCCTTTCTCTTATGGGATGGTCGGCCACTTATCAGCCAAATTTTCAGCCATTCTTTCCTTTTTTTCATGCTATTTTCTTGCTTCAAGTTGCTATCTAAGAGGTGTATGTGTATTTGGTTGGCTTTTAACAAATTAAGGTAAGTAAAGCATGGCTTCATATGGAAGGAAACCTTCTTCTTCTTCCTTTCTTTAGTTTATGTATTTATTATTTTGATTAGTAATTAAGTGAAGTTTGTTATAGTTATTGGAAATAGTAGCACGGGAAAAGGGAAGGAGAAAGAAGAGCTTTAGAAGGTGAAAGTGGCCAATTTTTTAGGTTTAGGAGTTCTCTCTCTTATTACAAGTTTAACTGTTTCAAATTAGTGTATACATATTGTATAATCGATTTGGAATTTGTAATAGAATCAAGTGATGAAATTGACATGTATGTGAATGATAAAGTGTGATTTAAATGTGAATTAGGTAGTGATATAGTGAAAATTTATTGAATGGATTCTTGTTATTGAGAACTATTTGCACTATTTTATTAAGAGCATGAGGTTTTAAAAAAGTAATTCAGTGATTTCTAGAGTTTTTGAATACTAGAGACATGATCGAAAGGCCCTAGAGAAGGTTATCCTATTTAGGAAGTGTATATGTTATGAGCAAAAAATGTTAGTGCAATATTAGTGAGAGAAATGTTCAAAACATCTTCGCATCTATCGTGCTCATGGCACTAGTCGTGCCTGCAATAGCACCTCTTTGTTCAGTGCATTTCCTTGTATCACGCTAGCAACCTAGGTTGTGCTCACGACAAGACTCAATGATTGTTCTCTATCGCGCTTGCGATAGGGTAAAGTATACCAGTCTTAGTGTTACATGTATATGAAGTGATAATCATATTTAAAGTGTATGTTAAGTAAAGTTAGTTATGTATTATATAAAGATATTATTTGTATGCTTTAATATGTATAAACCTTATGATTTTAAATGTAATGAAAGTGATATTCTTAAGTGTCCAAAGTTTTATTATGCCTGAATTTCGTATAATAGTGGAAAGATAGGCATGCCTATAAGGGATACTGATTGCAACTACTAGTGTTGGCATCTATGGGTGTGTAATGTTGATACATTTGGTATCTAGTGTTCTAAAACTTCTTTCTTTAGTGATTGATATTGTGTATCAATATCCAATATTTATCCTGTTATCCACTATTCATATGAATTCAAGTGATAAAAGTGATTTGATTAATGAATATGGATAAATGATCGATAATGTAAATGTTTCAGTGCTTCATAGAAGTGTTAATGTTTCTTATCGAATAACGAAGTGTAATTAAATAATTGTATTGAAATGTTACTAAGTGTAATTAAAGAATTGTATTGAAATGTTACTGAATGTAATTAATGAAATTGTATTAAAGAGTCGGGTAATGTATGAAACTACTATGGTATATGTATGTCATAATGTGACAAGGTAGGCTAGTTAGTAAAAAGTAGTTAAATTTATAATTGTTAATAAGTGATTAGCAATGTAAATGCCTTGATAATTTAGTGTGCTACCAATGTCTCTTAGTGACAATATTAGTGTAATGAATAAATGATATTGTAGTGTTTTTTTTATACATTTACTATTATTATAAATGTATGTGATATGTGTCATGAAAATTTAAGCTGTTATGTTTTGCATTTGGAACTCCGATAAGGAGTCAGTTGTAGTGTTTTTACTCCCCACTGAGCCATAACTCAACATGGGTGTTTTCCCATATAGATATGCAGGTATAGAGTGAAGTGATTCATACTTAGTCAACATTTGCAGGCCACTAGAAGGAATAGCAAGTGAAGATTGATTTTATTATAGAATTATTTTTGTATATTACTAATATAAAAGATTTGGAATTTATGTAATTAATGAATTTGTAATTATTTTTTTTGAAGTATTGTTAAATTTATATGTATAGACGTGTTGTGATAGAAAGTTACTGAAATAATAAGTGAATAAAAAGGTATAAAGAGTGGGCATTACATGATCTGGGATACAGAGGCAAATATAATGTGTAAGGAACATTGAAACAACTTTTGAAAAAGACAATAAGAACTTGAATTGGAAGATTAGAGTTTGCCTAATATTATTGTGTGTTACTTGGTTTGTGGTTGTCCAAATTCTATTGTGAGAGGAGTTATCAATGACAATGTGAATAGAAAATTTCTAGTTGTAAATAATTTGTTTTAATGAAATGAATGGTATATTATGGTGAATTGATTGGATGAAATATTTTGATAGTAGATTTTGTAGTAATTAGTGAATTGTGTTGTATTTATTTAGGAAGTAATGTGTTTTTTGCATTTGTACTTAAAAGAGCTAGCTTTTTGCATATGCACACAAAACAAATAGATTTTTGCATTTTTACACAAAACTAGCCTTTTACAGATGCACACAAAACAATTAGTTTTGGCAAAGTTTACATTCAAAGTAGGCATCAAACATATAACAAAATGAACAAATTATAGTAAGCTAACATATAAACCATTTACAAATTGCAGCAACCAAAATAAGCAAACCTATAAACAATAAGAACAAATTGCAACAAGCAAACATAGTGACAAAACTTGCACCAAATAACCCGATATATTATATAACAAAATGAATTGAATTTATACAAAATGATTGATGCATGTTGTAGCTTATAAAAGATCTAACATCAAAAGTCTATTTAAACCAGTATTATAAGCCATTTACAATAAAAAAAAACACATACAAAAAACAAGTCATATTATCATCATTCAACAGGTAATCAACCTAAATCTAAGAGATTTACAAGTCATCATGGCATGCGTTTTATTTTTGGCATTAGAGAAAGCACCGATCGTGCTTAGGAGGAGAAGAGGAAAAATGGAAAATATGGTAAAAAAATTTATTGGTATGATCCACATTGACATAGAGCTTACATGGCTTTAAATTGATTGCATGCATGCCACATCATTATTTTTGACGATAGATTGACGTAGGGGTAATTTAATATTTTAAAAGGCATTTTTGTACCAAAAAAAAAAATTTGAGGGCATTTCAATCCTTTGGGAAAAAAGAGTATTTTCGTATTTTTTTCTAAAAATAAATATTCTTCAAATATGAAAACATAAATCCAACTAATGTTTCATCATCAATAAAATCGTCCAACCGATTCATGATTTGGTGTTAAAAAAGAATGCAGTGAGGAGTTTGGTTGCTGTAAATTGATAGGGTTTTGTTACCATAAGATTAATGTAGCAAAGAAGGAGTTCCCAAATGGAATTAAATCGAATGATTTTCTGTTTTCAAATAAAGGATGCCCGTATAGAAAATAGAGTTTATCTAAGCAGTGACGGTGTAAAAGAAGAAATTTCTAGTTCTGCAAATGCTATAAAAATTACACTAAATTTTTGAAATGATACCTTCTACTGTAATGTTAACTCTAATGCCTTTGTTTATCACTTTATGTTGACTATGATTTTGATTTTTGGCTTAATATATAACCAGCCCCATGAACTTGTAAATATTTATCATCTTGGCCCCTTAACTTATATGTTTTCCATATAGCCACTTATATTTGAAAATTTTAATGAAATTAAACACCTTAGGCTGATAGGTCATCCTGTATGGTGGAAAAATAGATTATGTGGCATTTAAGGGTGCATATCATGCGTTGTAAGAGCGTGAAGCACCAATTTCCCCTTTCCCTATGGTAAAATCCCTGGCCCTATATAAAAACCCATTTTTTTTGCTTAGTTACAAACTTGATTTTCTTCTTTGTCTTCATCTATCCATTATTAAACCTGCTTAAATTTTATGTTTGTTATTACAAGAAACAAAATGTCAAGAAACTACAAAAGACTATATATGGAAAATATTCTAAATTGCCATTGTCATGAAGTAGCTGAGTTAAGCACATCATGGAGAGCATTAAACCTAAGAAGGAGATTCTTCGGTTGCCAACATTATAGGGTTATTTTCTTTTGATTTGCTAATATTGTTTTGATTTATGGTTAACTTGAAAAAAAAAAATTTGCTCAGATTGTTTTGATTTATGGTTAACTTGGAAAAAAATTATTTTGGAGGATATTTTTTGAGAAGAATAGGATTCTCTATTTTCATAAGATGTAAATGCATGCAAGTTCTTCTCATAGGTTGACCCACCCATTTCAGATCATTACAAGTATGTAATTTTTGGACTACTTCAAAGATTGAGAGATATGGAGCAAGAAGTTAGTACTGGCAAGAACCAAAATAGGGGAAAGAGAAACTGTTGTTTTTGTTATTTTGCAGTACTTGTGCTCATATTTGTAATTGGATTATTGATTTAGATTTATTTGTGTGACAAATTTAGATTATTAGTGTAGGTTTTGTTGATTTTTGATTAATGTACCAATGCCAATAGACCTTTTTGATAAATGAACAAAACTTTGCTCAATATTGTTCTTGTATTTTTCCTGTTGCCCTTATGCTAATGTATATTATATTGAATCTTTAGCAAAACTGTATAAAGTGATAAATTGACTAGAAGTATAATACCAATAGGTGGTAACTATAATATATTGAACATTCACACATTGTTAACAACAATTTAAAAACATATATGAAAATAAACTACTATTCACAACAATCCTAAAATATATAAGATAATAAATTGTTGTTAACAACATTCAAAAGTCATAATTGTTCTGCATTTTAGATAACAGACTACTGATGTTCAGCATTTCTCTATAAATTATCAGATGCATAAAATTCTATTATTTGCTATGAGGCTTGAGCAATCTACCTTGTGGACATTTATACTTGAGAACTCTACTCCCTAAGTTGCTTTTGAGTAATTGCATTTCTACCTTTCTATTTCAATCCTGAAGTTTTGATGTAATGTCCCAAAGTATACAATGGTAAATATTTATAAATGTGATTGGTAAGCAATTAGAATTAATGTAAATATAAAGGGCAATTTCATAAATTATCAATTTGGGGTTAAATGTATAATATTATGAAAGAAGTGGGAATATTGAGAGAAATTAATGGTGTGTGATTAGTAAAATAAGATTAATTGAAGGGATTAAAATGCAAATTGAGGTGGTCAAAGAATGAACCAATAAGAAAGAGACACAAAGCATTTCTAGATAAATAAAGAAAAGGCAAGAAAAGAGAAGAAAAATCTACTCTCTTTTATATGTTGGCCGGCCACCTTATGGCGAAGAAATTTCTGGTCATTTCTCCTTTCTTCTTCTTACTCTTACTCATAAATTTCATCTAGCTAAGGGTTTGTAAATTCTAACTTAATTAAGGTGAGTTTTTAAGAGGTTTTGGCTCAAGTTTAGTTATTTATTTGTTCTAAAGCACGAGAAGCTAAAATAATAGTGGGGATTTGGATATTAATATGTATTGATGATTTATTTAGTTGACTAATCTAGCAAAGGTCAAGAGAAAAAAGAAGAAAAATAAGCTTACAAGAAGAATCGGGGCTTGCTAAAGAGGTTTGGGAGTTTTCTTCTCTAATCTATATATTTATTTGATTCAAGTGTATTTATATGTTATATTTGTTTTGTGATTGATGATAGAAATAATTATTGTTGTGTTGGGTTAAGAAAAATGATAATTTATGCTTTGGAAAGTAAAGAAGTGGAGATTTTCTTAGAGTTTATATGAGCCATTTTCAGTATAAATTGATAACTCTTTCTATAGATGTTGGATTGAGGTGACCATGACATAGCCTAAATTTTAGTCTATAACCAAAATGGAACCTACATCACAATTAGCATGTATTACCTAATGACCATGACCTCCTCCCATAACCTAGGTCATGATCAGCACTATTTTGGTACTAACCGTGAGGTAGTCCAGAATCAGTACAGAACCAAAATGACATCTATGTCACGGTCAGCATATATAAGCAAATGACCGTGTTCCTTCCCTGCTTCTTTGTAAACTTGATTTTAAGGTCCCAAATTGATACTAAAGCACACCTAGACCTCCCTAAATACTTTTAGAGTGTTTTAGGTGTAAAAATAAGAGTATTAAGTGACATAAAATGAGGGAAAACATAATGAACTAGTGAATTAAAATTCAATACTAAGTCTTAGTGTGTAAGAACTTGTATAGTTAATGAATATAAAGGAATATAAATAGTATATTAGTAATGTTATATGCAACTAAATTAATGATGAGTATGTTATATTGTATCCTTTAGGTACTTAAATAAGAATGATATGATATAGTGGAATGATTGCATGTTATATGGAGTACATTGATGCCATGATTTTAAATGTATCAAAAGAGATGTTCTTAAGTGATTAGTAACTTATGGAAGCCTGAATTTTGCATAGTAGTGGATAGATAGGCATGCCTATAAAGGGGATAATGATTGTAGGTGCCTAGTGTATGATACCTAAGGGTGTCACCTAATTCGAGACTATTATGTCTCACCTGTATGATACTATTTATTAGTGTTGCCTGATCCTAGACTAGTATGTCTCATCCATATGATACTGCATATTAGTGTCGCATGTTTGTATCTATTATCCACCATTGATAGGAATTCAGGCGATGATAGTGATTTAATTATTGAATAATGATAAGTGATCAATAGTGGAAGTATTTCATTGGTTCATGATAGTATTAGTGTTCTTCATTGAATAATGAAGTATAATTAAAGAATTATACTAAAGTGTTATAGAGTGCATTATTAAGCAATTGTATTGCAATGTTTCCTTAATGCACGTACTGTTTTTATAAATGTATGTATTTTGTAACATGAAAAGGCATGCTATTATGTTATATGTATTGGCATGTATGTTACTTGTATTTGAGACTTTAAAGAGATGCATTCTTTTACTCCCCACTGAGCCTTTGTTTAGCACGGGTGTTCTTCCCGTGCAGGTACATAAGTGAAAAGTATAAGTGCCGAGTTCAAATCAACATCTGTAGACCACCAAAGAGGATAACGAGTGATGACTAGTTTTGGAGTAGAGTTATTTTTGTTAAGTGCTCGAAAGTAAAGAGTTTAAAATATATGTAATGAATTAATTTGTAATGATACTTTAAGTATGTTTAATTTATATCTATGTATGTGTAATTGTGCAAATAATTTAATAAGAAAATATGTAAATAAAAGGTAATAAAAGCGAGCGTTACATTTGAAACCTAGATCAATATTTGTCTATGAAGCCTCTTTTTATGTAGGTGGTGTATACACAACTTTCTCCTTTTATCCAGACTATATGAAGAAAAATCAAATCAGCAAACATTTCACACTTTGTAAAAACAAGAATGAAAAGATATAACTGAAAAATCATTTCATTACCCTTTGTAAGATAGCACCCGATTGGTTATAAATAATTCTATGCCCCTCTTCTCTAGCTTTTCTTTTACCAATACTGCTATACCCTTTAATGTTTCAATTGTTTGGCTTCCCCTTCCCTCGACCTTTACCTCTACCTCTACCGACACTCCCTGTTACATTACCATTTTCTGGTAACACATCTGCACCAACAGGCTGGAATTGTGGAATTGGTTATGTTGATGGTCTCGAATTGACTTCATTTTGTCTTATTTGACTTGGATGCCTGAATAGGGTTGGATTGGGTTGAGTTGCTTATCTTGGATTGGGCTGGGTACATTTACTAACATTTGCTTGTCTTTCTTATTTTTGGTAAGCAACACATTAAGTCATATGATAAATGTAGTTTTGCTCAACCTTATCCTAATAATAACAAAGTATTAAAATGAACAAATAGTAACCAGAATAGGGTATCCTTTCTTGTCGTGACCTCGATTCTTAAAATGTGGGCTTGTCATTAAAGCTCATTTTCTTGAAATTTTTTCAAACTTCTTGTTGGGTTCATCAGGTGCCTTCTTCATATTCTTTTTTGGCCTTTTAGGTGTTAGTGTAACTTCACGGGGTTCAATGGGTGGATTTTGACTAGATGGCTAAAGCTTCATGTTAGGCATGGGTTGAATGTAACTGCTATAGGCCATCAAGTATGTATTTTTTCTATACCAATGTGTAACAAAATCAGAAGGGCCAAACTTTCTGTGTAGCATTGCAAAAATAACATACTTGCAAGGGATACCTCTTAACTACCATACCTTATAAGAACATGTCATTTTCTTGATATCCACAATGTGCCTATATATACCATCAATAATTTCAAACCCACTATCACCATTCCAAATTAGCTGACACTTTCCAGCATCACGTCTAGCTTTCCGAATCATTTCCATGGCCATAAGTGATACATCACAAATCTATTTTTTTGTAAAGTCTCTCATTTGGGCCATTCTACCCATAATCTTATATCTAATATCTTTTAACATTGTAACAATATATTTGTGTCTAGGTCCAACTATCCAACTATTTAAAGTCTCATATATATTATTTTTAACAACATCACAACAACTTAATATACCAAAATAAGCCCTACACCATGTCTCCTTATTGTAATATAACAAATTCTCAACAATTTCAATTCCTAACTTACTTAAATAATCTATTTTGTCATACAATCCTATCTTAAAACTTAATCTTGAACAAGCCCATAATTTTTTTCTCCTTTTTTCATCTCTCCATTTTTGCTTCTAGTTGCTCTAAATATACTTTGCACACATCCTTTTTTTAGCATTTGTATTAAACAAATACAAATATTAATGTAATTGTTAACATACCTTTTGCTTATCACTCATGACAACTAATCATGTACCAACATCCTTATTTTGCTGTAGATCATCCATCAAGCATCATATGAACTAGGTCCATGTGTCCTTAGATTTCTTATTAACTACTGTCCAAGCAAATGGGAATATTTGGTGATTGCCATCTTTAGAAATACATGTTAGTATTTCTCCCTTAGTAATTCCCTTTAAAAATGTACCATCTAATCTTATTATTGGTCTACAGCCACTCAACCAAGCTTCTTTCAGTGCTGCCAAGCATACATAAATACCCATAAATACCTCTTTCCCTGATATTGTCTCTTTTGATGTTCTTATCACAACTATTGAGCCTGTATTTATTGTCCTGATTATATCTGCATAATCATACAGCTTTGATAATTCCAACTTGTAGTCCCCCAAAAACTGCCTAATCACCTTCATCTTAGCTTTTGCATAAATATTTTTACCAACATAAACAAAGAAGTCTTCTTGTAGCAACTGTTACATCTACTATAATTTAATATTAGGTAGACTAATTATCCTCTCTTTGTACTTTCTTGCGATAAACTTTGTGTTGTAAACCTTGTTTCTGTTAGACCTATAGCAAGAGTGGAATGGAAAGTAAGTCTTTATAAAGTCTTCAAATCTGCTCTCTATGCTACCTAAAATGTGCCATTTACAGTTAGGATTCAAGCACACTGCCTTCACTCTACTCTTCCCTTTTGGCCTTAGTTTTATGTTTACCCTTCTCTCTACTGCTTAATCTTGCAAAGCCAACCTAAACTAATTTGCATTCTCGAATATCATTCTCAGCTCAAATAAAGCAATCCTACAAGTGGGATCATAATACATCCTACTTTTAAACCTACTAGGTGGCAACTCCCTTGCTTCATCTTAACTCCCATTTGCATTATCATCACTGCATTCACTGCTAGGATCACTACTATCGAAAAAGCCTTCATCCCCAGCTACTTTCATAGCATATCTTTACCTTCTATCCTTTTTAATACTCTCAAATCCAGCATTTACCAATAGGATCCTATGGTACCTTATCAACATTTACTCTTGCAGATTTTTTTATCTAACTTTGCATTTAATTTGGCCCTTCTAACTTTGCATTTATTGTATCTTCATCATGCATGAGTCCATTTATAAACCTCGGTAGTAGGTCCTCAACGAATGTTATTCCCCATGATAAAAGAAAATGTTGACAATTTCATGTGCCATTTGTGTTCCAGTAAACAAATAATAACTACAAAACCAAAAAAAAAACAAAAAAGATTCCATCAACAAAGGAAACCAAATGAGGATTTACAAACAAACCCTAACATTTTCCCATAAATTACAAAAATACCATTTCTTTCTCTATTTTTATAAAACAAAAAAAAAATTAAAAAGTATTTACCTTGATAATGGCTTCCTCTTACACCAATATCGTTATTTTACTTCATTGAAATCATGGATTATTGTTGAATATCTAGTTCTTAAAGGGAAAATGAATCGAAATAGCTGTTACTGATCGTGAACAGTGGTAGAATGTAACACCCTACACTCAACCATAAATCTATATATTTTCCAGAAAAAATATTTAGTCATCCACATATAATTCTCATATATATACTAGAACTTATGATTTTAATTATTTATACACTAATAACTGAAATTATTAAATACCATACACTAGTTACAAATTGAACTGCCTCAATTTATGCGATCCCAACCGCCGTTATGTACATGGCTTTCGATCTTCTTTCTTCACGTCCTCAATTTTCTATTCCTGTGCGCAATCAATAAACCACACGCTAAGTAACATTATTGCCTAGTGGTGGATACAACTACACAGAATTTCATTTGATTTAATGAAGTTTTCTATTTAATTTACTACTTATTTTGCCATTTTCTTCTTTCGCTATATATATCCACTTCAAATCTACACCTTTGGTCCTCAAAATTTTCTTATTTGATTTAGCAATTAAATATTTTCTCTAATTAAATTAATGTTCTGTCAATTATTTCTTCATAATTGTTAGTTTATTCTCCATTTCTCCTTTATCCTTTTTAGTCTTTTTCACTATTAAGCTTTATTCTCCTTTCGATTTAGTCCTTAGTTTACTCCTTTTTCTAATTTTACTACTTCAACCCTAAATTTTCAATTTTAGACTGTACTATATTTTTCCTTACTAGTTACAAAATCCCTTTCATATTCCCTTCTTTATTACTAAATTCCATATAATTCTTTAATTAAATATAAAATTATAATTGAACTCTTATACTTTTTATTTTCTATCTTTGACTTCACTGATTTTCTTTCTTGACCCATTTGACTTTCTTTGCCCTTAATTCCTTCTTATTACCTTTTCTGCTAGTTAACTTCACTTATCCTTTTATCTAAGCAAAAAATTTCAATTTGATCCCTATAATTTTTCTTTACCTTATTTGGCGACAATTCACTTATTGGTCCCTTCTCTTTTTACCATTTGCGATTTTACTCTTCTTGATTTATTTAACCAATTTATTTTCTTGAATCATTACAATAACGTCAAAATTGCGATTTTACCCTTGCTTTATCATGCGGTTACATTTTATTCTATTTAAGTCTATTAGTTGTATTTTCCTTACTTTAATGCCTTTTTAATCGCCTTTCTAATTTTCTTATACATAATTTATTTTTGGTCCTTGTCTTATTGTATAATTACAATTTTGCTTCTAAATTCTACACTTCTATTAAACTAATTTATAATTCATTCTTTTTCCACTATGATTTGTTTCAACTCTTCTTAATACTTAATTTCTTAATTGTTCACACTTCCTTCTTCAACTTAATGAAAAATTCCAATTTGGCCCCTTAAAGTTTGATTTTTTCTTTATTTTGATCAAATTAACTTTAAGTTTGACTAGTTTGATTTTCATTGACTTTTAATTTAGTTTAAGCACAAGAATCACATTTTAATCCCTCAAATATTTTCTTTAGGATGACAAATTACGGTTTGGCCCATGAATTTTACACTATATATGATTTATCCTTTTTAATCAAATGGACTATTTTGGCCATTTTAACCATATTTATTTATTTATATTTTTTACCACTAATTGACCATTTTGTCCCCAGTTAATTACGTAATTACATTTTTACCCTTATTGAACATATATATCTCATTTTTCATCCTAACTCATTCTTATTTATATTGTTAACATTGTTAAAGCCGTATTGCCCTTTTTACACAGTTTTTATGCAAAATTTTCATTTTGCCCCTAGTTGTCGACAGTAAAAAATTCATAAATCGGATAAGCGGATAAGCAAATCCAGTCAATGGGAGTATCCATACTACTCGGGAGTATGTTACTACTTCTGGAAGTGTCCATACCACTAGGGGGTATGCGGTTACTCCCGATGTATCAATGGTGAGCTGGCTAACAATATATCCATTCTTTCATAGTACAGTAACTGTCCAGTAAGTGGAAGTGTCCATAACACTAGGAGGTATGCAGCTACTCCCCAGTATATCAGTCAGTAATAGTACAATATATAGAACATCGTGGGATAAGTGTCCCTATGGCTAGCTATACTATCCTAAAGTCCTGGTTACCTACTGAATACTAAGGGCATGGCATTTCTTGTATTACATTATAATTTCACATCATTATTCTTATTAATTACATTATGCTATAGGTATTATGAGCATCTTTAGCCATATCCGAATTTGACAACTATACAGTTAACATACATATGCTTAATATCACCAGGAAATAATTAAAACATACTATTACTAATGTATATGCCATTCGGCCTCATCTTGATACCATGCATACATTATGATTTCTCTTTTTCGTACATCGTTTATATCTCTACGTTCATTTGAGTTACTAATATATTTATTTGTTCTTATTTACATCAAAATTTTCTAAGTGGTCCTTATTTCTATCAATAGGTCTACATGTACATAATTATGCACATTAGTTTTATATATATATATATATATATATAATTTTTTATTCTTATCATTCCTATGGTGTTTCTTATATCTTATATTACTTAATTTTTACTAAATACATGAATAAATTAACAAATTCCATTATATTAATTATGGGTGTCTAATTCGACCATTATGTAATCTAGTGTTCTCAAATGGTTTTCTCCTCTTAATTAAGTTCATCATACATTAATTCATCACATTATTAAGTTATATCAATTTATTTTACACTTTTATTCACTTATGTTTATAGTCACATAGGTTACATCACTATATACCTATAGTACACATTACGTTAATATATTTATTTAACTCAAATTTTCTAATTATGTTCCTCTAAGTTGGTATAACCCGTTTTATACATGAAGTACTATTTAACATAAATTCTTCACTTCATACACTATTATGTACAATTCGGCCAACATATAATTATTATTTTTTTTATTCATAAATCTTTTCATGCTTCATTTTATGCTATATTATATTTCTAACATTAATTTATGTGAGTATATATTAACTAACATTTAATTTACTCTAATATCTTTTAATTATCCTATGAACATCATTATGTTTCATACATAATTGCACATACATACAACCTTTACATATCACTTTCATCAATAACCATTTTAGTATTAAAATTTCACCTAATATCTCATTACTCATCAAGGTAACATTTATTCCCTTTAAAAGTACCATTCAGCCTCCATTAGTAATTTCTTTTAAATTTTAAGCTTATTTCATGTTAATTCAACATACTACTTAATTTACTTTGGTTATATTTCATTATATCCTAATTATCTCTAGTTACATAATGTAGATTCAATGGAAAAATTCAGCATTTAAATGAAATTCAGTGTAGTAAGAGTATCCACTAACCTTTATATGTCCTAAAATCTCATATTCTTCTTTTCTTTTTCTTTCCTCCTCCTAGCTTTCTTTATTTCCTTTAGTTCCCTTCTTTGGCCGAATTCTCTATAATGGATTTTCTCCATTTTCTTTCTTCCTTTATGCAAAATAACTACATAAGTACATTCCACATACCCTAATTTGCCTATTAAAACCTTTAAATTAATTTAAAAAATAACAATTACATATACCTCAATTCTTGGCACATAATCTTCTCTACTTGATTTCTATCACTTTTTTTACTCCAATTGAACTCTAGAGGTAGTTAAGGATAAATTTAGGATATTAGAATTATAAGGGACATGAAATTTGGTAAGTATATGGTAGAATTTAGCTAGACCAAAAATGAAAGAAATATGAAAAAATGGAGAAGAAGAAAGAAATGGCCGGAAAGGAGGAGAAGGCAACTGAAATTGCTGGAAATTTATGATATTTTCATCTTATATATGCATGTGGATTGGGCCAAATCAAGCCCAACTATTTTAGTCCACCCAAATAGCTCATTTCCACTTAATTAATGCAATTTTATGGCCCAAATGAATTCCTCCACTTAAATTCCATGTTTAAATAATTCTCTAATAAGTTTCATCATACTTAAAATAATTAATTATACCCCCACATAAAAATTTAGGCCAATCGGAATTCATTTTCAATCTGATTCACCCATTGCAGTCCGCTAAGAAAAATTTTGATGTCACCCTAAAATTTATTTTTTATACTAATATATTCTACATATAATTTCAGCTAGAACTGGAAAGTTTGGGGATTTTTAGAGGTCATTTACCATTTTTAAATTTTCACTGAAACCTTAATCAGCCTTTTTCTCAGCTTCTCGGTCGTTTTTCTGAAATCAGTGTTTGCAGTATCAGAATACTTTAAAATTTTAGTCCACATTCACTAAGGTATTCAAAAACATGTAGTTAAAATTTTAACTCATTCCGATATCATTTTGATATACTTTTGGCTTCAGTGGCCTAGACAGTCGGTCTAGAACTCAAAATCCCCAAACTGTCAGAAAATTTATTTTTCACTTCTAATAATTTATTTAGGTCATTAATAAAATATTTATGCAATTTAAGTAATTTTTGAAAGTCGGTACACCAATTCAGAGCCTGGTCAAACTTTCGGTTAACTCTTTTTACAGTACCGAGTAAAATTTCTCTGTCCCGTTTAAAGGTCAATCTAAACTCATTTTCTTATCAAATTATACCACTAGACTCCGTTTAATACCTACTTTCATAAAATTTTCTTAGGTCAAATTTCTCACCTGATCACCCATCATCGGATTACCTTGGCCCGAGCACATTTAACCTTTCTATTTTTTTTTCGATTTTTCTATCTTACTCAACTCCAATAACTCTGAAATTTGTCATAACATAATTATTCGTGCTCTACATCATACCATGCCTGACAAATGCAAATTTGGAGGTGTTACAGTACTCCTCCTGTTATAAAAATTTCATCCTCGAAATTTATTTAAATGGTGAAACTGTAATTACTACTGTCTCATGATTTGTCAAATTTTCGAATTGTTTACTCCACGTCATGACGTGTTCAGAGTAGTTTATTATAACATATGTCTATTATTTGACTAATCGCTTCACCTACCCGAGTTATCAGTAGTCTTACATCAATCAACATATCTTTTATCTAATAATAGTTGAATTTTCTTTAACCTTCTTAACAAGGTTTCACTTGCTACACCACACTTCTTAATTCTATTGTTTAACTTTTGTTTGCTTTGGTAATCAATACGATACAACAATGTCGGAATGCACAACCCGTTCATAGGCTTTATCAGAATATTCCTTTTATCTTGCGTATCACTTAAAACACGTATCCCTCTTTTTCTAGTCTAAGTGATCCTCTTTACTAAGAGAAAATTTATGTTTATTGTCCGTTCTTGATTGGTTCAATAAAAAATAGAAATCAAACATCTCTTTTATCTTCATATAGCCTTTACTTGACATAACTGATGAAATCTATACTATGTTTACGCTATAACCCATCGCTAGTATAACAACCCACCACTGTCCATGTTGAATGTGAGACATGTAACTGAATGACTGTGTAATAGGAGATGCATATATTTATTGTGTAGCATGTGACTTCATGACTGGACTGTATTTATGTATCTTGTATGTCTATGCGTGGATGGAAGTTAAAATGTACGTGTAAATAACCAATGCACAGTACTAGTGGTAGTGTATACTAGCTGGGTTAACGGAAATAAATCGATAAATGTTGTCTCATAAACTATCAAACTAGCTAGGAGTCCGACTTTCATCCTCAATCACTAATTAACTCATTCGTTTACGACTAAAAGTTACACTATTACTCAAGATATCTAAAGGGATAGGCAACGATAAACTGCTCTCTTGAATTCACTTATTCCATATGGCATGTACATGAGTTACTTATAACATTCCTTTACTCCTACACACCCACTCTGATCTTAGCATCGCCTAAATCGGGCTCTGATACCATTAAATGTAACACCCTATACTAAACCACAAATCTATATATTTTCTAGAAATAATATTTAGTCATCCACATATCATTCTCATATATATACTAGAACTTATGATATTAATTATTTATACACTAATAACTACAATTATTAAATACCATACACTAGTTACGAATTGAACTACCTTAGTTTATGCGATCCTAACCGCCTTTATGTACATATCTTTTGATCTTCTTTCTTCACATCCCCGATTTCTTGTTCCTGCACGTAGTCAACAAACCGCATGCTAAGCAACATTATTGCCTAGTGGTGGATACAACTACACGGAATTTCATTTAATTAAATAAATTTTTCTATTTAATTTACTGACTTCGTATTTTTCCGTTTTCTTCTTTTGCTATATAATTCCACTTCAAATCTACACCTTTGCCCCTGCATTTTTCCACGTTTACCTTTGGTTCTTAAAATTTTCTTTTTGATTTAGTAATTAAATAGTCTTCTCTAATTAAATTAATGTTCTGTCAATTATTTCTTCATAATTGTTAGTTTATTCTCCATTTCTCCTTTATCCTTTTTAGTCTTTTTCACTATTAAGCTTTATTCTCCTTTCGATTTAGTCCTTAGTTTACTCCTTTTTCTAATTTTACTACTTCAACCCTAAATTTTCAATTTTCGACTGTACTATATTTTTTGTTACTAGTTACAAAATTTATTCTTCCACGCATTCCATTTAATTAGTTACCAAATTTACTTATTTTCTTTAAATCCCTTTTATATTCCCTTCTTTATTACTAAATTCCATATAATTCTTTAATTAAATATAAAATTATAATTGAACTCTTATACTTTGTATTTTCTGCCTTTGACTTCATTGATTTTCTTTCTTGACCCATTTGACTTTCATTGCCCTTAATTCCTTCTTATTACCTTTTCTGCTAGTTAACTTCACTTATCCTTTTATCTAAGCAAAAAATTTCAATTTGATCCCTATAATTTTTCTTTACCTTATTTGGAGGCAATTCACTTATTGGTCCCTTCTCTTTTTACCATTTGCGATTTTACTCTTCTTGATTTGTTTAACCAATTTATTTTCTTGAATCATTATAATAATGTCAAAATTACGATTTTACCCTTACTTTATCACGCGGTTACATTTTATTCTATTTAAGTCTATTAGTTGTATTTTCCTTACTTTAATGCCTTTTTAATCGCCTTTCTAATTTTCTTATACATAATTTATTTTTGGTCCTTGTCTTATTGTATAATTACAATTTTGCTTCTAAATTCTACACTTCTATTATACTAATTTATAATTCATTCTTTTTCCACTAAGATTTGTTTCAACTCTTCTTAATACTTAATTTCTTAATTGTTCACACTTCCTTCTTCAACTTAATGAAAAATTCCAATTTGGCACTTTAAGTTTGACTTTTTCTTTATTTTGATCAAATTAACTCTAAGTTTGACTAGTTTGATTTTAATTGACTTTTAATTTAATTTAAGCACAAGAATCACATTTTTGTCCCTCAAACATTTTCTTCAGGATGACAAATTACGGTTTGGCCCCTGAATTTTATGCTATATACGATTTTACCCTTTTTAATCAAATGGACTATTTTGGCCATTTTAACCATATATATATATATATATATATATATATATATATATATATATATATATATATATATATATATATATATATATATATATATATATATATATATATATATATATATATATATATATATATATATATATATATATATTTTATTTATTTATTTATTTACCACTAATTGATCATTTTATCCTCAGTTAATCGCGTAATTATGTTTTTACCCTTATTGAACATATATATCTCGTTTTTTATTTTAACTCATTCTTATTTATATTTTTAACATTGTTAAAACCATATTACCCTTTTTACACAGTTTTTATGCAAAATTTTCATTTTACCCCTAGTTATAGATAGTAGAAAAATAATAAACCGGATAAGCAAATCTAGTCAATGGGAGTATCCATACTACTCGGGAGTATGTGACTACTCCTGGGAGTGTCCATACCACTAGGGGGTATGCGATTACTCCCGATGTATCAATGGTGAGCCGGCTAATAATATATCCATTCTTTCACAGTACAGTAATAGTCCAGTAAATAGGAGTGTCCATACCATTAGGGGGTATGCAGTTAAACCCCAGTATATTAGTTAGTAACAGTACAATATATACAACACCACGGGGTAAGTGCCTTTATGGCTAGCCATACTATCCTAGAGTCCTGGTTACCCACTGAATACTAAGGACATGGCATTTCTTGTATTACATTATAAATTTATATCATTATTCTTATTAATTATATTATGCCATCGGTATTATGAGCATATTTAGCCACATCTGAATTTTTCAACTATACAATTAACATACATATGCTTAATATCACCAGGAAATAATTAAAACATACTATTACTAATGTATATGCCATTCGGCCTCATCTTGATACCATGCATACATTATGATTTCTCTTTTCTTTATACATCGTTTATATCTCTACGTTCATTTGAGTTACTAATATATTTATTTGTTCTTATTTACATCAAAATTTTCTAAGTGGTCCTTATTTCTATCATTAGGTCTACATGTACATAATTATGCAAATTAGTTATATATATATATATATATATTATTCTTATTATTCCTATGGTATTTCTTATATTTTATATTACTTAATTTTTACTAAATACACAAATAAATTAACTAATTCCATTATATTAATTATGGGTGTCTAATTCGGCCATTATGTAAGTTATTGTTCTCAAATGGTTATCTCCTCTTAATTAAGTTCATCTTACATTAATTCATCACATTATTAAGTTATATCAATTTATTTTACACTTTTATTCACTTATGTATATAGCCACACAAGGTTACATCACTATATACCTATAGTACACATTATGTTAATATATTTATTTAACTCAAATTATTCTAATTATGTTCCTCTAAGTTGGTATAACATGTTTTATACGTGAAGTACTATTTAATATCAATTCTTTACTTCATACACTATTATGTACAATTCGGCCAACATATAATTATCTTTTTTTTATTCATAAATCTTTTCATGCTTTATTTTATGCTATATTATATTTCTAACATTAATATATGTGAGTACATATTAACTAACATTTAATTTACTCTAATATCTGTTAATTATCCTATGAACATCATTATGTTTCATACATAATTTCACATAATACAACCTTTACATATCATTTTCATCAATAACCATTGTAGTACTAAAATTTCACCTAATATCTCATTACTCATCAAGGTAACATTTATTCCCTTCAAAAGTACCATTCGGCCTCCATTAGTAATCCCTCTAAATGTGTAATATCTTTTAAATTTTAAGCTTATTTCATGTTAATTCAACATACTGCTTAATTTACTTTGGTTATATTTCATTATATCCTAATTATCTCTAGTTACATAATGTAGATTCAATGGAAATATTCAGCATTTAAATGAAATTAATTGTAGTAAGAGTATCCACTAACCTTTCTTTCCTCATCCTAGCTTTCTTTATTTCCTTTAGTTCCCTTCTTTGGTAGAATTCTCTATAATGGATTTTCTCCATTTTCTTTCTTCCTTTATGCAAAATAACTACACAAGTACATTCCACATACCCTAATTTGCCTATTAAAATCGTTAAATCAATTTAAAAAATAACAATTACACATACCTCAATTCTTAATACATTATCTTCTCTATTTGATTTCTATCACTTCTTTCACTCCAATTGAACTCTAGAGGTGGTTAAGGATAAATTTAGGATATTAGAATTATAATGGACATGAAATTTGATAAGTATTTGGAAGAATTTAGCTAGACAAAAAATGAAAGAAACATGGAAAAATAGAGAAGAAAGAAACGGTTGGAAAGGAGGAGAAGACAGCTTAAATTTCTGGAAATTTATGATATTTTCAGCTTATATATGCATGTCGATTGGGCCAAATCAAGCCCAGCTATCTTAGTCCACCTAAATAACCCATTTCCACTTAATTAATCCAATTTTTTTGCCCAAATGAATTCCTCCACTTAAATTCCATGTTCAAATAGTTCTCTAATAAGTTTCATCATACTTAAAATAATAAATTATGCCCCCACATAAAATTTTAGGCCAATCGGAATTCATGTTCAATCCGATTCACCTATAGCATTCCTCCAAGCAAAATTTCAATGTCACCGTAAAATTTATTTTTTATACTAATATATTTTACATATAATTTCAGGTAGAACTGAAAAGCTTGGGGATTTTTAAAGGTTATTTACCATTTTTAAATTTTCACAGAAACCTTAATCAACCATTTTCTCAACTTCTCGATCTTTTTTCTAAAACCAATGTTTCCGATGTCAAAATACTTTGAAACTTTACCCTGCATTCACTAGGGTATTCAAAAACTTGTACTTAAAATTTTAACTGATTCCAATTTCTTTTTGATATACTTCTGGCTTCGGCGGCTTGGACAGTCGGTCCGAAACTCAAAATTCCCAAATTGCCAAAAAATTTATTTTCACTTCTAATAATTTATTTAGGTCATTAGTAACATATTTATGCAATTGAAGTAATTTTTGAAAGTCGGTACACCAATTCAAAGTCCAGTCAAACTTTCGGTCAACTATTTTTACGGTATTGAGTAAAACTTCTCTATCACGTTTAAGGGTAAATCTAAACTCGTTTTCTTATCAAATTATACCACTGGACTCTATTTAATACCTTCTTTCATAAACTTTTCTTAGGTCAAATTGTCCATCGAATCATCCATTATCAAATTACCCTGATCCGAGCATGTTTAACCTTTATATTTTTTTTTCGATTTTTCTATCTTATTCAACTCTAATAACTCCGAAATTTATCCTAAGATAATTATTCGTGCTCTACATCGTACCATGCCCGACAAATGCGAATTTGGGGGTGTTACATAGAAAGGGAAGGGAAATGAAAAGAAATGGAGTAGAGAGAGAGAGGAACAAGGTGAACAAATATCTAACCTACCGTAACTTACATCCAATTAAATGAAAACCAAGTGTCTATTTTCTATTTATTAAGTATTATATGTCATCCACGTTACAAGTTTGAATTGCACGCACAATGATTAGTCAGCCTGAGATGTTTAGTGTCGTTAAATTTTTCAACTATAAGTGGCTATATGATAAACCTATAAGTTAAGGGGCCAGGATGAGAAATGTTTACAAGTTCAGAGGCTATTTATGTATTAAGCCTTTTCTTTTAATAAAAAAAAAAAAGTGGGTTTTAATTGTGGTGCGAATGTGTAGCTTGTAACGCACATAGAAAGTCGATGACATTTAACAAATGCTGACCGCAATGTGAATTTTTTCAAATATTCATAATTCTAAAAAAAAAGGTGAGATATGAATTGGAAATTACTAATTCCATTCCATTTTAATTTCATTTTTATTTTATTTAAAATTAAGAAAATTATTAAAAAATTATATAATAAAATATTTTGATAATTGACTAATTATTTTTTTAAAATTTTAGGTATACCATTTAATTTTTATATAATTATAATTAAATTTATCACTTTATTAAATATAATAATATATGCTAGATAGAGACAAATATATAATTTTTTCTTGAAATTTATAACAAAATTAAAAGTGAAAGATAATAAAATAAAAAAAATAATAAATTAAAGAAAGATAGAAAAAGTATATAAATATATTTTTTTTAAAATATAACTGGAAAAATCATGATAGAAACTTAATAAATTAATAATGTTGTGGTAGTGAATGGTAAGTTTGTGTAGACAAAATCATGCGGCGGCTAGTACTGTCGGGAGACAGAAATGGATAATAATAGATGGACGGTTCCCAAGATCAAATTTTCTTTAACAAATCTAAAAATTAAATTAGTATCATAATGTCAAACCTGTGAGAGGATAATAAACCGTTAATTTTGAATTATGATAATGCACAAGTTTCAGCCGCTCGAGTTTGTCTTTATCCCTAGCTTACTTTTGACAATATCAATATTGACGTTAAATAAATTCATTTTAAGCCTCTTAGATCATCATTGTCTTTCATGATTATCCATTCGCTACGCAAAGTGTACATCCAAATCCATAGTATTAAATATTCAAAATAAAAAATATTATTTTTTTCAATGGACGGTTATAATTTAATTTGCACCAACACGGGTATGCAGTTAATAATTGTTATTTTTTAAATTCATTTACCGATTAAATGGCTGAAAATCTGAAAATTTTTTCATTTAATCCGGTTTAAATCCTACTCTCTCCATCCCGTATGATGTTTTATAAAAAGATACTCCTTTCATTTTTTTTATCTGTTATTTTTAAGTAAAATTTAAATTTTATTTATCAGTCACTTTTAAATTTTTAATATAATTTAATTTACTATTTTAATTTATTTTTCTTTCCTAATAAAGTTCGAATCAATGAGATATGATAACTTAGTTTTAATTATATAATTTAATACTAAATTTAAGTGTATTTATTATTTCTTAATTCTAATAAAAATAACAAAACTGACTGATAAAAAAGAACGGATGAAGTAATACTTATCACTTCCATTTAGAGACTTATTAATAATTGGAAATTGCTAAACTACACTAATAGTAATAAGTCTTTATAGTCATGTTGCCTTCAAGTACATTGTACTAATGAAGGGGTTTCTTTTTTATTTTGGTGTAATTTTGAAAAAAAAATTAGAGATTTGGGGCTACAATAAATAAAAATTAGCAAAATGAGATGTTAAAAAACGACATCCAGTATTGCCATTTTCTGACGACATGGATCCCACACAATCAGTGCAAAAATTTGAATGAAAAACAGTAATATCATGTGCCATTTTTCATAGAAAAAATGGCGTCATTTGGCTATGTTTTGGATTGTAATACGTAACAACCGTAGAAAATAGAAAACGACAGAAGTTGTTGTCATTTTTTGTAGTTTAAAACTGGCAGCATGTGGATCTGCAATTGATAGAAAATGGCAGAATATAGTGTCTTTTTTGTACACATTTTTCTAAAAAGAACATCAAGCATGCATGTGGTCCCCCCTCACCCCATCCTGTTAAAGACAAAGAACTGTACGACCTCAGTACCTTTTTTCTCTTCCCTTCCATTTTGCTCTAAATAAACAAATGCATCTGGCTATCTTTGCTACTACTGCCTGCAATTTTAGAAGGAACCTCAAACCTATCAAGTTTTTTAATAAATTTGTAACACCATTACTTTAACAATCTTATCGAATTATGCAAATGGTCAAAAAATTATTTTTTATCCAATAATAGTTTCATCATTTGAACTTATCAATCAGCTTACATACATAACTTCTATTAATCACGGCCTTGTAACTGTCCAAAATTTACTATGCATTTAACAAAAATTTGGCAATATAACGGTTATATTCTTAACTAACCCCTTGAAAAGCAGACAATAATATAGCATCTCTGAGGCACAACAGTAATATATCCAATCACATAACATATCCACATAGTCCATCATATAATACATGCATACTATCCATTCCCTGCAAAACCTCATCCACACTTCTATATACACTACAATAATATTATCATTACAACTTGTTCTCATATTACAATACATAATAGATATATATACATGCCACAAAACTATTCCTCCTATTCCTTCAACATCAGTTGTCCTCTGTGTACACATGCTCTAAAATATTAGTATCTGCACGCAGTAAATCCTACGTACTGAGCATTAAATATGCCCAGTGGTGACTAAAAATTATAGTATTTCCCCATAAGCTTATTATTTTTTTCTAATTATGTTCATTTAAGTTAATTGTTATTAATTTTTCTCATTTAAAAGTATAATATACTATTAACAACTAATTTTTTATTCAATTTAACTTAAACTTTTACTAAATTTTCAATTTAGTCCTTAAACTTTTCATTTATTTTAGAAATACCCTTTTTATGCCTTTAATTACCAAATTACCCTTTATTTTCTTATTTTCTCATTTTAATCTATTAATTGGCTTATAAATTACCGATTAATTCTTGTTTTGACTTTTTCATGTAAAATTACATTTTACTCCTTTAATTTTATAAAGTTAACTTTTTACACAGTTAGTTGACCAATTTACCATTTTACCCTTATTAATTCTTTTCTTCTCACTTTTACCTATTAAATTCATCTTTTTGGAAATTTATCATTTTACCCCTAAACTTTTTAACTCTTTTCACTTTAGTTATTTTTCACCTTAAACTTCAGTTTTAACTTTCTTTTTACATTTTTAATATTTTTTTATCATTATACCCCTAGTACAGATCCGGTAGAAAACTCTCAGACCGGATATGCAGGACGTGAACCCCACAGGACCACAACAGAATGAGAAATTACCTCTAAGAATCATCCCTCATATAACATATGAACATATGACAGTACGTATGATAGATACTATGGAGATCAACGATCCAACCATAGTAAAGCAAGTCGCTATGACTTGCACTACGGTATAGGTATCCGTATAGCCAGCCAATTATATCCTGAACTAGGTTTTACTGTCTGACTCTTTCCAAGGGCACATATTACCTTAATTTTCATTTTATTATTCAATTTTTTATTCTTTTTACTACTTTTCATTACTTGTTAATACTGTACCACTGCATTACAATTACAGTCAATCTCCTTTACACAATCTGTGGATTTTTTCATAATAATTCACCATTTAATCAATAAATTATGCAATAATGTATCATAATTTCACATTTTTCAATTAATACCTAACTAAAATTTATTCCAAAAATATTCATTTAATTCCCATATATTCTATAAAAATTCATGGACATCAATACTCATTAGTATTACCATTATAAAGCTTAAATACATTAAAATAGCTTAGGATAACATAGATTTCCCTTACCTTTTCATTTGACCTCAACTAGAATTACTCCTTATCATATGATTTTAATTCATTTAACATTTCTTATAAGCATAATTAAGTTTCTATTACATGAATATAACACTAATTTCAATTATATCTTATTAAATTAAAATTTTCTTAATAAACCTAAAGGAAATTCACATAAAAAATAGGGAAATAAAAGGATTATTTAGTCACAAACCTTTTTCTTATGCTTTTCCTTTCCTAGGCTTCATTTTCTTTGCCTTTGGCCTTTGAGATAGGTTCTTCCTCTTGAAATCCTTCAAAGGCCGAATTTCTCATCAATATTAACTCTAATATTTTGACTTCAAATGCTAAAATTAACAGCAAAAATGAACTCTAGGCACCCAAAACTAGTAGTAGGCATCTAAAAACCAAATTAAAATTAATAATTTTACTTACCTAAAATTGACACCTAAACTTTAACCCTTGATTTTCTTTGATTTTCTTCCTTGAATCAAAGATCAGAGATGGCTAAGGTGCTTTAGAGAGGCTGAAATCACTTTCTTGAGCTTTGATTTGGTGGAATTTGGGAAAGAAATGAAAGAAAAAGAGAAGAAAATGGAGAGGGAATGGGTTCAGCCACCAAGAGAGCTGAACGAGGGAGATGATTTTGCTGGAAATCTCTAGAGAAGAAGCTATTATATATGGCCTTTTAATGGACCATGGGTTGGGTTCTAATTGGGCTTGGGCAATTAATTTGTTTAAGCTCGATAATTATCCGATAAATGGCCCTAATTAATTTCTTCCACTTTTCAACTTCAAATCACTTTAATTTTGATTCTATTATTCATATCACATTAAAAATAAGCTATATTTAAAATTTCAACTGAATCGGAGTTCGTTTCGGATCTGATTCAATTTTATCGATCCAATTTAAAATTATCGGTGTTACCGAAAAATTCACTTTTTGCTACCAAAATAATCTAAATATTATTTTAGTCACATAGGTGATTTTTGATAATTTTTATGCTTCGTTTTCTATTTTTAATAGCCAGAACGATTAAAAATCAATTAAAAATCCTAAACCTTAATTATCTTGATTTTCGTTCTTTTGGCTTTTGGAGGCCTATTTGATCTCAAATTCACTTCAAATTTCAACCTTGGACTACCCATGACTAATACTTTCCAATAGTCCAATAAAATATTTTTCACTTCTGGGGATAATTTTCAGCCTAGAAATACTATTCACTGTCGAAAAGTACTATTCACGATTAGCCCGACGTTGTGGCCATTACAATTCTCCCCTACTAAAAATAAATTTCATCCTCAAAATTTACCTGATTCGAAATGTAGAGGATATTTTTGTCTCATGGTCGCTTCTGGTTTCCAAGTAGCTTCCTCCACATTATGGTGGTGCTATAAGACCTTTACTAGTGGAACCTATTTATATCTTAGCTGTTTAATCTCTCTAGCCAGGATTCTTGCCGGTCTTTCCTCATAAGTCATATTGGGTTGTACCTGAATATCCGCTGGTGTAATGAAATGGCTAAGGTTAGATCTGTACCTTCTAAGTATCGATACATGGAATACATCGTGGATCTTTTTTAACTCTGAAGGTAGCTTCAATCGATAAGCTACTGGACCTACTCATTGAAGTATCTCATATGAGCCAATAAACCTCGGACTTAACTTCGCTTTCTTGCCAAATCTCAAGATCTTCTTCCATGGAGATACTTTCAGGAAAACTTTATCTCCGACTTGAAACTCTATATCTTTTCTCTTCAGATCTGCATAGGATTTCTGTCGATCCATTGCTTCCTTCAATCTGTCTTTGATAATTCGTACTTTTTCTTCTGAATCACGAATTAAATCAGATCCTATCAATTTCTTTTCATTCAATTTAGTCCAACAAAGAGAAGTACTGCATTTCCTTCCATATAAAGCCTCAAATGAGCCATCTTTATACTGGATTGATAGCTGTTATTGTAGGCAAATTCTATAAGAGAAAAATATTTTTTCCAACTGGTACCAAACTCTAGTACACAGCATCGCAACATATCTTTCAGTGTCTGAATTACCCATTCTGACTAACCATTTGACTGAGGGTAAAATACGATGATGAAATGGAGCCTTATACCCAGAGCTTCTTATAGGCTTTTCCAAAAATGAGAAGTGAACTTGGGATCTCTATCTGAAATGATGGATGATGGTACTCCATGGAGCTTTGCTATCTCATTAATATAGATTTCTACCAGTCTGGTCAAAGGATAATCCATCCGAACTGGCAAGAAATGAGCAGATTTAGTGAGTCGATCAATAATCAACCATATAGCATCATACTTTTTCTGAGTAATAGGTAATCCTGTGACAAAATCCATAGTGACCTTATCTCATTTCCACTCTGGTATCAAAATAGGATAAAGTAATTCCGAAGGAAGCTGTGCTCAGCCTTTACTTGCTGATATATTAAACATTTACTCACGAACTCTGTCACATCCTGCTTCATTCCTGGCCACCAGTAATAAGATTTCAAATCCTGGTATATCTTTTTACCTCCAGGATGTATAGCATAACTACTATGGTGTGCCTCTGTAAGGATGTTCTTTTTCAATTCTTCCTGATATGGAACATAGAGTCTTTTCTTATAGCAAAGGCTTCCTTCTTCATTCAAAAAATAGTCTCTTTCATTGCCATCTTTTAACTTATTCATAATGGTTTTCAGTTTATCATCCTCTTTCTGAGCCATTTTTACTTGATACATAAAGTTTGGTTTCAACTGCATTTCAGCCAATAAAGCTCCATCTGATGACAGGCTCAAACTAATATTCAACGTTCGAAGGGCTGCAAATAATATTGTTAGTCAATTACACTTGTCAATCACGTATATGAATTCATTTTAAAATATCTACATTACCTGTCATGAATTTCCTACTAAGTATATCAGCCACCACATTAGCCTTTCCTGGATGGTAGTCGATAAAACAATCATAGTCTTTAATCAACTCCAACCTGCATCTCTATCTGAGGTTAAGCTCTCTCTGAGTGAGTAAACACTTCAGACTCTTGTGATCGGTATAAATATAACATCTCTCTCATACAGATAGTGCCTCTATATCTTCAGTGCAAAAACAATAGCTACTTCCTCCAAATCATGAGTAGGATAATTCTTCTCATGAGTCTTAAGCTGTCGGGAGGCATAAGCAATCACCTTGCCTTTCTACATCAAAATGTAGCCTAGCCCATTTCTAGAGGCACCACTGTAGATCATAAAATCCTTATCCGGCTCGGGTTGAGTAAGGACATGAGCTTCAGTCAACATACTTTTAAGTTTCTCAAAGCATTCTTGACATCTGTCAGTCCACACAAACTTGGTGTTCTTCTATAATAGTCGAGTCAGTGGAACTGCAATAGTGGAGAAACCTTTTATGAACCTCCTGTAATATCCAGCTAACCCTAAAAAACTTTTCACTTCAGTCACATTCTTAGGTGGCTTCCACTGAAGAATTTCTTCAATCTTTGAAGGATTTACTTTAATACCTTATATAGAAATCACATGACCTAAGAAAGATACTTCATTCAGCCAGAAGTCACATTTATTGAATTTCACATACAACTGCTTCTCTCTCAGAGTCTGTAAAAAAATTTATAGATGCTTATCATGTTCCTCTGGTGTCTTGGAATATACCAGAATGTCATCGATGAAAACTACCACAAACTGATCCAGATAAGGATGAAAAACTCTATTTATCAGATCCATGAAGGCGGCTGGTGCATTTATAAGCCCAAACGGCATGACCAAAAACTCATAATGGTCATACAGAGTACGAAAAGCATTTTTAGGCACATTTGTAGCTTTTACTTCCATCTAATAATAGCTTGATCTCAAGTCAATCTTTGAAAATACACTTGCTCCTTTCAGCTGATCGAATAAATCTTCAATGCGAGGAAGGGAGTATTTGTTCTTTATGGTCACTTTATTCAGCTGTCTATAATCAATGCATAGCCTAAGTGTCCCATCCTTCTTTTTAACAAACAAGACTGGTGCTCCTCAGGGAGAAATAATGGGTCTGATGAATCTTGTCAAGCAGTTCCTATAGCTGAATCTTCAATTCTTTTAACTCTGCAGGTGCCATTCTGTAAGGAGTAATGGATATGGGTACAGTGCCTGAAGCAACATCAATAAAAAATTTTACTTCCCTGTCAGGTGGTAAACATGTTAATTTATTAGGAAACACATCCGAAAATTCTCTGACAGTGGGCACTTCTGACACCTATGGGCTATCTTTCTTTGCTTCCACTGCATAACACATGTAGGCTACACATCCCTTCCTGATCAGTCTCTTAGCTGTAGTAGCAGATATCACATCAGACAGAAAAATCATGTCTTACACCAACCACTGTAATTTCTCGATCATCTTCAAGCGTTAAAGTGACTCTTTTTCTTTTACAATCAACGATCGCTTTGTAGGCGGATAGCCAATCCATCCCCAGAATTACATCAAACTCATGGAAGGATAACTCAATAAGGTTTTCCAGGAATATATGTCCCTAGGCACTAATAGGACACTGTCTCTACACCTTATTTACCACTACATTATTCCCTAGAGGATTACTTATCAAGATATCCTGGACCAAGAATGCCTATTTCATCCCTTTATCCCGAGCTAATGCAATATTAATATAGGAATGAGTTGAAACAGGATCAATCAATGCATGAACTGAATCAGATAATAGGAGAAATGTATCTACTATCACATCTGAAGCATCCCCCTCCTCTCTGGCTCTAACAACATATGTTTAACCTGCAGATCGCCTCTGACTCTGAGATGATTGCCCAACTGGTCTAGAGGCTGAGGTGATGGAGGTAGCTCCCCTACCACGTCCCTTTTGTGTAAAAGACCTAGTGCCTGATGCTGGAGATGCAACCGAAGCAGTCGATAATGCTGGACAATCTTTATCTGATGCTTTTTGGACCCACATCTGAAACATGCTCCAGTCTGAAATATGCACTCCCCATAATGAAATTTACCACAATAATCACAAGCTGCAGCTGTCCCACTGTCTCTATCCTGAGGGGTACTGGCTGCTGGAGTAGCTGGAGCTCTGCCACGTGTAGCACTACCCCGACCTCGGCCTGCTGGAACCGAAAGATGGCTCTGAGGTGTAAAAGATCCCTTTTACTTCTTACTCTGATCTCCCTTTTCACTAGACTGTCCTTGCTTCCTCTTTTGCTAAAATCGAGACTGTCTCTCAGCCTGGATAGTCTCTAATTTAATGGATGCCTCCACCATAGCTCTCAAAGTAGGATACTATTGGGTCCTTATAATGTGTTTAAGCTCAGTATGCAATCCTCTCTCAAACCTCTATCGCAACTTTACATCTGTAGACTGACTCTCATCAAGGTATGTACTGAGGCGCTCGAACTCGTGCTCATACTCTGCCACAGATTTATTACCCTGCCTAAGCCTCCAAAAGGCATCATGCATGGCCAATTTATACTCAGACCCAATATATTTAAGCTCAAATTGAGACACAAAGAAATCCAAGTCAACTGATCCACTAGGGTGTGCCTCCTAACTGAGTCCCACCAAACAAAAGCTGGTCCTTACAGCAAAACAACTATACCTTCTAGCTTTTCTTCTGCTGAACTATTTGTGATTTCAAAAAGCCTCTTTATTTTAAATAACCAATCTTCAGCCTGTGATGGTGTCAAAGGATCCTTTCTAGAAAATTCTTCAGCTCCCAACCTTTTTAACTATTCCAAAATAGGTCTCCTTTTAGGTGGAGCTGGCTGAACCTGAACAACTGTATGAGAGAACTAAGTGTGACCTGCTTGTAGTCGTTGATGGATATATTCGGCCATAAGATTAAGGAAGTTTGGCTGTGGGGGTGGAGGTGGAACTGTTGGAGAGAAAGCTTGCTACTTTGGGGCCTCCTGCTGTCCAGTACCTATAGAGGCTTCACTTTCACCATCCCCTACCTGCCTATCGTGATCAGAAGACATCTTTACACCATAAAACAAAAAAGAACAATTACACATTAGATTTCTGTTACACTTTATTACTTACAATTGGCATGTATATATAGGCAAATAAATAATACTTATTCCCACTCCGATCTTAGGACCGGCTAAACCAATGCTCTGATACCACAAAATGTAAGACCCTTACTGTAACAGTCTTATCAAATTATGCAAATGGTCGAAATTTTTTTTATCCAATAACGGTTTTATCATTTGAACTTAACAATCACCTTACATATATAATTTCTATTAATCGCGGCCTTATAACTGTCCAGAATTTACTATGCGTTTAACAAAAATTTGGCAATATAACGGTTATATTCTTAACTAACCCCCTAAAAAGTAGACAATAACACAGCCTCTCTGAGGCACAATAGTAATATATCCAATCACATAACATATCCACATACTTCATCATATAATACATGCATACTATCCATTCCCTACAAAACCTCATCCACACTTCTATATACACTACAATAATATTATCATTACAACTTGTTCTCATATTACAAAACATAATAGATATATATATGATAACTCCAATTTTATTATTTAATTTCAATATATTTTTGTTTATATCTATGGTTTATTTTGCATGATTTTCAGTGTTTTATGTAATAACTTTCTCTTTTTATGCCAAATGAAATTATATTGATATTTATAATATTTTGGTGTGTTTAATAGGATAAATTTGACTCTTGTACAGAAAAATAGGCAAGAGCACGGCTGAGACAAAATGGTCCCAGCTGTGCCCATTGAAGAATCCCCAATTCGCACCATTTTATTTTTCGGAATGACCTATAGACATCAGAATCAGATCTTTACCGTTGAAAATGTAGATCAAGATGTTACAAAGCTATGGTTAAAATTTTAACTCGATCCAACGGTGAAATATTGAGAAAATGATAAATTAATGGGACTGGTTTTTCTTCTCTCAGGGGCCGCGGCCGAGACATTTTGTCCTGGCCGTGGCCAATGCAGAATTCGAGCTGTTTTAGTCCAGAAGGTGGTCACGGCTGAGAAAAAAATGTCCCAGCCATGCCTAACCTGACTGGCCACGGTTGGGACACTTTTGTCTCAGCCGTGGCCATCTGCAGATCTATAAAAACTGCGTTTTCTTTGGCAAAAAACAAGGAGGGAAGATGGGGGAGAGCCGCCACACTTAGATTTAGGGCTTTTTCCTCCATTTTTCTTATGTTTTCCCTCCATTTTATGTAGTAGGTTAGATTTAATTCAATGTAAACCTTAAATTAGATTTATTTTCCAATGTAAGTTAGGGTTAGATTAAATTTTATGCATTCCCTTTAAGTTGTGTTCTTCATTTTGCTTGAAGCTTTGAAGGAGGAGACTTGGATTCGGATTGGAGCTTCACAAGCTACAAATGGCTTCATGGGTTTCCTCTTTCCTCTCTCTTTTTACTTTATTTATGTTTAATATGTAGATTTGTTGCTTGGGGATCTTTGAATCCCCTACCCACAATGTGGATCTTGAACTAAATTTGATTTTTACATGAATAATTGGTCTATTTTACTGTTACTTATTTGTATCTCATGGTTTTTTGATCTATTAAGTTATTTTCCATGCATGAATGAATGGTTTTTATCATATGTCTTGGATGGGTATTGAGCCTAGTGGATTGGATTCTATGAATGATTTTGCTCAGTTTTTCTTTCATGAATGCTGTATTATTTTAGACGGCTCTGGAATGGGATTCTAAATATACAGTAATTGTGATTTTAGGACTAGAGTGTGGAGTGAAATGGATGAGATTTGGGTTGTTTGGCTCCCGAATGGGAAGGCAAACCAAACTTAGGATGTTAGACCCGTGCATAGGCTAGTTGTTGGGTTGGCTCCGGAATGGGAAGTTTAGCAACTAGAATAGCTGGCTCCGGAATGGGAAGCTTGGGTTAAGAGGGTTATCCCGAATTTGTTCATGTATACTTTAAGATAAAATCAATTCACATTGGGTATGAGGTGGATGAGTGAACCCGAGCAATGTTTTAACTATTGTTTTAATCTCTAGTTTAATTAGCTTTATCTTATTTATTTATTTATTTTGTTAATTAGATTTAGGACACTCTCTTAATCAAAAACTTGGGAATTTATCTCAGATTAACTCGCTCAACTCTAGATATCTAGCTTAAAACAACCCTTATCCCTTAGGTTCGATATTTGCGGGTCCTAACTATATCCCACTTTATTACTTGTCGATCTAGTGCACTTGCTAGGATCGCAACAATATACATGCCATAAAACTATTCCTCCTATTCCTTCAACATCAGTTGTCCTCTGTGTACACATACTCCAAAATATTAGTACCTGCAAGCAGTAAATCATACGTGCTGAGCATTAAACATACCCAATGGTGACTAAAAATCATAGTATTTCCCTATAAACTTATTATTATTTTTTTCTAATTATGTTCATTTAAGTTAATTGTTATTATTTTTTCTCATTTAAAAGCATAATTTACTATTAACAACTAATTTTTTCAATTTAACTTAAACATTTACTAAATTTTGAATTTAGTCCTTAAACTTTTCATTTATTTCAGAAATGCCCTTTTTATGCCTTTAATTACCAAATTACCCTTTATTTTCTTATTTTCTCATTTTAATCTAGTAATTGGCTTATAAATTATCGATTAATCTTTGTTTTGACTTTTCATGTAAAATTATATTTTAGTCCTTTAATTTTACAAAGTTGACTTTTTCATAGTTAGTTGACCAATTTACCATTTTACCCTTATTAATTCTTTTCTTCTCACTTTTACTGTTTTATCCCTAAACTTTTTAACTCTTTTCACTTTAGTCCTTTTTCACCTTAAACTTCAGTTTTAACTTTCTTTTTACACTTTTAATATTTTTTTATCATTATGCCCCTAATACAGACCCGACAGAAAACTCTCAGATCGGATATATAGGATGTGGATCCCACAGGACCACAACAGAATGAAAAATGACCTTCAAGAATCATCCCACATATAACATATAAACATATGACAGTACGTATGATAGATACTATGAAGATCAACGATCCAACAATAGTAAAGCAAGTCGTCATGACTTGTACCGCGGTACAGGTATCCCTATGGCCAGCCAATTATATTCTGAATTAGGTTTTACTACCTGACTCTTTCCAAGGACACATATTACCTTAATTTTTATTTTATTATTCAATTTTTTATTCTTTTCACTACTTTTTATTTCTTGTTAATACTGTACCACTGCATTACAATTACAGTCAATCTCCTTTACACAGTCTGTGGATTTTTTCATAATAATTCACCATTTAATCAATAAATTATGCAATAAATTATCATAATTTCACATTTTTTAATTAATACCTAACTAAAATTTATTCCAAAAATATTCATTTAATTCTCATATATTCTATAAAAATTCATGGACATCAATACTCATTAGTATTACCATTATAAAGCTTAAATACATTAAAATAGCTTAAGATAATATAGATTTTCCTTACCTTTTCATTCGACCTCAACTAGAATTACTCCTTATCATATGATTTTAATTCATTTAACATTTCTTATAAGCATAATTAAGTTCCTATTACATGAATATAACACTAATTTCAATTATACCTTATTATATTAAAATTTTCTTAATAAACCTAAAGGAAATTCACATAAATAATAGGAAAATAAAAGGATTATTTAGTCACAAACCTTTTTTTGTGCTTTTCCTTGCGTAGGCTTCATTTTCTTTGCCTTTGGCCTTTGAGATAGGTTCCTCCTCTTGAAATCCTTCAAAGGCCGAATTTCTCATCAATATTAACTCTAATATTTTGACTTCAAGTGCTAAAATTAATGGAAAAATGAACTCTAGGCACCCAAAACTAGTAGTAAGCACCTAAAAACCAAATTAAAATCAATAATTTTACTTACCTAAAATTGACACCTAAACTTTAACCCTTGATTTTCTTTGATTCTTTTCCTTGAATCAAAGATCAGAGATGGCTAGGGTACTCTAGAGAGGCTGAAATCACTTTTTTTGAGATTTGATTTGGTAGAATTTGGGAAAGAAATGAAAGAAAAAAAGAAGAAAATGGAGAGGGAATAGGTTCGGCCACGAAGAGAGCTGTAAGAGGGAGATGATTTTCTGGAAATCTCTAGAGAACAAGCTCTTATATATGGCCTTTTAATGAACCATGGGCTGGGTTCTAATTGGGCTTGGGCAATTAATTTGTTTAAGCTTGATAATTATCCGATAAATGGCCCTAATTAATTTCTCCCACTTTCCAACTTCAAATTACTTCAAATTTAATTCTATTATTCATATCACATTAAAAATAAGCTATACTTAAAATTTCAGCCCAATCAGAGTTCGTTTTGGATCTGATTCAATTTTATCGATCCGATTCAAAATTATCGGTGTTATCAAAAAATTTACTTTTTGCTACCAAAATAATCTACATATTATTTTAGTCACATAGGTAATTTTTGATAATTTTTAGGCTTCATTTGCTATTTTTAATAGCCAGAATGATTAAAAATCAATTAAAAATCCTAAACCCTAATTATCTCGATTTTTATTCTTTTGGCTTTTGGAGGCCTATTTGACCTCAAATTCACTTTAAATTTCAACTTCGGACTACCCGTGACTAATACTTTCCAATAGTCCAATAAAATATTTTTCACTTTCGGGGGTAATTTTTAGCCCGAAAAATACTATTTACTGTCGGAAAGTACTATTCATGATTAGTCCAACGTTGAGGCCATTACAAAATTTGTCCCTAACTGCCTACATTATTCTTTTTTAATGCTTTATGCTTGATTCTGTTTGGTTGCCGAGGAAATACTGGATGAAATTGGGAGGTAAATGAGTGTGTTCATGCTAGTTGTTGTGTTTTGTGCTTTGTTTACAAGATGGATTTCTTATCTATTTTAAATTGTAATTTTGCTATGCAAGTTTGAGCTTCTTTTGTTTCCTTGTTGAATGAAAGGTCTAGTAAAATTATTCTTTGTCATTTTTTACTATAAAAAAAGGAAATAAAGTTATTTATTTATATTTAAAATTGCTTTTGGTTTTCTGAGAATGAAGATGACCTTTGACAAGCCATATACTCGGGTTTGTTTATTTGGGGCAAAATGAAGGAAAGAGAAGAAATAGTACTGAGGCCATACAGTTGTTTGTCTTTGATAGAATGGGGTGAGGGGGGACCACATGCATGATTGATGTTCCTTTTAAAAAATATATGTATGAAAAATGGTAGTTTATCCTGTCATTTTCTATCAATCGCAGACCTACATGCTGTCAGTCTTAAAGTACATAAAAGGTAACAACTTTTGTCATTTTGTATCTTCTATAGGTCCATGTTTCTTAGCCTGAAATACAACCTAATGATGCTATTTTTTATATGAAAAACGGCACATGATATTGCCATTTTTCATTCAAATTTTTGCACTGATTATTTGGGACCTACGTCGTCAGAAAACGACAACACTAGGTGCCTTTTTTAACATCCCATTTTGCTAATTTTTTTACTTTAACCCCAAATTTTTAAAATTTTTTCAAAATTATACCAAAAAAACCCTTAATTAAGTTCATAATATATCAGTGGGCTTCAATTTAATGGTATTAGCATGGTGTCAATTCAATAAAATTTCAAGTTTGAGTTGCAATTAGATACTTTCCTAATAAAGGGATATTTTTTAATAATGTTTTTTAATAATTATTTACACATTTGGTGCATGTCAGAAACTATTTATAATTTTAGGGTTTCAATGTGAAACTGTTGCCACATATAGCAATTTTTTCAGAGAACTGTCGGCGGCATGAAAGGGAGAGAAAGCCTACAACGTCTGAAATCACTACAGACAGTAGCAGTTTCAGACTCTAAAATCGCTACAGTCTACAACGATTTTAGATACTGCAGGCATTCTCTCCCTTTGATCCACGTGAAGATGCAAAAATTCAAAAAAGCCCCTGTAATTAGTAGTCTTATCATGCAAACTCGTGAATTTTTTTTTGCTTATTTTTAAGGGCAAATGCCCTATATTAAGGCTCCTCTCCTTTTCGATCTTGCATATTTTCTCCTTCCCATTGCTGCTGCCTCTCAAACTTTTTAAGGTAAGTTTTAGCTTTTTTTATTTATTATGTTATTGTAATATAGAATTTTAATTATTTTGTTATATTAGATTTAAATAAATTTTTAAAATATTAGTAATAAAAATTAAATAGCATAATTTTACTTGTTTGGTAATTATATTAAAATTAAAATATATTTAATATGATTGTTATAATATATTAAATTAATTAAATTGTATTGTTAGTGAATTTTGCTACAGTAAAAATTAATGGTAAATACATTAATTTTTATAATTAATAATTAGTTATAGTAAAAAATTTAAAAATATTTTTAATGTTGCATTAGTTTATGTTTGATAGGTGTTATATATTTGGTAATTTGGTGATCTATGAAAAAGGCAAGTAATTCAATAATTTTTAAATTTAAACATGTTATAACAATAGTTTTAAATGAAAAATACGAATTTATTACAAAGATGTTGTGTAACGCCCACTCTTAATACCTTTTTATTTACTTATTACTCTATTAAATTGCTTGCACAAAAAAAATATATTTATACATATGACATATAATACACTTAAGGTATAATTACAATTTAGTTCATTACATATAATTAGAATCTTTAACGTTATACATTTACAAAAATGTAATACATTATTAGAATTAGCCTTCACTCGCTACCTTTCTAGTGGCCTGCATATGTTGACTCGAGAAAAGCACTTTCATCTACACATGTGTACCTACATGAAAAAAAACACCCATGCTGAGCAATGGCTCAGTGGGGAGCAACAGTGCAATTGACTTCCTCTCGAAGTCTCACATACAGATAACATGCCAATACATATAACATAATATAATATCATTTCATTCGTATTCAAGTACATGCAACTAACAGCATTATTATAATTTTCAACTATGAACTCAATAACAATTCAATACTATTTTTCAATTACACTTTATTATTCAATGAAAAGTACTAACACTATCATGAGACACTATAACACTTGAACTATTGGTCACTTATCATTATTCATTAATCAAATCACTGTCATCGCCTGAATTCCCATTAATGGTGGATACAGGTACAAACATTCAACACTAACAAGCAGTATCGTTCGGATGGGACATAATAGTCTCGGGTCACTAGATACCAGAAGGTATCAAAACACTACAGTAGTCACCTTTCGGTGATAACATTTTCAGCTGCGATATCCCTTTTATAGGCATGCCTATCTATCCACTACTATTTGAAATTCAGGCCTCAACAAGTCACTAGTCATTCAAGGATATCATACTTGCTACATTTAGAATCATAGATTTTACGCACTCACTAAAAGCATGCAATAGGGTCACTATAAAATATACATTCATTTACACTTCAATTATATTTAAACCATACTTTAACATGATTATCATGCAATACCATGCATATCTTGTACTATATTCACTGTCATAGCCGAAATTTGTTACTAAAATTGGTAAGAATAAGAGAAAACGGCCAGAATTTCTTGGCCAAAAAGATGGCTGAACAACACTTACAAGAGAGCAAATGTTTTCTCTCTTTATTCTTGCTTTTTCCCCCTCTTTACAGAATAAATACATGCCCACTTCTCATTAGGACACTTGTCAAGCTAAAAAAAATTTACACTTTGCTCCCTTATTTTACCTCAAATTCTCACATTTGGCTTGAAGTCAATTTAAATTCTTCAATCAATCCTCACTACTTTTCTAACAATGCACATTTACCCCTCAATTTGCAAATTTATCAAATTACCCTTCACATTTATATTAATTTCAATTACGTCCCTATAATATTTACAAATATTTACCAATGTATTCCCTTGGAGCATTACATGTTGACAATGCAGATATAACATTTATTACTATATTGTCGTCTATGTTAATACAAAATGGAACAATTTATAAATCAATAGTATATTAATCTCGGACCCATTGAGGATTGATGATATCCTAATACTATAAGGCAGATAACGAGTGGAATCTTCAATGGGTCAACAATAGTATGATGTGCTTACACAAATGGGCCCGTCAATGTAATATGAGTCCATCTCATATGACCAAACAGGCCCACTATTTCAATACGGTTCCAACCTATTTGGCCAAACGGTCCCCTCAATGGAGCATGATGATTTTTTTAATGAACTATTTAGTGGCCCAAATTTAGTCAATACTCAGGGTTTAGTTGACCAACCACTATACAATGGTGGTTATAGTGATATCATGCCAGTGCCTTAATATCCACAATTTAAAAATATTTTTAATGTTGTATTAGTTTATTTTTGACAAGTGTTATATATTTGGTAATTTGGTAATCTGAGAAAAAAGGCAATTAATCCCATAATTTTTAAATTTAAATATGTTATAACAATAGATTTAAATGAAAATTACGAATTTATGACAAAAATTCTAACAATGCAGATATAACATTTATTAGTATATTGTCATCTAGGTTAATACAAGATGGAACAATTTAGAAATCAAGAATATATTAATCTCGAACCCATTGAGGATGATATCCTAATACTACGAGGCAGACATCGAGCGGAACATCAATTTATCTTTAACAAATCAATAGCAGTACAATGTGCTTCCACAAACGGGCCCGTCAATGTAATATAAGTCCATCCAATATGACCAAACGGGCCCACAATTTCAATATGGTTACAACCTATTTTCCAAACGGTCCTCTCAATGAAGCATGATGATTTTTTCAATGAACTGTTTAGTGATCCAAATTTAGTCAGCACTCAGGGTTTAGTTGATCAACAACTATACAATGGTGGTTATAGTGATGTCATTCCAGTGTCCCAATATCTATATATTGATGATACAAATAGTCAAATAGATAGACATAACACATCAAATCGCAATACGAGGTTTTGATAGTTGTATTATTTGTCAATAAAATAAATTAATTGGCTATATTATGTTTTGATTCAATTATTAATGTTATTTATGTTATTTTTTTTTTCAATTTTCGTTTTGTATTAATACTATGATATTAATTTTAATAGTGATTATTTAAATTTACATAATTTATTTCATGAATATTATCAGTATAATGGAACAATAAAATAAATTGGCCACCTCAACAATAAAATTTAATAACTTAAATACTCAATAATAATAATAATAATAATAATAATAATAATAATAATAATAATAATAATAATAATAATAATAATAATAATAATAATTACAGCAACAACAATAAATTAAAAAATAAAATCAATATTAGTATACAAGCAATCTAAAATTTAACATTTATAAATAAAAATTTTAAAAATTTTACTAAACTTTCAGAATAATACTCGAAAAGTATTATTGATCCGAAATAAATATATTGTCTAAATTTAAGTAGACAATTTTAAATGTAAAAATTAAGAGAAACTGAAAATTTGAGGCAGAAGCAAAGGAAATTGATTGGGGCAGGAGCAAATGAAAACAATTGGGGAGTATTTATAAGGGTAGAGCAAAAAATATTTCAATGAGGGAATAATTGGGGGTCAAAATTTTGCACTGAAACCGCTGACAGATACAACGGTTTCAAAGTCTGAAATCACTATACTTGTCAACGGTTTCAATGCAAAATTTTTATACGCCTCCAACAGTTTTCTGACAAAACTGCTACACATAGCAGTGGTTTTGTTCCGGGATTCCAAAATTATAAATAGTTTCTGACACGCATCAAATGTGTAAATAATTATTAAAAACATATTTTTAAAAAAAGTCTCCCTAATAAAATAATAAATAAAGTTAATACTTTGAAATACAATATAAAATTCTAAAAAAATTAATTTTCTATGCATGTGTGCAAGCATATATGTGTATGTTAGATTTACTTTTTATACTGGATGTTTTATGAAAAGAAATTTAAGGATTACAATATAACATTCGTGTCGTATTTTATTTATTTTTTTAAAGAGAACTAAAAATAAATAAAATTTATTTTTTTAACATATAGGTAATTAGACCAAGTAATAGTAACCTAAATCCGAAAAAAACATAAATGGGTCAAATTCGAATAACTCAAAAATTTTAGAACTGAAATATATTCAAAGTTCAAAAAATCCTTCTAAAAATATCTAAAATTTAACCTGATTTGAATATGTGATCCAATTTTTTTCAATTAAATTTTATTTTATGTCATATTTATTTATAATTTATAGTTTAATTATATATACACACACAAACTAATCCTACACCATTTTATTAATATTTCCATTCCAAGTTTATATAAAAATTAGATTTAATTCAAAAAATCTTTCTAAAACTATCTAAAATTTGACCTGATTCAAACCTGTGACCCGATTTTTTCAATTAAATTTTATTTTATATCATATTTATTTATAATTTATAATTTAATATTAATATTATACACACACTAATACTACACCATTTTATTAATATGTCCATTCCAAATTTATAAAAAAATTAGATTTAATTGAAAGAAAAGAGAAATGTCTAATAATTTTAAATTTTGAGTTACAAAAGATAAAAGAAAAATAAACAGAAAAGTGAAAAGAAAAATAAGAATTAAGTGGGGTATAATATATACTAATCTTTCTTTGCTCGATGTCCTAATCTATCATTGTTCTGTTGCTCACCACTCATCTACCATCTTATGTTGTCGCTGCTACATAGTTGTCCATTTAATGTATTTAAAACTATAATGAAAATCCGAGTAACGGTTTCGAAGTAAATTGTGATATGTTTGATAAAGTTTTCTAGCAATCAAAATTGATTTGGGATACCGAAAAAGTGAAATCAACCAATAAGATGAGTTATATATGATATTAATTATATATTTTAAGTAGGAAGAAAACTTATTAATGATGTTATAATTTATCAAAAAGAAATTTAAATTATAAGTAAAAAAAAAAGAAAAATTTTGATGATCTGCTCAAATATTAGCACATCCATCATAGCCATTAATTTAGTTGAATGGAAAGGATTTTTGTGAGGAGAGATTGAGTCATTAGATAAAATAGTGATCAAAAGATCCTAACCATCTAAAATAAAAAGACGAAAATAAGAAAAATTAAGAACCTTGGAATAAATAAATAGTGCCAAAGAAGATTTTAACTTTTAAATTAATAAATATCAAATGGAAAATTTTTTATGTAGGGATAAAATGGCCCGTGGATGTAATTGTAATAAAATTAATCTTAACTAGTTTTGGTGTATGTTAAGATTTTTTTGTAAAATTCAGTTTTGGCCACGAAATGTCATAATGCTTAGATATATATTGGCTATCCAAATTAAGAGATGTGAATAAAAATATGAAAAAGAAAAAAGAAAATTGCTAAACTCTTTGATAAAATAGTGTAAAAGTGCATACTACCATCCATCAAAAAAAGAAATTTTATAATTCAGTTTTTAAGTGCTCAACAGCATAGAATTAGCATTTCTTATGTGAGTCTCAACTGTTCAGAAAATAATTGTGACAGAAAAGCATTTCCTTCATTTACCTGGTAAAATTTTCTATTTTGGTTATCATTTCAAAATTTAGTTTAATTTATTTTTACTTCTATTGATTGAGAAGAAAAGATGGCATACAAGTAGAAACAAAAATAATAAAAAAAAAGATATGGTTAAAATTTTTTATATAAATAAATATACCGAATTGCTTATATTGGATTTTCAATTTCAGTCCGATTTTTTGAGCCCTAAACATAATTCGAGACCTGACCCAAGCCCTCCTGAAAAAATAAGGGACTCAATTAGAAAATCTAAAACTGAAAAGAAGTTATCCAAACCCACTTAACCCGATTGCTAGATCTATGGCAATAATATACTGATTTAAATTTAAGGAAAAATATGTCGAATTCGATACTATATCCCTTTTGCCTTATACCATACCAAAAGAAATACATAAATCGAACTGAAAATTTTTATTATCCTATCAAGTGCCAAAATTATTTCAATGATTGAATTTTTAATTTGTTAGATGAAAAGGTTTTTGAATTAGTTGTCAAAAGAGGATTTTATAATCAAATATTGTTTATAATATCACTAAATAAAAATTTTAATGGATTTGTTTGTTGTGCCTAACATGATTCACTAAATCTTTTTATTCAAGATATTTATATAAAAATATTGATTGAGTTTTCAAGCTATTTGATTGGACTATTATATGTGTAAAATTCTGATTCTATCCGAGCATATACACATAACATACTCGCCACACACTTATACTAGATGATTCACAATGTTATTAAAACTGAACTGTCCAGTTGAACCAGTTAAATCGCGAATCGGCAAGTTAACCGGTTAATTCAACTATCAAAAATCAGATTGAACCCAAAAATTGAGTTGAACCGGAGAATCAGACAAAACCGAATTTTTTGTTAAAATGAGTAAAAAATCATAATTTTTTGTATATTGTCACACACACACACACACATATATATATATTTGTAAATTTTTATTATTTATTTATTTGAAAAATTAGTATTTTAAATTTTAAAAATATCACATAATAATTTAATTATCTATTTGGGTTCAATGTATTTAAATATAATTATATTCATATATGTAAGGTCAATGTTCTCTATGTTTGTTTTATTAGTACTCTATCTAAACAAGAAATATTTTTCATGACATGATTATATTTTTATATTTCTAATATATGATATTTAAAAATTCATAATTAAGCACTTGTAGTAATAAAATTGAAATTATGTTTTGTAACTTATTTTTAGAATATTTGTAACATATATTTAATGTTTGATATATATATATATATATATATATATATATATATTGTAAATTTCCATTTTTTATTTATTTGAAAAATTGGTATTTTAAATTCTAAAGATGTCACATAATAATTTAATATACTTATTATCTATTTGGATTCATTGTAATGAAATATAATTATACCCATATATGCAAGGTCAATGTTTTTTGTATTTACTTCATTAGTACTCCATCTAAACAATTTTTTTTTTCATGATATGATTATATTTTTATATTTCTAACATATGATATTTAAAAATTCATAATTAAGCACTTGTAGTAATAAAATTGAAATTATATATTGTAACTTATTATTGAGATATTCGTGACATATATTTAATGTTTGATGAATATTTTTTTAAATTTTTATATAGTAGTATTTATAAAATTATATTAAATAATAATATTTTAAAAATAAAAAAAATCCGGTTGAACCGATTAAACCACGAATTCCCAGTCTTGTTGGTTCTTTATTCGGTGCGATTTTAATAACATTGATGATTCATATCATTGGGTTAAGGCGTAATAAAAAAAATGGAAACGCAGTGGAAAGAAACAAAACCCACCAAGATCTATTAATCCAAATGATTCAAAATGGAAGAGACAAATGATTGCCAACCGGTTGAAGCACTGAAATACAAATTCTTTTAGGTGCTTCTCAATGGAACCATCACCCTCTATCGTTATCCACACTCGAATGTGATCAACGAAATGGCTAAGGATGCTAGCTACTTTTCTTTTTGCTGTTAGGGTTTTAGTTTCTATGCCTTTTCTTAAAAGTAACAGAAACTTTTTTCTCCTCTTTTGAAAATGATGGCTCACACTTTATTATGGTTTTCTTAGTGTTTTTTTTCACCTCCCCCCTTACACACACACACACACACACATATATGTGTGTGTGCGTGCGTGCGTGCGTGCATGGTAACTTAACCCTAATTTGTAGAGAGAGAAAATTCGAGGCACATATATATTATTTCTTATTCAAAATAATAATTATAATTTTTTTAATATTTTGAATTTTATTTATGATAAATTCAAAATTTGAAATGGCCAAATGACCCTAGTCCGTTCATCACATTCTTGATGTGCAATGCAATAGGTTTATATTAGGCTGGAAAGTAGGCCTCAATCCTATCATAGGTCCACAAGTCATAAGCAGCATCTAGCAAGACATTATGATTATTCAAATAATATGAATATCGATAACTCGATTTTAACCTAATCAATAGAATATGTTATAATATTTTTATCACACGATATCTTGTTTGAACATAAGTCATGGTCTATAATTTCTCAATCACTAAGTAGATTGATAATATTAAATAATATTGATCGCTCTATCAATTCATTTTAGCACGACCATGCATTTCTCACTCCTACTTATTGAGGGGCCCAACAAATATCTCTCTCATAAGAGATGGAGATATTCCATCGTAATTATTCACCACTCTTTGCATGATTTTCGTTATGTCCAATCATAACTTTTATGATTATTTGATTAAAGAAAATATTTGATTATGTTAAAACATAATGTTACTGTGATATCTCAGGTCTAAGAATTCGATAACATACCTATTATGAGATCACTAATGACACTAATCTATGTAGTATCTCATAATGGGTCTATCTAGTACCTTATTCTCTAACAAGAACCTACAAATTCGATTTATATCACCATATATAAACATCTCATAATTATCAATTAAACTCATACTGGTCTTAATTTATCATTATTTCTTTAATGTAAATGATAAGGAATATTTAGAATAACATTAGATTGTTATTTACAAATATTATAATAATGTAATATGCCAACAATATATTAATGTGAAGAAAATCCATTTTATAGAATGAAATATGACATTACATAAAAGTTCAAATGTTTGACTCAGGGTATAACCACTAACACATACAAGAAAAATATATATATGTGTGTGTGTGTGTGTGTGTGTGTGTGTGTAGGGTATCATAGAAATTTACATCATCCACTGATTAGGTTACAAGTTTTGTCTAAAAATTTACATATTAGAAAGCATTAATGCATGCCTTTGAGCATCATTGCTCTAATACAGAGATACATATACATCTCAAAATGCAATATCTCTAAATAACACTATAAATCCTTAAATTTGGCCTCAGCAGATGTCCCAACCAGAATGTCCTCACTTCCTAAATCTGCATGGTTAAACCATCATGCTAAGCATAATTGCATAGTGGGAAAAAATGAACTAAAATGATGACCTCTCACAGAAGTCTGTCAAGTTATCACAACCATATGATATATGGTAATAATGCAATAGTATATATATTTATATATGTATTCAATGAACACAATTAACCATTTTCTTGATGCTATAAAACTCATATATGTTCATAATACTCAAATATAAATCATATCGGAACATTTATATCAGGATCAAAATCGCATAATTTTATTCAGGATTTCTTTTACCAGGAATATCAATTAATTCTTTTTAACTTATACAAATTCATAAGCATGCCCAACACTTTAAAAGGTGCAGATAGCAGGAACTGAAAGATACTATAAAATGGCATCCACTAAAGATACCTCTTAAGGCATCATTGAGGAGACAAGTCTCAAAGTCATATATCAACTAAAGATATCGAAGTATTGATCTAAAAATACTGAAGTATCAATTTGAAGACACTAATTAGTGTCACTAAAGTAGTTGTCAAATCCCTATAGGCATATGTTATCTATCCGCTACTTAAACTAATGCAGGCTAGACAAAACAAATTGATTTTGTTTCACAAATATCAAAAATATTTCTATCACATTCATTAATAGAACAGAACATGTTGTGTCATTGTAAAAAATTATATAAATGTATATACATATGCATGCAAGCATATACATCTCAAGTATAATTTCTTTCAAGTCATTGCAATTTTTCAGAAATACATCTATGCAAGTACAAATTTGCATGTGCATTAGAATAGCTTTATATCGAATCAATTACCTTTTTCATATACTCATGGACGAGTACTGAATACTTACAATAGATAACAAGAATTAATTGAAACAAATATTTCATAATTTCCAAACCTAAAGGGCATTCACAAGGATCAACGAGCATTGGGATTGCTGAAATACAAATTCTGCCATTTCAATCTAAAATGATCCAACGGGTGTTGGAATATTCCAACGGCCGTTCAAAATAAAAATCATAAAATTCACTTTTAATTAAGAAATGTTTCCGTTCTTATCCATTTTTCTATTTTTTTCTTTCCCTTTCCACTTAAAAATCAAGAAAAATAAACATTGAAAATCTATTTTCTAATTTATTTAACACTGTTAGCATATTATATATATATATATATATATATATATATATATATATATATATATATATATGGATGAGCAAAAAAATCGAAAATATGGTTAACCGTAAAATCGATCCAAAACTGAACAAACTTTTACGATTAACCGATCCAATGGTTTCAGTTACGATTTTTAATTTTTATATTTTTTGTTAATGGTTATGATTTAGGTTTTTAAGTACCGGTTCGTGTGTGTGTGTATATATATATATATATATATAATTTTTATATCTTCAATTTTTCTCTATTTCTCTCTAAAATTTATGTAAAATAATAATTTAAAATATATTTAAATTTTATTTTTATTTTTATACCTTAATTTTTTATATTTTTCTATAAAATTTATATAATACTTTAAACTAAATTTATATTATATGATTCTCTTTAATTATATAGCAATATTTATATATAGTCTACAATTAACTTTTATATATTTTTTTATCATTGGTGTTCATATTTTAATTAATAGCATTTAATTATATTATTATCCAAAATTTTATTTGACTTATAATTAAACATAGTAATTTTTAATAAATATCAAATCTATTTTATAATATTAGCTATTAATTTATAAAATATTAATTTTAGCTAGTATATTTGTTTCGTAATTTTTATATTAAATTACTTTACACATTGAAAATTGAATTAAAATTTATATAATTTTATGTTATCAATTTTAATGGTTAACTGAAAAATACTAGTTAACCAAACCGAAAAATCGAAATTAATGGACTGGTTAACCGAATGTAACAGACTGGTTAATCGTTAATAATTTTAAAAAGCCAATATTAATGGATTGGTTAATTTTTTTGATTATATATATATATATATATATAATGAATATATATTTACTATTCAAAATAAATTGTGATAAAATACAAAATTTTACCGTAGAAGAAGAGATCGCCGGCCATAGTGAATGAGGCTTTAATGACCTAATAAAAAGAAAACTAACCCGGTTTTGCCGGGCTTTTGAGCTCCGATGCCAAAGTTAGCTATCGAAGTGTGGAGAGAAAGCTTAATGGAGAGAGAGAGTATAAGGAGTTTAGAGATAGAGAGAGAGAGAGCCCTCTATTATAGGACCATCCATTGCCAAGAGCGGATCGGATGGAAAAATTTCGATCAGTCAGATTATTCCGATCGATCGAATATGATTATCTCTCCTTCAAGAGTGGATCGAAAGACCATCCATCACCAAGAGCAGATCGGATGGAAAATATCTTTTCGCCCAGCGGATCGGATCGAAAGACCATCTATTGCCAAGAGTAGATCGGATGGATAATATCTCTCTGCTAAGAGTGGATCAAAAGACCATCCATCGCCAAGAGCGGATCGAATGGAAAAATTCTGATTGGTCGGATTATTTTGATTGGTCGATATGGTTATCTCTTCACCAAGAGCTGATCGGAAGACCATCCATCGCCAAGAGTGGATCGGATGGATAATATCTCTCTGCCAAGAGTGGATCAAAAGACCATCCATCGCCAAGAGCGGATCGAATGGAAAAATTCTGATTGGTCGGATTATTTTGATTGGTCGATATGGTTATCTCTTCACCAAGAGCTGATCGGAAGACCATCCATCGCCAAGAGTGGATCGGATGGATAATATCTCTCCGCCAAGAGCGGATCGAAAGACCATCCATCGTCAAGAGCAGATTGGATGGAAAAATTTCGATCGGTTAGATATGGTTATCTCTCCACCAAGAGAGGATCGAAAGACCATCCATCGCCAAGAGTGGATCGGATTAGAAGACCATCTATCGCCAAGAGCAGATCGAATGGAAAATATCTCTCCACTAAGAATGGATTGGATCGAAAGACTATCCATCACCAAGAGCAGATTGGATGGAAAATATCTATTCGCCAAGAGCGGATTGAAAGACCATCCATTGCCAAGAGCAGATCGGATGAAAAATATCTCTCTGCCAAGAGCGGATCGGATCGAAAGACCATCCATCGCCAAGAGCAGATCGAATGGATAATATCTCTCTGCTAAGAGCGGATTGAAAGACCATCCATCCCATAGAGCGGATCGGATGTAATTTTTTCCACTGCTAAGAGCGGATCGGATCGAAAGACCATCCATCGCCAAGAGCGGATCGGATATAATTTTTTCCACCGCCAAAAGCGGATCAGATGTGGTTATCTCTCAGATAACATAAGGAACCGTAAAGAAGGTTAGTAAATATTTATAAAATTATTTGCACAATAAAATTGTAAAAAATTATTTGCAGGATAAAAATCATAAACGGATAACTCCCGACCAAGGTATTCTCCAAATGGGTAACTCCCCATAAGCGGGTAACTCCCAAAGACAAGGTATTCTCCAAACGGGTAACTCCCAAAGATAAGGTTCTCTAAATGGGTAACTCCCAAAATTATCGAGTCTTCGATCTCAAAGATTGAATTGCATGGAGGGGGACTAGTGATAATACCCAAAATAAAATTAACTATAAGGCCGGCCCATTAAAGGCCCACGAAGAGGTCTAAAACCAAAAGCCCAAAAAATCTAATACTCAAAGCTATAAATTTAACAGGTACACCCATAACAAAGGGCTTTCTCTCTCTTTCTCTCTCTCTAAACTCCTTATACTCTCTCTATCCATTAAGCTTTCTCTCCACACTTTGATAGCTAACTTTGGCATCGAAGCTCAAAAGCCCGACAAGACCGGGCTAGTTTCCTTTTTTGCAGGTCATTAAAGCCTCCTTCACCATGGCCAACGATCTCTCCTTCTACGATAAAATTTTGTGTTTTATCAAATTGTAAGGGCTATAATTAAATTTTGACTCAAATTATTAAAAAAATAAATTTGTATTGCACATTATCTTACAAAACATATTGTATAAATTAAGTTTAAATGTTATTGTAATCTAGTCAATTTATTTTTTAGTACTAGTTAAATGTGGTATGATATTAGGTCAAATGATCAGATAGTTAATTCATGGTTTGCTTTTGTTCATATTTTTAAAAGCAAAACCTATTTTCAGTTTTATAAACTTTTAAAATTTTCTACATTAAGTCCATTTTAAAAAAAATAATTAGTTTCTTATACTTTAATATGAGGTAATACAGAGTCTTTTATTAATAGGACTAAAACTTTTGTAATTCAATTATGGTTAAAAGGTGATTTTGTAAATGAAACCAATGTAACCTGAAAAGTTATAAAAATTCAGAAATCCAATATGAAAAATTTTAGATATTTAGAATGGATTTTTCCGATATGACGCACCATTTGACGGTGATTGCAATGTATGTGCTAATGTGTTGTCCATAAGGAACTATGTGTTATCTTATAATAAAATATAGGGACCTAATCAAGAATTTTATTTTTATAAAAGGGACCCAATGTAAAAATGTTAAAAGTTTAAAGACTTGAAGACTGATTTTGCCATTTTTAAACTATCAAATGGATAGTTTATCATGCTTTCTATGTTTTTTATTCCCTGACCACCTTTGTTTATTTTGGAAACTCACCTTATTTTCTAATATAACCCTAATATTATATCTCTTTTATTAAAAATATTCTTATGTTTTTTAGACTTTTTTCCCTCTTATAAACTATATCATACCATTTTATAAGCATTAATCAAGAAATTTTTCAATTATAATGTGGCAAGTTTTAATAGAGTAAATATATAAGTAAATTAATGATGTATCAATTGCATATGAATTGAAATTAAATATATGTGAAAAATGAGTTAAAAATAGGAGTAATATATCCTCTAATCCTCAAACTTTTATTTTTTTTATACAAGTTCTCAAATTTTAAAAACTACATGTTAAGTTTTTGAACTTTCATTTTAGTACACATTAGGTCCTTAGAAGAACATTGAATTTATATTAGTTACAGATTTACACAAGAACTAAGTAAAGGCTATTAAACCTAATCCTTTTCGAAGATAAAAAGGCCTTGAAGAGTACAATGACTCTTGAAAACCTTTCCAATATTATAGGAGAACCCACAAAGAGTGCTAACTCCAATAATCTATCAGAATTATTTGCATTCAAAGAAATACAGGATGAAGTGAACAGATTTCTTGAATATTATCACAATAAAGGAGATGTTAGAAATTCACCAGAAGCTAGGTAGTCCCTAGTAAATGAAGTGAAAAACTTGGTGAATGAAAGGCTTGATATAGTCGAGAAAAAACAAAGGTTGAAAAAACCTGAGGTTTCTAAAAAGTGAGATTCAGAAAAAACTGTAGAAAAATTAAGAAAAGATAAAGTGGCTCCTTTCATTTTAGATTTTGAAAAGAAAGCAGCCAATTTAGATAATAATAATTTAACTCGAAACTTTAGAAAATTGTTTAGTCTGGTCGATAAAGCTCAAATCCATATAATTGACAACACTTTCAATGAGCTTCTTATGACGAAGAAAGCATTGCAGAAGCCTAACTATCCCTATAAGATGAAAGAATAACTTATGCCTAAGGAGAACTGATTAAGGCTAGTAATAAGCCTTGTAGCTATTTTCAAATTATATTATGAAAAAAAACCCATACAAAACGATTAGCGAATGGGCTACCACGATAAGGTGCACTGTGAAATTTCGGTAGTTTTACTCCAAATTACGCTTAAAAGTTATGCAAGCCACCATGATGGAAAATGCCCAAATTGTAATGGCCTCAATACCGGATCAACAGTGAATAGTATTTTTTGGTAGTAAATAGTATTTCCAGGATGAAAAAGTACATTTAAAGGTGAAAGATATTTTATTTGACTAACGAAAAATATTACATACGATTAGTTCGAGATTAAAATTTAGAGTGAAATAGAGATCAAATAGGCCTTCAAAAGTCGAAAATACAAAAAAGGTCGCCGTTCGATTCAAATAGTAATCGGCTTGACTAAAGTTTGATCAATTCCTTAAAAATAGTAAATGAGATCTAAAATTCATCAAAAATTTTATATTTGACTAAAATGATATTTAGAACTTTTTGGCTATAAAAAGAAAATTTTTCAATGACACTGGTATTTATTAAATCGTATCAATTTGATTAAATCGGATCGAAAATGAACTTCGATTAAGTTAAAATTTTGTGTACAACCTATTTATACATGTTATGAATTATAAAATCAAAATTAAAATGAATTGGATTTGAAAAGTGACAAAACCATAGAAAATTTGTATGTTGGGCTTAAAAGGGTGCATTGGACTTGTGAGATGGGCTTAAGGTTGGACTAAGGTCCAACCCATTTGAGCCACTATAAAAGCCAAGAGGAGGTAAATTTTTTGGATGTGATCCTTATCTCTTCTGCCCTCCTCTCTCCCTTAGCTTGGCGGAATACTCCATTCTTCCCTCTCTTTCAAATTTCTTAAATTCTCCTCCTATTTTTTCACCTAATCCAAGCATCCCAAGTGTGATTCCGCCTCCTTACAAGATTTTCAAGGTCCCTAACTTTTGATTTGAGTAAGAGTAGTGGGTGAAATCAAGGAACAAAGTGAAAAGCTTAAAATTGGATAAGTGAAATTTAAGTTTTAAATTTAGTTTAAGGGTGCCTAGTGATGTTTTTGGATACCTAAAATTCATTTGTGAGGTTATTTTAAGCAAAAGAGATCAAGATATTTGTTTTTTATTGATAAGGAATTTTGGCACATATTGATAGTCAAAGTGGTGTTTAAGCTTTCAAGTAGAAAGACAAGGAAAAGGAAGTCTAGGAGAGCTTAAGCAAGTGTATAAGATTTGTGGCTATAAAATCTTTCAATTTCCTTTTAGTTTGAGTGGGTTTATAGTAGGTAACTTAAGTGAAATTGTGTTAAATCCATGCTTAATTGAATATAAGCTTAGAAAAGTGATTAAAGGCCTTTAAAATGACACGTAGAATGCCTAAATGAGATTAAAAGAAATGGTAAGGTGTGAGACCTACCTTGGCCGAATGGACCCTTAGTGTATAATGGGGTATATTTTGTGTGTATATGATGTGTAATTGCATAAAATGAATTTAGACATGAAAAGAAGTATCCATAAATTTATTTGGAATTTATGAAATGTGTATGAATATTCTAAATTATGAAATACATTATGTTCAAAGTGAAAATGATGAATTATGATGAAATAATTCATGAAATGTGTTAAAAGGATGAATGTGTTAAGTAACTAGTGTATTGAAATGTAAATGTAAGTGAAGTTGCTAAAATGTGAAAATTGAATTGAAAATAATTAAGTAATTTTTGCCTTTAGTAGTGGTATGGCGATCTAAATCTAGTTCAGGATATATTTGGCTAGCGATAGGCATATCCATACCGCAGTGCAAGTCATGGCAACTTGCTTTACTAAGGTAGATTCACAATGGTCTCCCATAGTGTAGTGAAGTGTTAAGTGTTAAGTGAAAGTGTTGGAGTGATCATTCGAGATCATTCCTTAGTGAAGTGCTGTGGATCTGTGGGATCCAGGTTCTGTATATCCGGTCTTAAGATTTATGTTGAAATTATACTAGGATCATAATGGTAAAAATGAGTTAAGAGTGTAAAAAGTGAAGTGAAAATGACAATTTGAGTGAAAATGGACTTATATGAATGAAAAGGAAAAGTTTAGGATTAAAATGGTAATTTATCTAAACAATAAGTTTGGCGGGTAAAAATTATAAAGCATTAAATGAACGGATTAAAAATGAACTTTTTTAGTTTTGGAAGAATAAAATGGAAATTTGACCTGAACCTGGTAAAATAAGGACTAATTGGTAATTTGTATGTCAATTAATGGATTTAGAGTGAAAATAAATGAATTAGTGGCAAAATTGTAAATAAGGTGTAAAAATGACAATTTTGTAATTAATTGAAAAAAATTAGGGACTAAAATAAAATTTTACCATAGTGATGCTATTTAATAGCATAAAATGTTAAGTGAAATGATAATTGTATTTTATTAAATAACTAAGGAATTTTGCATGTTTAATGCATATGTGCATGATTTGGAAATTCATAGATGTATAGTCACCACTGAGCATATTTAATTCTCAGCACGTAGTGTTTATTACGTATAGGTTCTGGCACTTGAGTGGAGATAGGTATACACTGGAGCTTAATTTTTGAAGAAGGAATAATAGTTTGAAGTTCTTTTTGTATGGCATATATATATATATATAGCCCAACTCTGAAAGTTAAAGTTTGGATTGTATTATAAGCAATATAATTATGTATATATGTATATGATTTGCGATATGAAGTGGCAATTGAATGATGGTGATACATGAATATTTGTATAGTTTATAAATTTTTGTGTCCCTGAGGGACTGTGGAATTGTTTGCCTTATAGGTTGAGTAGACAAGTTTTTAAATCGTTATACTGCCAAAATTATTATTAATGAATAGTAAATTGAATAGTTATAGGTCATTCGACAAGTATAAATTTGCAACTAATAATGATTGAAAAACTTGTAGTCAGTGAATGTTATTTACGGTTCAGTATAAGATTTTTAAAAGAATTTCTTTTTAATTGCTTAAATCGATGTGAATTTGATGTGATAAGGGTGTTATATTTTGTGGTATCAAAGCAAGATTTAGGCGATTCTAAGATCGGAGTGGGGTTAAGTGATTGGTTTAAAAGTATATACATGCCAACTGTCAGTGAAAAAGTGCTATAAATCTAATGTGTGTTTGTTCCTTTTTATTTTATAGTGAAAGATGCCTTCTAACCAAGGTCATGAAGTAAGGGATGATGAGAGTGAGGCATCATTTGGCATTGGGAAATGTGAGGCCCCACAATAGCAAGCTTCATCACCAGTGGTACCACCTCCACCCCCATAGCCAGACTTCCTTAATTTGATAGGCGACTATATACAACAAAGATTGCAAGCGAATCAAGTACAACCACCACAGGTAGCAGTACAAGTACAACCACTAACTCCACTTAAAAGAAAGCCAATTTTAGAACAGTTAAAGAAATCTAGAGCTGAAGATTTTCACGGATGTGACCCTTTGACACTTGCTTAAGCAGAGAAGTGGTTATTTAAAATTAAAAGATTGTTTGAAATTACAGTAACCCATTAGAAGAAATGTTTGAGGGTGCTGCGAAACTCCTCCAGGGACCGGCATTCATATGGTTGGATTCACTTCGGAGGCACACCCTAGTGGATTAGTTGAATTGGTATTTCTTTTTGACACAGTTTGAGAATAAGTACATTAGGTTTGAGTATAAAGAAACTATGCATGATGCCTTCTGAAGGCTAAAGCAAGGTAATAAGATAGTGGCAAAATATGAACATGAGTTTGAGTGTTTGAGTGCTTATTTGGATGAAATTCAATCTACAGAAGAAATTTTATGTCAGAGATTTGATAGAGGATTGCATAGTGAACTCGGGCAGATTATGGGGATATAGAGACACCCCGACTTGAGATCACTTGTTAAAATTGCTCTCAAGTTAGAAGCCATACAGACAGAGGAGGCCAATAGATGGTCACGATATCAATAGAAGAAGAGGTAAGGATAGTCTAGTGGTAAATAAGGTTAGGGTAAGAAATCCAGGAGATCTCCAGCATTTTAGAGCTGTGCACCAGCTACTTCAGGTAGAGGTCAGGGTGGTGCATCTTGTGGTAAGGCGCCAGTGCATTCATAGCCAATACACCTCGAGATAAAGAGAGTGGGACAATATTGACATGTGACCATTGTGGTAAAGCTTATCCAGGGGAATGTTAATACCTATCTGGAGCTTATTTTAAGTGTGGTTTGAAAGACTATCAGATTAGAGATTGTCCTTTATTATAGACTACTGCAGTTATATCACCAGCAACTTATTATGGATCTTCTGCACTAAGAGGTCATGGTAGGGGAGCCACCCCTATTACATCAGCATCTAGACCAACTGGGTAGTCATCTCAGGGATAGAGGCATGCTACAAGCCATGCTTATGCAGTTAGGGCCGAAGAAGAAGATGTTCCTGATGTGATAGTAGGTAAATTCTTATTACTATTTTATTTAGTGTATGCTCTTATTGATCCTGATTCTACTCATTCTTATATTAATACTGAGATAGCATGGGGTATAGGGATGAGAGATGCATGTTTAAATCAGGATATTCTTATGAGTAATCCTCCAAGGAATAGTATAGTTGTAAATAAAGTGTACAGAGAGTGCCCTATTAGTGTTTAGCATTATGTGTTCCTGGCAAACCTAATTGAACTTCTGTTCCATGAGTTTGATGTGATTTTAGGGATGGATTGGTTATCCATCTACCAAACGAAAGTGGATTGCAAATGAAATAGAGTTACTTTGAAACCTGAAGAGGGTCGGGAGATCACAGTTGTAGGTGTGAGAACCAACTTCTTATCGAATGTGATTTTTGCTATAACTGCTAAGAGATTGATTAAAAAATGATGCATTAAATATTTGTGTTATGTAGTGGAGGCAAAAAGGGAAGGTCCAAAGGTATCTGAAGTGCCTAATGTCAGAGAGTTTCTTGATGTGTTCCCCAATGAGTTACCAGATTTGACACCTAATAGGGAAGTTGAATTCTTCATTGATGTTGCTCTAGGTACTGCCCCAATCTCCATTGCTCCTTACAGAATGGTACCTATAAAATTAAAAGAATTGAAGATATAGTTACTAGAGTTTCTTGACAAGGGGTTTATTAGACCCAGTGTGTCACCCTGGAGAGCACTAGTATTGTTTGTGAAGAAACAGGATGGGATACTCATATTATACCTTAACTACAGACTGATAAATAAAGTGATATTTAAAAATAAATACCCCCTTTCTCGTATAGAAGATTTATTTGATCAGTTTAAAGAAGCGGGTGTATTTCCAAAAATTGATCTGAGATTGGGTTATTATCAGATGTCAGTGAAAGAAGCATATGTACCCAAAATTGTTTTTTGCACCAAATGTGGTCACTACAAATTCTTGGTCATGTCATTTGGTCTCACAAATGCACTAGCATCCTTTATGGATTTAATGAATAGGATTTTCCACCCTTATTTGGATTAGTTTGTGATAATCTTCATTAATGACATCCTAATGTATTCAAAGATGCTGCAAGATCAAAACAAGCATTTGAGGATTGTACTACATACCTTAAAGGAAAAACAATTGTATGCTAAGTTCAGTAAGTGCGATTTTTGGCTAAATTAAGTGTTATTTTTGGGTCATGTAGTGTCTGCTGAGGGTATAAAAGTGGATCCTACAAAGATTAAAATGATTATTTAGTGAAAGCCACCTAAGAATGTTATGAAAGTTAGAAGTTTCCTAGGTTTGGTTGGATACTATAGGAGAATTATAAAGGATTTATTCACCATTATAATTCCTTTAACTTGACTACTACAGAAGCACATCAAGTTTTGAATGGACTGACAAATGCCAAGAAAGTTTTGAGAGACTTAAAAGTATATTAACATAAGCTTTTATGCTCACTCAATTAGAGTTAGGCAAGAACTTTATGATCTAGAGTGATGCCTTCAGAAATAATTAAAGCTGTGTAGTGATGCAGGAAGGCAAGGTGATTACTTATGCCTCCCAATAGTTTAAGACTTATGAGAAGAACTATCCTACTCGTGATCTGAAGTTGGCAGCCATTATTTTCGCTTTAAAAATTTGAAGGTATTATTTGTATGGAGAAAAATATTTCATCTACACAGATCATAATAGTTTAAAATATTTGCTCACTCAGAAGGAGGTTAACCTTAGATAGAGATGCTGATTGGAGTTGATTAAAGATTATGACTATTTCATCGATTACCATCCAGGAAACGCTAATGTAGTAGCTGATACACTTAGCAAAAAGTTTAGGTTAGGTAATTTAGGTGTTTCAAATGAATGTGTTTAAGTGATTAATATGTGTAAATGACTATTGATAATGTTTTCAGCTCTTCAGGTTATGAATGTCAGTTTAAGCTTGGCACAAGATGAAGCATCAATAACTAAAATGCATGTGAACCCTAACTTTGTACAACAAATGAAGGCAGCCTAAAAGTAAGATGATCGATTACTGGCTATTATAAGCAAGGTTAAAGATAGTAGCGGTGTGGATTATTCTCTGAGTGATGATGGTAGCCTTTGCTATAAGAAGTGACTTTGTGTTCCAGATCAGGAGTAATTGAAGAAAAGCATCCTTACTAAAGCTCATCACAGTAGCTATACGATGCATCCTGGTGGTAACAAGATGTACTAGGATTCAAAAGCTTCTTATTTGTGGCCAGGCATGAAATGGGATGTGACAGAGTTTATGGGTAAGTGTTTAATATGTTAACAAGTGAAAGCAGAGCATCAAGTTCCATCGGGTTTGTTTCATCCTATTTCGATACCAGAATGAAAATGGGATATAGTGACCATGGATTTTGTTACCGAATTTTCTATAACTCAAAAGAAGCATGATGTTGTATAGGTAATCATTGATAGACTCACCAAGTTAGCTCATTTCTTGCTAGTACGGATAAATTTCCCTTTGACCAAGCTAGCAAAGATCTATATTAATGAGATAGTGAGATTGCATGAAGTTCCCCATCCATCATTTTCAATAGAGATATCGGATTCACCTCATATTTTTGGAAAAAATTTCAAGAAGCTTTGGGTACTAGACTCCACTTCAGCACAGCATTCCACCCTTAGATAGATGGTCAGTCAGAGCAGGTAATTCAGATACTTAAAGATATGTTGTGATGTTGTGTACTATAGTTTGGTAGCAGTTAGGAGAAATACTTATCTAGATGGAGTTTGCTTATAACAATAGCTACTAGTCCAGCATTAAGATATCACCTTACGAGGCATTTTATGGGAGGAAGTGTAGAACTCCTTTATGCTGGATAGATTTGAATGAAAAAAGTTAGTAGGGTCTAATCTGATCCATGATATGGAGGAAAAAGTGCGAGTCATCAAATATAGATTGAAGGAAGCTATGGATCGCCAAAAGTCTTATGCAAATTTGAAGAGAAAAGATATATAATACCAAGTTGGAGATAGAGTGTTTCTAAAGGTATCACCTTGGAAGAAAGTTTTGAGATTTAGTAAGAAAGACAAGCTTAGTTCAAGATTTATCGACCCGTATGAGATACTTCAATGAGTAGGTCCTATAGCTTATTGGTTAAAGTTACCATAGGAGTTAGAGAAGATTTATAATGTGTTCCATATGTCAATGCTTTGAAGGTACAAATCTGATCCTAACCATATGATCACTCCAGAAGAGATTAAAGTATAGGTTGATATGACCTATGAGGAAAATCTAGTGAATATCCTAGCTAGAGAGATCAAACAGCTCAAAAACAGGTAGATTCCACTAACGAAGATGCTTTAGAACCATCACAATATGGAGGAGGCTACATGGAAGCCAGAAATTACAGTGAGGCAACAATATCCTCTATTCTTCAATACAGGTAAATTTTAAGAATAAAAGTTTTTTAATGGGATAAAATTGTAATGGTCTCAAAACTGGGTCAGCTGTGAATAGTATTTCCTGATAATAAATAGTGCTCTCGGGATGAAAAAGTACATTCAAAGGTAAAAAAATATTTTATTTGACTATCAAAAAATTTTACTCACGGTTAGTTCGAGGTTACAATATGGAGTGAAATCGAGATCAAATCGACCTTCAAAAGTTAAAAATACGAAAAAGGTTACGGTTCTATTCAAAGAGTAATCGAGTTGACTAAAGTTTGATCGAGCACTTAAAAAGAGTAAATGAACTCTAAAAATCACTAGAAATTATGGATTTTCCTAAAATGATATTTAGAATTTTTTGGTTGTAAAAAGATAATTTTTCAATGACATCAATAATTATCGAATAAGACCATTCTGATTAAATCAGATAAAAAATGGACTTTGATTAAGTTGAAATTTTATGTTCAGCCTAGTTTATACATGTTATGAAATATATAATCAAATTTAGGATTAATTGAATTTTAAAATTGAGAAAACCATAGTAAAATTCCATGTTAGGCTTAAAAAGGTGCATTAGGCTTGTGAGTTAGGCTTAAGGTTAGACCAAGGCTCAGTTCATTTGAGCTACTATAAAATCCGAGATAAGGCAAATTTTTTGGATGTGATCCTTATCTCTTCAGCCTTCATCTCTCCCTTAGCTTGGCTGAATACTCAATTCTTCGCTTTTTCTCAAATTTCTTCAACTCTCCTTCTAATTCTTCACCTAATCCAAGCATCCCAAGTATGATTCAGCCTCCCTACAAGGTTTTTAAGGTCCCTAACCTTTGATTTGAGTAAAATTAATGGGTGAAATCAAGGGATAAAGTGAAACACTTAAAATTGGATAAGTGAAATTTAAGTTTTAAATTTAGTTTAAGGGTAGAGATGTTTTTGGATACCTAGAATTCATTTATAAGGTTATTTTGAGCAAAAATGATCAAGATATTAGTGTTTTATTGATGAGGAATTTTGGCCCATGTAGATAATCAAAGTGGTGTTCAAGCTTTCAAGAAAAAATGTAAGGAAAAGGAAGTTTAGGAGAGCTTGAGCAAGTGTACAAGGTTTGTGGTTATAAAATGTTTCAATTTTCTTTTAATTTGAGTGGGTTTACATTAGGTAACTTAAGTGAAATTGTGTTAAATGCATGCTTAATTGAATATAAGCTTAGAAAAGTGATTAAGGGCCTTTAAAATAACAATTAGAATGATTAAATGAGATTAAAAAAAATGGTAAGGTGTGAGACTTACCTTGGCCGAATGGACCCTTAGTGTATACTAAGGTATATTTTGTGTTTATATGATATATAATGGCATAAAATGAATTTAAACATGAAAAGAAGTGTCAATGAATTTATTTGAAATTTATGGAATGTGTATTGTTCAAAGTGAAAATGATGAATTATCATTAAATAATTCATGAAATGTGTCAAAAGAATGAATGTGTTGAGTAACTAGTGTATTAAAATGTAAATGTAAGTGAAAGTGCTAAAATGTGAAAATTGGATTGAAAATAATTAAGTAATTTTTACCCTTATTAGTGATCTAGCGGTCTAAATCTAGTTCGAGATATGTTTGGCTAGCCATAGGGACACTCATACCGCGGTGCAAGTTATGACAACTTACTTTACTATGGCAGATTCACAATGATCTCCCATAATGCAATGAAGTGTTAAGTGTTCAGTGAAAGTGTTAGAGTGATCCTTCGGGATCATTGCTTAGTGTAATGCTGTGGACCTGTGGGATTCACATCCTGTATATTCGATCTGAAAATTTCTGTCAAGATTATACTAGGGGCATAATGGTAAAAATAAGTTAAAAGTGCAAAAAGTGAAGTGAAAATGAGAATTTGAGTAAAAAAAGACTTATATGAAAGAAAATAAAAAGTTTGGGATCAAAATGGTAATTTATCTAAATAATAAGTTTAGCGAGTAAAAATGATAAAGCAGTAATAAAAATGAACTTTTGTAGTTTTGGAGGATTAAAATGAAAATTTGACCTAAACCTGGTAAATAAGGACTAATTGGTAATTTGTATGTCAAATAATGAATTTAGAGTGAAAATAAATGAATTAGTGGTAAAATTATAAATAAGATGTAAAATAACAATTTTGTAATTAATTGAAAAAAATTAGGGACTAAAATGAAATTTTACCATAGTGATGGTATTTAATAGCATAAAATGTTAAGTGGAGTGATAATTGTATTTTATTGAATAACTGAGGAATTTTTCATATTTAATGCATTTGTGCATGATTTGGAAATTCATAGATTTATAGTCACCACTAAGCATGCTTAATGCTCAGCACGTAGTGTTTATTGCGTGTAGGTTCTGGCACCTGAGTGGAGCATGGTATACAATGGGGCTTAATTTTTGAAGAAGGAAGAATAGTTGGAAGTTCTTTTTGTATGGCATGTGTGTGTATATATAACCCAACTATGAAAGTTAAAGTTTGGATTGTATTATGAACAATATAATTATGTATATATGTATATGACTTGTGATATGAAGTGGCAATTGATGATGGTGATGGATGAATATTTGTATTGTTTATAGATTGTTGTGCCCCTGAGGGGTTGTGGAATTGTTTACCTTACAGGTTGAGTAGGCAAGTTTTTAAACCGTTATATTGCCGAAATTTTTATTAATGAATAGTAAGTTGAACAGTTATAGATCATTCGGCAAGTATAAATTTACAACTAATAATGATTGAAAGACTTGTAGTCAGTGAATGTTATTTATTATTCAATATAATATTTAAAAAAAATATTCTTGATAATCGGTTAAATCGATGTGACTTTGATGTGATAAGGATGTTACACCAAAAGTATTGAAAATTGTTAGTCACTCACACAAACATAAAAAATGAAATAAACAAAAAAATTGTTAACGAATGATGTGAAGTCATAGTAGTAGATGCATTATAAAAAGAGTTTTGTGGTTTCTCATTATTAATAAAGTTTTTAGAAAAGGAACAATCGCTAATAGCATTGATAAAAATTCAAATTCCTGACATGTGTTACTTTAAGAATTATGTATGCAAATTAGAGAAATATTCATTACAAGAAAAATTCTAATTATCGACGAAAAATTACCGATTAAAAAAATTTCGTCGGTAATTATCAATAAAAAATTCATATCGTAGGTAAAATGATAAGGAAAAAATTATTTTTGCAATGGAAATACAAATCAGTCAGAAAAAATAGAGGTAAATATTCCCGTCAAACATTTTCAACGGAATTTAGCAATGGAAGATGAAAAATCAAATTAAAAAAGGTGGCAATATTTCATGGCTAAATTTGCAAACAAAATTTACCGATGAAATTTTAGTATCCGTTGGTAAATTACCAATGGAATATATTTACCATAGGTAATTTACCTATGAATTATTATTTTCCATAGGTAACTTGGTTGTAAAAAGGCACCAAATTTTCACATTTATAATCTCATACAAAATTTACCGACGGATTGTACTTTTCATCGGTAATTACCAATGAAATAATATGACCATAGGGAATTTGCCTACGGAATCGTGTTTCCGTAAGGAATTATCGACGAAATAGTATTTCCATCGGTAATTTTCTGATGGAAGCAAGATACCGTAGGGAAATTACCTACGAAAATTCACTCAATTTCATCGAAAATTTTCATCAGAAAAATTGATTTTTCTTGTAGTGATTATTGCAATTTAGGTTGAGTTACTCAAAATTAAATGTTAGAGGTGTTTTTTTTCCAAGCTTCCAGTGCCCTGGCCGCCTAACTCATCCCGAATCAAGATAAAGTGGTAGATGGCCTAGGATAAAAGATACATGTGATAAAAATATGCCATAGGAAAGGCATCCACTGAACTCCAATTAAGTCAAGATGCAAAGTCTTGCTTGTTTAAACAGGAGTTGTTTTCAAGTTGAATATGTACCAAAAATGTATGGGTGTGCTTATGGAGATGACAACCAAAGGAAAATGGGACATTGTCACGTGATAACCAAATTAAGTAGACTCGAGTGCTTGCCATAACAAATAACTAGAAGATGTGAGTGTAACTGAAAGAAAGGGGAAAACATTAGGTTGGGACGTGAAAAATTAAAAAAAAAAAATCAAAACTTAAAACAAGCCTATTTAAGTGACATACAGCGTATACTTTATTTCACTATTTCTATTTTTTTTCATATTTCATTTTTTGATCATTTGTCTTTTCATGCCCTAATTCTTCATTTTTTTACTCTTTATAAATCATTCACCATCTTGTATCGCTGCCGTTGCTTAGTCGTGTTCTATTTATTAAAATTCCAACACAGTGTTTGATCACATCTTATTATCTTATTTTTTTATCCATTAGATTATTTTTTTTTTCTTTTACAAATTTTCAATCAGGTTAATTTTATTACTACAAAATTAAGAGGTTGTTTTTTCCAATAAACAAGTTTTACTCCACGTCTCCATTAGAAATATACTATATATGCTCAATTAGAAATTTAAGAAATATTTAATTAGGAAAAAATTGAAAATTTGAGTACAAGCTGTATTCTTTAATTATTCTAAACTACAGACATGCTTTCATTATGGTGATGATTTTTCTTTAAACAGAAAAAAAATAATTCAGTGCACGGAAAAAGTAAAGTGAAAATAATTAGATCCTGGTATTTCAAATTTCAGAGCAAAGGAAAAAAAAAAGAATGAATTGTTTTTTGGACCCAAATTAAAAGTATTTAAAAGTTTAGAATATAAAATTAAGAAGACAAAAAGATTTATGGGTTTTACTTGTATAAATAACCAATATTTTGCTGCATCCCTTTTTTTATTTCCTTTAACCTCTAAAGGAATGCAATCTTTTATATATATATATATATATATATATATATATATATATATATATATATATATATATATATATATATATATATATATATATATATATATATATATATATATCCGAGTTGTATTTAGCTTGCTGTAAGAAAATTATATATATCACGATATATTGCGAGAAGTAGATATAAATACTTCTCGAAGCGCAGATCATTAAAGCGGAAGCAGAAATCGATTGTTTCACATTACCGGCAAAACCTATCTCCCACATGTCACGAATTACGGGATGAAAGCATAGATCCACGAACTAAAAACCCCTTAAATAAAGAAAAAATATGCGAGGAGACAAACCGACAAAGTTTCGATATCTCTAACTTTCTCCTCTTTTTCAAATGAAGAAACTAAGTCCTTATATAGGACTCTAATTAAAGAATACTTAATTTCCTTAATAATGATGAATTAAATTGGCAGTTACAATATTAATAAGGAAATAATAAATATGGCAGTTACAAAATTAATATGTAACTGCACATATTAATGCACACATAAATTGTAGATTCCCTAATTAAGGGACAAACCAATATGGAACTAATTCCATATAAATTATTTCTTGTTCCAATATTATCTTTATTATATCGGGGCCAATTTATCATCTCGTGAGTCATGGACGTATCTCAAACTCCTTCACTTGCATTTATTCAAACTATTATTATCAATAAATGTTTTTTTTAGTATGAATAATATTGTCTAAAAAATTTTTTCTGCTTATTTACACCTTTATATATAGTATATATAGATATAATATTTGTTAGAAGGAATGCAAACCCATTAAAAATGTTTTTACACATTCGGTCTCTTAAATTTTACGTATTTATATATTGAATTCCTATACTTTTAAAATTACACATTGGATCCATGAACTTATCTATCAGAACAAATTAAATTCAAACAGACGTTAAAAATAATAGTATTTTGTTAAAATAATTGCGACGTTAATAGAGCGTATATTATACTGTCGTTTGTACCATCTATTTTAGACTTAATGTGTTCTTTTCGAAAAATTTAGGAACTTAATGTATAGTTTTAAAAATATAGAAATTTAATATGTAAAAACATTAAAGTTCAGAAATTAAATTATAGGTTTTTCCAAATAAATTTGTTATATTAAAAAAATGGATAAATTTGATATATTTAAAAGCAATGACATATTTTGCATAAAGGGTTGGAATAAATTAAGGACACTAATTATTATTTTATTTGCAGCACATCAAAGCAATCCAATTCATTTAATAATGATGATGATGATGATGACGACGATGATATAAATAAAAGTAAAATCAAAATAAAATATAAAGAAAAATGATAAGTATGATTTCTCTGTTATATTATTATATGTCTAAAATAATAACATTGCGAGTATTTATAGATACAAAACTTGATCCACATAGGAAACAAATAAATTTAGGACTCAAATAAATCTAGGAAATAAATCAAGTAATAAAGGAAATAACCAATAGGGAAAGTCATCTAAATAGGAATATTTCACAACACTTGCCCTTGGATGACTATACATTATGAACATGCCTCGTTAAAATCTTGATAAGAGAAATCCAGTGGGATAAAAACTTAGCAAAGTAAAAAGAGTATAATATTCATATGTACTTTTCCTCAATAATAGAATGAATCACACAAAATCTTTTAATTGGCGCATTCCAATATTGTCCACATACTTCTTGAAAATTGAACATGGTAGGACCTTTGTGAATAAATCTACTGGATTATCACTTGAGCAAACTTTGCAAACATCGATCTATCCTTCTTTCATAAGTTCATGAGTATAAAAGAATTTTAGTGAGATATGTTTGGTTTTATCTCCTTTGATATAGCCACCTTTGAGTTGTGAAATATATGCTGCATTATCCTCATATAATTTTGTTAGCTTTTTCTCCACCATTAACCCACTTATTCCCTTAATATGTTGAGTCATGGTTCTCAACCACACACATTCACGACTTACTTCATGGATGGCTAATATTTTTGAATTATTTGAGGAAGTAGCAGTGATTGTTTGCTTAATAGATCACTAAGAAATAGTTGTATCACCATATGTGAAGATATAACCTATTTGTGATCGAGCTTTATGAGGATCTGATAGGTATCCAACATTAGCATACCTTGCCAATTTTGAAATCACTCATTTTGAAAAAAACAAACTCATGTCAGAAGTGCCATGAAGAAAATGTAAAATATGTTTTACACCATTCTAGTGCCTTCGAGTTGGTGCATAACTAAAAACTATATCCGGTCTAGTGCTATTTGTAAGATATAAAGGTGCACCTATTGCACTAAGATATGGTAATTTAGGACCAATAATATCTTTTTTATCTTCTTGTGGATGAAAAGGATATTTCTTGACATCAAGAGAGTGAATAACCATTGGAATGCTCAATGGATAAGACTTATCCATTCAAGATTTTCTCTATATCAGTTGACTAATGCACAAGAATTCCTTTTGGAAAATCGTCAACTTGAAACACAAGATAAAATTTCATTTTTCCAATATCTTTTATTTCAAATTCCTTTTTCAAATATTCTATAGTAATAGAGATCTCTTTTGGAGTCCCTATTATGTTTAAGTCATCAACATAAACTACAACTATAGGAAAACCTAAATTTATCTTATTGATAAAAATGCATGGACAAATTAAATTTTTCTCATATCCATTTTTCATTAAGTATTCACTCAGGCGATTATACCACATGCATCTAGATTGCTTTAATCCATACAAAGATCTTTAGAGTTTAATAGAGTACATTTGTTGAGGTTTTGAATTATATACTTCAGGCATCTTAAATCTTTCAGGGATTTTCATATATGTGTCATTATCTAATGATTTATTAAAGTTAGTTGTCACTACATCCATTAGATGTATATCAAGCCCTTTAGAGGTTGTCAACCCAATCAAAAATCTAAACATGGTTGCATCTATAACAGGAGAATACGTTTCTTCATAATTTATACCGAATCTTTGTGAGAAACCTTGCGCAATAAGTTGTGCTTTATATCTCATAATTTCATTTAACTCATTTCTCTTACGGATAAAAATCCATTTATATCTAATAGATTTGGCATCTTCTAGTGTCTGGACTACTGTTCCAAATACTTTACGCTTAGCTAATGAATCTTGCTTAGCTTGAAAATCTTCTTTCCATTTAAGCCAATCACTTCGATGTCGACATACTTTTATAGTTTGAGGCTTATGCTTATTATCATTAATTATCTCATAAGCAATTGCATATGCAAATACATTATCAATAACTATGTCTTCTTTATCCCATATATTTCTAGATTTTAATGAGATCTCATAATTTTTTGATACCGGAACCACTTCTGGAGTTGCTTTTTTGAAAATAAAAAGTTATTGAACTATGTTGTTTTTAACCTCTTCTAGAGCATCATTTTGAATATTTTTCAATTTTCTTTTCTTTTGAGGAATAATATCTTTTGCACCAATAGGTCTATCATGCTTTTGACATATGTTAGATTTATTGGCTACCATACCTACTGAAAATCCTTCAAGGATAATCAATCTTGCAGGTGCAGTGGCAATCAAAATATAGGATTTAGTGATCTTTTAGGTGTCTATGAAGATATCTGGCAATTGATTTGTAGTATTCTGCAAATTTGTTATTCTTTCAACTTTAAGTTCAAATTAATTTGTGCATGTATCATAACTGGACAAGGTTGGAGTGTTCTAACTAATTTCTTATGCTTTTAGGCCTTTACCTTTATCTTCCCCTAATTATGGGAAAATTGATTCATCAAATTGACAATCTAAAAATCTTGCTCTAAAAAGATCATCAATTAAAGGTTTTAGATACCTAATGATAGAAGGAGAATCAAAACCAACATATATACTAAGATGTCATTGGAAATCCATTTTGGTTCATTGGGAAGGGGTAATAGGAACATAAACAACACAACCAAAAATCCTAAGATGAGATATATTAGGTTGTTGATCAAAAACAAGTTGTAAAGATAAAACTTTTTGATATATGGATGGTCATATACGAACTAAAGATGAAGCATGAACAATTGCATATCCCCAAATAGATGCAGAAAGTTGTGACTTCATAAGCATAGGTCTAACAATAAATTATAATTGCTTGATAAAAGATTCAACTAAATCATTTTGAGTGTGAACATGTGCAACAGAATGCTCGACACTAATCCCAATTGACATGCAAAAGTTGTAAAATGCTTTTGAAGAGAACTCACATGCATTATCTAAACAAACTATCTTGATAGGACGATTAGGGAAACTAGGTCTTAGTTTTATAATTTGAGCAAAAAGTTTAGTAAAAGCAATATTGCGAGTAGAAAGTAAACATATATGTGGCCATCGAGTTAAGGCATTAATCAAAACCATGAAATATTGAAATGGTCCACAAGATTGATGAATTGGGCCACAAATATCTCCACAAATCCTTTGAAGAAAAATAAAAGACTCCAAATGTAATTTGGATGGTAAAGGTCTTGCAATCAATTTACATTGTGCACAAGAACTACAAGAAAAATTATTAGATAAAAGAATTTTCTAATCCATTAATCCATGTCTATTTGTATTTTTGATAATATGTTGCATCATGGTTGAACCTAGTAAACCAAGTTGATCATGCCAAAGTATAAAATTTTTAGGATTTGAGCACTTTCGGTGCATATAATTAGATTCAACCGTCTTTATTTTGGTAAAATATAATCCAGTTGAAAGAATTGAAAATTTCTCTAATATGAACTTTTGGTTCAATTTTATAGAAGTTATATATAAATATTCAACAGTTCTCTCATTTGTGGTTTCAATATGATAAGCATTGTGATATATTTCTTTAAAACTTAGTAGATTTCTTCAGGCTGTACTAGAATATAATGCATCATTAATTTACAATGGTGTTTCATTTGGAAACATAAGATAGACTCTACCAGAGCCTTCAACTACATTTGTAGAACTAGATATTGTATTAACACTAATTTTAGCTAATGTTAATTGTAAGAAATACTTTTTGTTATGAAAAATAGTGTGAGTTATGCCATTGTCCATTTAACATATGTCATCCTCCATAACATCAAGTTGATTATCTAGTAACAAAAACAAAGTTTAATAACAAAAAGAAAAATGATAACAAATAAGAAATACTTTAAGAATTATTTATTAAAATAAAATAGCAGAATTTATTAAAATTGTAAAGTTACATAACAAGAATAAACTTATTTTAATAGTTGACAATTCTATTGCCAATCAAATGATCAATTATACTACTATCATCCTCGAAAAAATAAAAAACATCAAAATCAACATCTAAAGAAAATTCTTTATTATTTGTAGGATCAACAGGCTTTGAAAAAATTCACTTCAATATTTTTTTCTTTTCCCTTTAAAGATGCTTGTAACAATTAACTTGATGTTTGGGAGTACAATGTATACAAGACCAATGACCTTTAATTCCACATCTAAAGAAAACATTGTCATTGTTTTGTAGTTTCTTTTCAATATTTTTCTCACTTTTGACCATTCTTGTTAGTGCCTTTGTTTTCAGCATTTTAAGAAGAATTGGAACCAATCCTTTTTTCACGGCCCCTTCTACCACGACCTCATCCACGGCCTTGAGAAAATGTGACATTAAATTCAGGTAATGGGGATGAATAAGTTGGACGACATTGGTGGTTTTTCATCAAAAGCTCATTATTTGTTCATCTACAAGTAAACAAGAGATTAGCTCATAATATTTTTTGAATCTACACTCTCGATATTGCTACTATAGGAGCACATTCGAGGGATGAAAAATCGAATATGCTTTTTTTATAACATGTCCTCATCAGTAATATTATCTTCATATAATTTTAATTGAGAACTAATCTTAAATAAGGTTGAATTGTATTCACTTACAGTTTTATAATCTTGCAAACATAAGTGTATCCATTCATAACGAGCTTTAGGAAGAATCACCGTTCTTTGGTGTTTATATCTCTCCTTTAAATTATTTCAAAGGACTAATAGGTCTTTAACAGTGAGATATTTAGTTTTCAATTCTTCATGTAAATGGTGTCAAAGGAAAATCATTACCTTAACGTGATCCTGCAGGGATGCAATATTTCTTTCTTTTATTGAATCTCCAAGATTCATAGCGTTGAAGTGAATTTCAGCATCAAATACCCATGAAAGATAATTTCTTCTAGAAATATCAAGGGCGACAAATTCAAGTTTCATGAAACTCGACATTGTAGAGACACTATATTGAAAAAAAAGAGAGATTATAAATAAAGTGTCAAAAAAATTAAATTAATATAAATTAACAAGCAATTATAGATAAAATTTTTGGCAAACAATAATTTGTTTCATGTGCACCAATATTAAATCATTCATAACACATACGTAATCAATTTAAACATATAGGAATTAATGATCTAGTGCATATATCCAACTATTTATGCGTGGCTTAATTTAATTTATGGAATTGAAAGAAAATAATAAAAATAATATAATTATCGAGATTATGAATAGAATGAGAGATGAATCCCTGAACAGAATGAGAGATGAAACCTTCGAAATAAAGGGGGAAAGTAAAATACCAAAGAGATTTAGCCAAACACTGGCTAATAAAGTTTAAACTTCAAACATGTAAAGACAAAGTGATGGCAAATACAACACTATATAATACCTAATCAAGAATATTAAATAAAGGGATTAAGATAATAGACATGCAGAACTTTTTTTTAATGTAAGTATAAAGATGAAAACATATTTTATATGTATATGCATAGGTAAAATTAACCAACATACATAAGCCTTTTAATATAAGCTTTTTAATATATAATAATTGATATTATAAATTTATAAAATAATATAAATTAATTTTGAGATGATTTACCGATTAATTTTGTAAATTATGATTTTTGATTCTTTCAAATCGGGTTATCATAAACCATCGACTTTCAATAATCAATAGAGGTTATTGTGCTGATAATGTGTTATAAATAAAAGTAGAATCGAAACAAAATAAAAAGAAGAATGAGAAGTATGATTTATCTATTATATTATTATGTTTTTAAAACAATAAGACTATGAGTATTTATAGATATAAAACTTGATCCATATAGAAAATAAATAAATTTAGAAAGCAAATAAATTTAGAAAATAAATCAAGTAATAAAAGAAATAACCGAAATGAAAAAGTCATTTAAATAGGAATATTTCACAACTAATAATAATAATAATAATAATAATAATAATAATAATAATAATAATAATAATAATAATAATAATAATAATAATAATAATAATAATAGACCAACGGGTTCCGTTGGTTTGCCATGGGATCCACAATTCTCAACCCTAGAAATGGCGCATTACCGACATATATGGAAAAGATATGTTCAATATATATATATATATATATATATATATATATATATATATATATATATATATATATATATATATATATATAAATTAATATGGATAATTAATAATCATATTTAGCAATTTATTTCTCTCTTTCAGGTTAATTATCAATTTTTTATTTCATGTATATTAAAATAATTATTAATTTTTTTAATTTAAATAAAAAATTTTAAAAGATTATAATATATTTTTTATATTTAACGAATATAGAGAAAATGTATATAAAAAAATTAATAACAATATTAATATATTTTGATATCAATATAAGAGTAAAATTGAAATATGCATAATAAATACTATTATAATTTAATAAAATGATATTTTAAGTAGAATAATTTTTTATTAAAATGGTGATAACCGATATAAAATGGAAAGAATATTAACTTATTCTATAAAAAATTGTAGACCTGATCCAAACAACAAAATTCCAATATATATACATAAATGTTATAAAGATGGCATTTCTTGTTTTCTTTTTTTTTTTCTTTTAAAGGCCAAGTATTGCTATTTGAATTTGGAAACTCACAATTTTAATTAGTAACGTAATATTATTAAATTAAATTTACTATTAACATTTTTTATTCAAAAAACTATAAAGCTATAAATTTTTTCTCTTAAGAAAATACTATAAAAAATTAAAAATTAGTGATAACATCCTCTATAATTGGGCCCAATTGCCCAATTCATGAGTAAGTCCACAATTGGACACCAAACCCAATCCGATCAGATTGTCACGCTAGTTCGATAGTATGGCCTCCATATCCTCGCCTAATACTGCTTACCTAACCGGTATGGTTGCTATAGTGCAATTGTGTCATTACCCTAGGTTACTGTTTTAGGCAATCAAAAGCCTAATAACCTATGACCATCAGAATGCTATAAATAGAGAAAATGTGAAAAGCTCCCGATAATAATAATCTCTCCCTAAAAAAATATCTCTTTAATTATTTCTTGGTCTAAGGTTACTTGCTGACTTAAGCATCGGAGTGTACCCCGATCCCTCTCCTTTTCTTGCAGGTCCCAAGAGGCTTCATCTTACCTAACTCCCCTTCACTTTTCCATTTCTAATGTTTTCAAAAATATCATTTGTTACTTTCATTGAGAGCTATAAAGAGTCTGCTCGAGTAACTAAGCCATTTAGAATCCAAAAATCATTCTAACAAAGATCATCGAAGACCCAGATACATCGTCAAAACAAAGGACACTGAAAGAACCCCCTTCAGGAAGGTCATCACAACCTCTTGAAATAATTTGATAGAGAATTCATAGCTCACAATGAATCCACCCCTATTACCATGAAAGATTTGAGAAAAATCTTAGGAGAATTCAGTAGAAGCATAATGAAATCCATATATAGGGAAAGATGCCCTGAAGTTTCTACAAGAGAATTAGAAAGAGAAAGCAGGGAAAAAGATATGAGACAATGCACAAACATTCCACTAAGAATTAGGAAGCCAACTAACCTCAGATCTGGCACCACGTATTAGGTGCATGAGGACAACAAAAAAAAGTAAAGGAAAGGAGAAGATACCTCAAAAAAGTAGAACTTTTTCTTCCAAGAAAAATGCTTGCATTACTCCCAAACGGTCCCTTTCACCTCTCATTAACTTAAGAGAAGACATAAGCTATGTATGCACCCCAAAGACAAGGCTAACGAAGAAAAGAGGTGAGATCAATGACTCTATTTTGGAACAAAATGACAAATGGTTTTTGCAATAGGTGAAAAAAATTAGGTTAGGTCATCCTAAAAAGCCAATGTTCGATGGTAACACAGTTTCTCCATTCAGTTGGGAAATTCAAAAAGTTGAGCTTTCGAGCAGATTCAAGGAGATCAAAATGACCATAAATACAGGTAAATCTCATCCTGACCTCTGAAATAAGGAATATGCATCCTGAAGTAGACATGAACACCTTGGCTCGTAGCATAACGATCACTCAATTAGTCAAATGCATCACGATGCTCTCTCTTATGGATTTTACTGATCTAATAGAAAAGGCTAATCAATACATACAATTGGATGATGCCCTACAAGCCAGAGGGTGCGCAAACTCTATGGTAGATAGAATGTAGCCCTATAAGTAGGATAACCTTAAAGTAAAGAATAATGAAGGAGTCAACACCTCGAAAAGCCAAGGGAAGACGAAAAAGAATGAGCATGGTAAGTTTGATCACCATGTAAGTAATCCAGCTAGAACCTACACTCCACTCAACTATTTTCCCACCAAGGTTTTAATATGGATAAAGAGAAACATAATAAGGTAAATTTTCCCAAAAAGCTTTCATAAACCCAAAAGTAGAAAAATAGATATTGTGAATTTCATAAAGTTGTAGGTCACACCACTGACGAATGTAAATCATTAAAAGAAGAAATTGAAAGGCTAATACAAAAGGGGTCCTTAAAAAGAATTGTGAGACCTTCACTGCAAGAAATGTGTAAAGCACTAACAGGTAATAAAGCTAGGTCAAATTTGAAAGAAGATTATGAGAGGAATAAACCTAGGGATGTTGATCAACAAAGTTAAAGACTTGGTGTGATTAATATGATTGCTGGAGGTCTATCCTATGGAGAGGATTTTATGAAAAGAAAGAAATGGAAAGGTGTATCTTCTCCGTTAGATCTGAGAAGTTACCATCGATCACCATTTCCCCTGAAGACGTTGTTGATCTAAAGTTTCCCTATAAAGATGCGCTAGTAGTCCAAGTAGCAATCAATAACTTCCTTGTAAATTGGATTTTGGTGGATAATTGTAGCACAATAAACATCCTCACCATAGAAGCTTACAAATGAATGAATCTATCGATGGGGGAATTGAAACAAATAACCACCTCGTTGATCAGGCTTGGTAATGCCACTATTCTGATAGTTAAATCCCTAGAATTCTTTATAGAAATGGGAGATAAAGCAGTGACTCACACCTGTAAAGTCCTTTTTATGGTCATAGATGTGAACTTTGCATACAACGCAATCTTTGGAAGGCCATTATTATTTTAAACAGGAGCAGTCACAAATATAAGATACATGGTGATGAAAATTCCCACTGAAAAAGGTATAGCAATTTTAAGAGGAAATCAAAAGGCCTCTAAGGAGGCTTACATCGTTATGGTAAAAGAGGCAAAACAATCTTACAAAGTACAACCTGGCCTGGAGAAAAATAAAGAAGATGATCAACCCAGGATGAATCCAAACAATGAAATTTTCATAAAAGAACTATCTAGAGGGAGAAAAGTCCAGATAGGCTTGAATATGTCGGGAAAGATGGAGGAATAAATAATGCAATTATTAATGATCAAAATAGAAGACATTCAGGGTATAAACTTAGAAGTGATCGCTCACAAACTAAATATGGATTCCAACCATCCGTCAATCAAACAAAAGCTAATAAGGTATGCACCCAACCATAAGTAATTTATTTCTGAAGAAATAGATAAATTGTTGAAAGCTAGGACTATCAATGAAGTTAATTACCTTGAATGGCTCGCCATTATGGCCTTGGTAAAAAAAGATTGGTAAATTTAGAATGCGTGTGGATTTCATCAATTTCAATAAGGTTTGTCCAAAGGATTGCTACCTAATTTCAAGCATTGATCAATTAGTAGATGCTATAACATGTCACTATATCTACTCTTTGCTTAATGCTAATACAAGGTACCATTAAATAATAATGTGGCTACTTGATTCAGGAAAAGATAAGCTTTATTACTAATGATGGCACCTTTTATTGCAAGGTCATGCCATTTGAGCTAAAGAACGCTTGCGCAACGTATTAATGTTTGATGAACAAAACCTTCAAGGCGTGTATTGGGAAAAATCTAGAAGTAGACACCGATGACATGATTATGAAAAGCAAAAGCATGATGGATCATCCGGCCAACCTGATGAAGGTTAATCAATTCAATATGAAATTAAACCCAGAAAAATGTGTGTTTGGAGTCCTTTTGGGAAAGTTTTTAGGATTCATGGTCTTTAAATGAGGCATAGAACCTAACCCCAAAAAAATCAAGGCTATAATGGACATACGCCCTTCAACCAGCATAAAAGATGTTTAGAAATTAAATGGGAGAATCATAGTATTAGGCAGATTTATTTCGTCTTTAAATAAGCGATGTACACCTTTTTTCAAAAAACTCATAAAAAATGATAGCTTTACCTGGGGAGAAGACTGCCAAAAAGCCTTTAAAGAATTTTTTAGCAAACCGACCATTACTCAACTAACAAATTACAAGCGAGAAAATCTACTTATATTTATCCACTTTTGAAGAGGCAGTGGCTACACTCTTGATCAGGGAAAAAGGAACATAATAACTTCTTATATATTACATCAGTTAGGTATTGAGAAGCCTAAAATTGTAAAAAATCAGATTAAACAACTGATCATCGCACTCAAGATAAGTAATAAGAAACTGTGAAGGTATTTTGAAGCTTATACTGTTATAGTCCGAACTAATTAGCCCTTCTAAAAAATTTTTCAAATATCAAATCTAAAAGGAAAATTGTAGGATGGGCCATACAGCTATAATCTTTTGATATTCGGTATAAGCCCAGGAATGCTATCAAAGTATAGTTTTTGGCAGACTTCATTACAGAGCTCATTGGAGAATGAAAAAAAGCAAAGGATAAAATGAAGCTCCTGGGAAGTAATCGTAGATAGAGCCTTTAATAACAGAGGAGAAGGAGTCGGCATAGTCATTAAAGGCCCTTTGGACATAATTGTTAGGTATGCGATAAAATTGAGCTTTAACTCATCTAATAATATTGTAGAATATGAAGCACTGCTCCAGAGCCTAAAGTTGGTCAAGTCTATTCGATTGGATAACCTTAAGGTCAAAAGCAATTCACAGTTGGTAACGAGCCAAGTTTTGGCCAAAAAAAGGAAAATATGAGGAACTTGAAGAATTTGAAGAAAAAGGTACAATGTGAAGCATCGAGAAAGTTTTAAGAGAGGAAATGGTAGCTGTCGATCGACTGGCCAAACTAGCAGCCTCAGATCAACCTACAATGGAAGAGGATATAAAAATTAAAGAATAATTGCAATCCTTTCTAGAAGAGCATGAGACAACAAAAATTAATCAGGATCCAGATACATGGATGGCCCCTATTATTTGGTATCTGCAGGAAGCAAAACTACCAAAAGACAATATAAAAGCCAGAAAGATTAATGGAAAAGCACTCAACTATGCCATAATCGAGGGAAAACTTTACAAAAAGGCATTTACTCATCCTTGTCTCAAATGTGTGATGAAAGAGGATGGGAACTACATCATAAGGGAAATACACGAAGGAATATATAGGGCTTTTGAAGCTAACAGAGCGGTTGCGAGAAAGATATTGCAAATAGGTTATTTCTAGCTAAGTATCTTCAAAGATGCTTAAAGTTGGGTTAAATAATGCCCACAATGTCAGATAATTGGAAGAGTCATACGGTAACCCATATCTAAACAATCCTCGAACGGAGTATCATAGCTGTTTGACTAGTGAGGTCTGGATATTTTAGGTTTATTTCCCTAAGGAAAGTGATAAATGAAATTTTTATCATTGCAGTTGATCATTTCTCTAAGTGAATAGAGGTTGAACCTTTGGCCACTATTACAGTAGAAAGAATAAAAACTTTAATTGGAAAGAGATTATCTATAAGTATGGTTTGCCAAAGGTCTTTCATCATAAACAATGAAAAGTAGCTTTATAGTTTCGTATTTAGGTCTTTCTATTCTAATTTGAAGATCGACTTGTGATTTACCTCCATCACTAATCCACAGACCAATGACATGATCGAAATATCCAATTGAAAAATCCTGGAAAGAATAGAGAAAAGATTGGAAAATGTTAAAGAAAATTAGACAAAGGATTTGCAAATTGTCCTATGGTCTTACAGTACTTCCCTAAGAGAGGGAACACATTAGATGCCATTCTCTCTAATATATAGATCACAAGTGGTTATACAGGTAGAAATTGGTATTCCATCCTACAGATTGACTCTCTTTCTCTAACAAAAGAATGAATAAGAAAGAAAGCAGGACCTCGATCTCATTAAAGAAAAGAGAAAATATGCCTACGCAAAAATCGTAGCCTACAAGCAAAGAATTGCTAGATATCATAACAGTAAGATAAGGTTCCAAACTTTCAATTTTGGAGATTTAGTCCTAAGGAAAGCAAAAATTAGCCCATGCAATGCAGGAGTTAGGAAACTTATGCCCAACTGGGAAGGCCCCTTTGAAGTATTAAAAGTATTAAGTAAAAGTACTTATAGGCTAAGATCAATGGATGGATTTGAAATTCCTAGATCTTGGAATGTAAAAGTGCTCAAAAAATATATAATGTAATGACAAATGTAATTCCCGACCCATAAGATCAATGTAAACTATTCCAATCAAACAACTTTTTCACTTATAATTTAACAGAGATATAGAAAATGGTGCCCAAAAAAAAAGAAATGAAGAAGAAACCTTCATTTAAAGAGTTTTCTTAAAATACAAGATAAAATCCTAACTTTCTATGTTTACATTTTCTTTATCTTCTTTTAAATCTTTGTTATTGATCGAAAGCTCTAGAAGGGCAGCATGGTCTTCCATAAAGATAAAATCTTCCTTGGAAAAATGCTTTTGGCACTCTTTAATGATTCTAGCAATCATCCCAAATTGCACGACTCTTACTTGTTCGGCTAGCTCATTCTTCTGCCACTCCATTTCTCCCTTATAGAGCTCATGAAGATACTTTTCCTTGTTTTGGAGATCTTCAATGATCGAATAAAGTGAGCCAATCTCCTTCTGAAGATGATCAATCTGACTGCATAGTTTAGGATTCTTGTTAGACAAATTTTCAATTTTAGCATAAAAATTTAAGCGAATGGCTTGCAACTTCTCCTCAAATTCCTTATTTGTAGCTTCCATCTTTTCCTTCATCTCTCACTTGGTATTGGTCTTATATACAAGCTGCTTCCTCCAAGCCGGATTCTTTATGTATAAGTATATAGCCCTTTACATAACCTAACAAGATTAAACTGCTTTGAAAATGCTTTTTTTACAAAAATATACAAGTGAAAAACAAAACATACCCTCATAGCCTTAAATTTAATTTTCACTAATTCTTTACGAGGTGAAGAAACAAGGCCCATCTTAATTAAATCCTTATCCAACATCAATCCTCGACTGATGAAGTCAAACACATGGGCATTCTGAATGGAACACCCCTCCCCAAACTTTTGCTTTAAGAACCCTTTCATAGTTAAAGACTCAACTCCAAACATTAGCATTGGAGTTGGAATTGAATCACGCTCCTCAGAAGAAGATTGCTCAGATGCAAACCTCAAAAAACCAAAAACAAGCTAAGCATCATATGCTATTTGACCCTCGATGTTACCCTAGCGGAAGGAGTGGTAGAGGCCAATGGATAAATCTTTATAACTCCCTCAACCATATCTTGAGAAGAAATCCCCATCACTTTTTCAGGTTCATCTTAGAGGGTTAGCCCTGATAATTATGAATTAAATGATATTTTTAGTATGATTTTAGGTAGTTAATTAAGTTAATTTAGTTTTAATATAATTGAATTATTGTTTAATTTGTTGAATTTGCATTTTAAGATTTACATTTAAGTTTTGGTGCTTTTCAAGGTCAAATTGGTGAAAAAAGGGCTAAATTGGAAGAAAAGAAAAGTTTTGGGCCAATTTGATAATTTTGGAAAAAATAGCAGTCAATCTATAACGATTAGTCCAAAGACTTTTCACTTGGCTGAGCAAGAAATTCAAGCGGTCAAGTATGAAGAATTTGTGAAACGAGCCCAAAAGTTAGAAGATTGCTTAAGTACAGAAGGTTGATGCTTGGGGGTGCACAACTTGCCTTATTTCCTCACTTGGTCGTGCATGCTTCAATTACTTTTCACTTGGTCATGCACCTCTTTTCCTCATGCCATGAACGGTAGTGCAAGGTTTCTTTTCTTCATTTGCTTGGTCGTGCACAAGAAGTAAAGCTTGACGTAACTTTCTATTCGGCTAGAATTTTGTTTCGATTCTGATTGGGAAGCAACCAAAGGCTAAACTCCTTTAGTGAAAGTTGTTTTTAATATTTATTTTTATCTTATTTCATTATTTGCTTTTATTTAAGTCCAGTTTAATTATTTTAAGATCTTTCATTGCTTTAGTTTGTTATTTTCAGTTTTGCTTTTAGTTTAAACATTCATCACTCCAACTTTGGGACTTCTCTTCTTTCTTTTTCACACAAATTTCAATCTAAAATTCAAATCTTTCATACAAACACAATTTTTCATTGGGTTTGATATTTAAGCGTCATAACTATATTTTTCTATATTACTAGCTGTTCTAGTACACTTACTAGATACCAGTCAAGTTTTTGGTGTCATTGCCGGGGAAACATTGGCATTTGTTTATTTTGATTTTTAAAGTGGATTTTATGTGTTCTTCTTCTTCTTCTTCTTCTTCTTCCTTATCTCTCTTCTAATTTTATTTTTTTATTTTACAAGTGTCGGTAGTATATGGTAAGAGATGATCCAATTTTGCCTATTGACCCTAAGATAGAAAGGATATTTCATAGGGTTAGGAGACTATAAGAAAACATGAATAATCAAGAGTTTGGTGTAGACCCACCTTTCAATATTGATAGGATACCTCGTAATGAACCACCTATAAATTATCCACCAACAAAAGTACCTTATCAAGCTCAAGGAAATGGGACTAGACCTAGAACCATTAAAGACTATGATATCTCTAGGTGGAATGAAGAACATAGAACCATTAAGATACCTTATCACCAACCTTTTGAAATAAAACCCACTACCATTACCATGGTACAAAGAAATTAATTTTTAGGTTCGGAGATAGAGGATCGCTCAACATTTAGATATGTTCTTAGAAGTTAGTGATACCATCCCAAATGTGTCAATAGATGCCATTAGACTTAAGTTATTCCCTTTTACCTTTATCGGTAATGCAAGGGATTGGTTACAAATTCTACCAAATCAATTTATTCACTTATGGCAACAAATGCAAGAGAAGTTTTTTGTGTAAATTCTTCCCACCTACCAAAATAGCTCTCATTAGAAAAAATATTAATGAATTTTAGTAGTTTTATGAAAAGTCATTCCATAAGGCTTGGGAGAGATTTATAAGACTTTTAAAGAGCTTTCCACATCATGAATTTCTATATATCAATTAATGTATATCTTTTATGCATGTGCTAATCAAGCCACGAGATTCCTATTGGATGTAGCATCAAATGGCATTTTTATTAATCAAATTTCTAAAGAAGCTTTCTTAATTCTTGATGAAATGGCAACAAATGATGCTCAATGGGCAACCTCTAGGGCCACACAAAAGAAACAGGAAGTACATAGTATAGATAAAATAGCTACGTTAGAGGCTCAGTTAGAATTGATACGAAAAGAACATTTAAAGGAAATAAATGAACTTAAGGCTCAAAATGCATCTGCTTTATCTAATAAATGTGATGTTTATATAGGAAATCAAGGAGCATTGAGAGTAAATAATAGGAAAGGTTTAGTAGAGGAAGTAAATGCTTTGAATCGCTATAGTAATACTTATAATCCATGGTAGAGGAATCATCCTAAAATCATATGGAGAAAAGGGAACCCAACATCCACCTCTAACCCTCAACATAAGGCTTCCTTCAACCACAACTTAGCTTCCAATAATAATAACCATTCACCATATCAAAACTAGGCCTAACCCCATTACCCTTCTACATATCAATCTCATTTTTATCAACCATCAGGATTTTAGAAACTCTAACCCCTACAAGAGAAAAAATCTAATTTAGAAGAAATGATTGCTAGTTTTATGGCCTTTCAAAACTCAATCTTAGCAAATCAAGATGCTAGATGAAAATTTCAAGATATTTGGATAAGAAACCAATAGGCATCTATTAGGAATGTAGAAAACCAAATGGGGCAACTAGCCAATTCTTTGTCCAATAAAGCCCAAAGAACTTTTCCATCTAATGTGGACCGTAATCCGAAGGAGGAAGCCAAGGCAATCACTTTGACAAGTGAAAAAGAGTTTCAAGGAGATGAAATTGGTAAAAATTCTTCTAAAGGGTTGGAACTAACAATGGAGGTAAGTATTACTAATTCTAAAATTATTAAAGAAGTACCTCCTACTGTTCAGAAAGGTAAGGGTAAGGAAAAACTTATTTCTACTATTATTGATGAATCTCAATTACCTTATCCATCTCTAGCTAAGAAAGAAAAGCATAATGAATAGTTAACTAGGTTTTTAGATATGTTTAAAAAGTTGCATGTAAATTTACCATTTGCTAAAACTTTATTGCACATGCCTAAGTATGTTAAATTTATGAAAGAGCTTTGTATTAATAAGAAAAAGGTAGAGGGTAAAGGAATGGTTCAATTGTTTGAAAATTATAATGCTATCTTAATGAATAAAATTCTAACAAAATTACAAGAATTTGGAAGTTTCACTCTACCATGTGTATTAGGAGGAAATTTTATTGGTCATGCAGTATGTGATTTAGATGCTAGCATAAATTTAATACCTTTTTCAATTTGAAGGAAATTAAATTTGGGAGATATAAAGGAGATCCGAATGAAAATACAGTTGGAAGATAGATTTGTAAAGAGATCAAAATATATTATAGAAGATTTATTGGTAAAATTAGGAAATTTCATATTCCTTATGGATTTTATAGTAATGGATATGGAGAAAGATAGGAATATGCCTTTGATAGTTGGTAGACCATTTTTGAACACAGCAAGAGCTTTAATAGATGTTCATAGGAAAACGATGACTCTAAGGTTCAATGAGGAAGAGATGGTCTTCAATGTGAACAAGGTGATGAAACACCCCTCATATGACTTTGAAAAGTCGGTTTGCTTTGTTGATAGTATTCAAGAATGTGTGGAAGAAAAACAAAAGGAAATTATACTGGATGATAAGCTTCAAGAATGTTTAATGTATCCAAAGTAAGAGAAGGAAATGGAAAAAAAAAAAGAATAGCTGATACGTGATTTAGAGAAAGAGCATGATGAAAAAGGAAATATGAAGGATGAGTCATCCTCTTCTAAGGGGGATAATAATTCTAAACATAAAAATCTCCCTTCTCATTTAAAATATATTTTTAGAAGATAATGCAAAACCAATAATTATTTCTTCTCTTTTAACAGGGTTGGAAGAGAAAAGGCTCATAGAAGTATTAAAAAGGTATAAAAAAGCAATTGGTTGGGCAACATCCGATTTAAAGGGAATTAGCCCCAACTATTGTACACACAGAATACCTATGGAGAATGATTTCAAACCGATGGTACAACCCCAAAGAAGATTGAACCCAACAATGCAAGAAGTGGTAAAAAATGAAGTACTTAAACTCTTCAATGCATGTATTATCTATCCCATTTTTTATAACAGTTGGGTTAGTCCAGTCCAATATGTACCTAACAAAGGGGGATGACTTGACTAACTAATGAATAGGATGAACTTATCCTAACACACACAGTGATTGGGTGAAGAGTGTGTATAGACTATAGAAGATTAAATAATATCATGAAAACCATTTTTCTTTTTCTTTTATTGATCAAATGTTAGAACGATTGGTAGGAAATAGGTTTTACTATTTTTTAGATGGACATTCAGGGTATATGTAAATACCAATAGCTCCGAAAGATCAAGAAAATACCACATTCACATGCTCTTATGGCACATTTGCATATAAAAGGATGCCTTTTGGTGTCTGTACTACCACTGCTACATTTCAAAGATGTATGATGGCCATATTTTATGATTTTCTCAAAAAATTCATTGAGGTTTTCATGCATGATTTTACTTTATATAGTCAATATTTTAAGTCGTGCTTAAATAATCTTGCATTAGTCTTAGAAAGGTATAAAGAGACTAATCTTATTCTTAATTGGGAAAAATACCATTTCATGGTAAGAGAAGGGATTGCATTAGGGCATAAGATCTCCGAGAAACGAATTAAGGTAGATAGAGAGAAGGTTAATGTCATTGATAAATTACCTCCTCCAACTAGTGTTAAAGGTATTAGAAGTTTCATTGGTCATGTCGGTTTCTATCATCGCTTTATTAACAATTTTTCCAAAATAGCTAAACCACTGTCTAATTTATTGCTTAAAAATGCTACATTAAACTTTGATGATAAGTGTTTGTAGGCTTTTAACTTGTTAAAGCAAAATCTAATCACTGCTCCAGTCATAGCATCGTCGGATTGGAATTTACCATTTGAAATTATGTGTCATGCTAGTGACTATGCAGTGGAAATGATTTTAGGACAAAGGAGGGAGAAAATCTTCTACACTATCTGCTATGCAAGTCATACACTCACTGAAGTTCAAGTAAATTACACTACAACGGAGAAAGAGTTATTGGCAATTGTGTTTTCCTTTGAAAAATTTAAGCCTTATCTCCTTGGTTCGAAAGTTACGGTGTGATCAGATCATGCTGCATTAAGGTACCTTTTTGCTAAGAAAGATTCTAAACCAAGGCTTATTCGATGGATTTTGCTTCTATAAGAGTTCAATATAGAGATCAAAGATAAGAAAGGAGCTAAAAATTTTGTAGATGATCACCTATCTAGATTGGATCATGAAATATTGAAAAAGGAGAAATTTCTGGTTTATTTTATGATGAACATATTTGTGCTCTTTATGCTTATGAAAATTCAATTCCTGGGTATGCTAATATAGTTAATTTTCTTACAGAAGGTTACCTTCCAAAAGGCTTTACTTGGAAATAAAAAAAAATAGCTTCAAGCAGATGCCAGGCATTACCTTAGGGATGACCTATATTTGATTAAAATATGTTTGGATCAAATACTGTAAAGATGCATTCTGAAAGATGAGCAATAAGATATAATGCATCAATGCCATGGAGGAGAAGTTGGAGGACATTATGGACCTAATCGTACGGTACAGAAAATTCTTCAATCAAGTTTCTTTTGGCCTACTCTTTTTGCAGATGTTAAGTCTTTTATAGAATTATGTGATAGATGCCAACGAATAGGCAATATCTCTAAAAAGGATGAAATGCCTATGAACAACATTTTAGAAGTATAAATCTTTGATGTTTGGGGTATTGATTTTATGGGACCATTTCCAAACTCATTTGGGTTTGAATACATTTTAGTAGCTATGGACTAGGTCAGTAAATGGGTAGAATCCATAGCTAGTAGAACTTGTGATGCCGAAGTTGTGTTTGAATTCATAAGGAGAAATATTTTTACTAGGTTTGGAGTACCAAAGGCTATTATAAGTGATGGAGGCAAATATTTTGTCAACCATCAATTTCAAACCTTGCCTAAGAGATTTGGTGTCAAGCACAAGATAACAAGCCCTTACCACCCTCAAGCAAATGGATAAGTAGATGTATCTAATAGAGAATTGAAATTAATCTTAGAAAAGACTATCGATAGCTTTAGAAAAGATTGATCTTAGAGGTCAAATGAGGCTTTTTGGGCTTATAAAATTACATTTAAAACTCCTATAGGCATGTCTCCCTTTAGGATAGTCTTTGGAAAAACATGTCACTTGCCAGTCGAATTAGAACATAAAGCATATTAGGCCACAAAATTACTTAACTTTAATCTGAGAAGTGCAGGAGAAAAAAGGAAATTGCAGCTTAATGAACTTGATGAAATTCGACAATGGTCCTAAGATAATGTAGTCATATACAAGGAGATAACAAAGCGTTGGAATGATAAATGATTAAAGATGAAAGACTTTGCTCCCGATATGTTGGTTTTATTATATAACAGTCGTCTGAGATTGTTTCCAAGAAAGCTAAAATCAAAATGGCTTGGGCCATATCAAGTGTTGTCGAGCAATAATTTTAGAGTGGTGACCATCAAAAATCCAAGAGATGCACGAGAATATAAGGTGAATGGTCACAGGCTCAAACCATATCAAGTTAGGTAGCAAGAGGTTTTTGAGGCAACCATAGTGCTTCAAGACTATTAAGACGGTTTGCAAGTCTAGCTAAGGTTAAACTTAGAACTAAACTCTCATCCTTTTGCCTTTTAAATTTTTAGGTAAGTCATTTTTCTTTAGTTTGTGTGTTTAAAGTAAATTTTATTAGCTTTTAGATTCATGAATTAATTTAAGAAAGATCTTAATTAATGAAATTGGAAAGACTAATTTGGTGGAAGGAATTTGGATTGCAAAAGTTGCAAGCACAAAGTCTTCAAAGAATCTAATTTGAGAGAAGAATAATTTTTAGGAGGAATTTAGGTGAATTGGGCAATTAAAATTGGATTTAGCAAGAAACATGCAATTTTTAGCTTTGGCAAGGTTAAAATTTTTTTACGGAGTCCAATGGCCAGTCACTCGACCAAGCAGCACCAGCACGCACACAGCCGGGTGACCGCATATCCAACAGTCTCAGCCAATGCACCTGCGCATGCTGCTCCTCCGGCCCTAGCAGGCCTACGCATGCTGCCCCTCTCCTGTGTGCTCTCGCGTGCCCAACTGCCAGACCACCATGCCTCCGCACATCCTTCAGCCCCGTACTGCTCAACCGTACGCCTTGATCCCCTTCCCAATGCATGGCAGCACAGCCCTTCTCTGCCTTTTCATTCCTTTCATTTTTTTATTTAAGTCTCTTTATCGCTTCACTTTTTCATGTGTTTCCCCACTTTTTTCTCTACCCCCCCCCCCCCCCGTGCATCACACCTCATTTCTTCATTTTAATCTCCTTCCTTGCTTCTTTCTCTTCTCTTTTCTTTCCTTATTTCCATCTCCGTCTTCATCTTCACTCTAGTCTTCACCTATATCTCACCACACACACTTCACCACTCTACTTCACTTTACACACATTTCTTATTTTTCATACTCAAGTCTTCTCCCATTTGGTCTTGAGTAAGTGAATTCTAGCCTTTTCTTGATTAATTGTCCATTTTTATATTCATTTAAAAGCTTTAATTTACTTTTGTGATTCACAAGTTTGGGTTCATTTCAACCTTTAATTTGAACTCCAATTTTATTTCTTTTTCATTATTTATTTAGTAGGTCTCTAATAAAATTTATTGGGTTGCTTAATGTGTTTTTGGTGGTCACTTCACTTAAATTTGATTTATTTTACCTTTCAAAAGTATACACACCATCCGTTCGATCAAATGCCTCGATGAATTCTTCTTGATATTTTTGCTTGTTTAATAATCACTTATGGCATAAATTTTTGCTCTTGATATTTGATAGCTACTTTTGCAATGTCAATCATACTCTATACCAAATTTTTAGCATATTTTATTGATGACCTTTTGTGACTCTTTATTCCTTGCAATGCCCGATTTTTTTTGGAAAGATTTCTGCTTTAAAATACCTGTTATTTCATTAAGCTCTGTTGACATGCACCTATTCTTTATTTTTGTTACCTGCATGATTTGTATCCAGATATGCATTTATCTGCCTTTTTCCTTCCTCGTATTTTCTCTATATTTTTGTAATGGTACCTAAGAAAACTAAGAATTTTAAAGCATCCAGTTCATTTGGGCTCCGCATTCCATCTTGTATGGACAACTCTAAGCATGCCAAGTACATATATTTCAGCACCTGCAATTATGTCAATCCCGTATATTTGAACATACTGTACTTGCATATACCAGTTGGTAACTTATAGAGTGACATCTTATCTTTACTTCAAAACATTGGATGGGAGTCTTTTGTAGCACGTAAGCCAAAAGTTTACCCAAATTTAGCAAGAGATTTTTATATTCATTTGAATGCTACTTTAAAAGAGATGATGACTATGATGGTACAGTTGGTTTCAAACTGGGGAAGATCGGGTACTCAATGACTTTTAAGCAATTTTTAGAGCATTTAGGTTTCTTACCGAACACTTTAGTACAATCGCCTAATGCCTCTGCTGAAGAAAATTGGAAAAAAGTTAGAGATTCATTAAATCCAGAACCATGGAAAGGTAAGAGGCTTAAAGTTCATGCTTTAAAGGATCATTCCTTATGCATTATTCATAGGTTCCTATCCAAAAGCATCTTCAATTGTCTTAATGGCCTTAGTGCAATCAATGCTTATCAAATTATGCTCCTTCGATGTATAATTGATGGTATTTTCATTAATGGTGCTAAGGAATTACAGAAAAGGCCATCGAATGTGCATAACATTTCCATTGTTTGGATTGTTACGATTTTAACAGAGGCAATAGGAGATGCACTTGCTGAGGATGTCACCTGCATTGACAACATCATGCTCAAATGCATGAAGATCTTACAGCCTAAACTACACTGTCATTGGATAATGAGAAAAGAGTATTTAGGATTGACTAGCATTCGACTTGAAGAGAATCGACAAGCACAGAATGTAGAAGGCACAACTCAAGTAGAGGACCAGCCAGCTGATTATGACATTTCACCTGAGTTAGAGGCTCACCTTAACCAACTGAGTAGTAGGGTAAATTCTTAGCAGACACGATTGGATAGGATGCAGGGCCAGATGGATAACATGTAGAATACTATTGTAGAAGTTAAGCAGACTTTTGAGAAATTCATCCATGATTTTTTGACACGTTACCCACCGCCTCCACTTCCACGACCTTAGTTCGAGTCTTTACATTTTTTATGGACAGTAAGCTTTTTGAAAGAGGGTAAAGCTTGCTCAGTATCAGCTAAACTTTGGTTCAAGGCGTATACACATCTTACCCTATTTTAGTTCATGAATTTATTTTTGTTTATTTTGTTGTTTTTATTTTAGTTGCTTTTGGTTTGACGTTCTTAAGATATTATTATAGTAATTTTTAACTTTTAGTTTAATGATAATGTTAGTTTCTTTACTTTTTCTAGTCTTGTTAGAAAAAATGAAACTTGGTTTGCCCTAAAAATTTTTTCCTCAAAATTTTAAACATTTTGAACTTAAATTTAAAATATGCATAAGTTAGAACCTTGGCTTAGCAGTAGAACAAGTATGTTGTTTGATGAAGTTTTAGCTACTTTAACATTCAATTAGACTTATATTTGTTGGTTCCTATCTTTTTGAGCACTTAAGACCAATTTTTGAACTTAAAGAAAAATCATGCTTTGAAATAGTCGAGTAAGGAATTTCAGACCACTAAAACCTTTCTCATCACCCTTCAAAGCATAGGAGCAACTCAAAACAAGATAGAAAATGATCTAGGCAATATTTTTCTTGTTGAACCATATCTTAACTTGTTTTCCTTCCTTATATGAATATTTATCCCTTGTTAGTCATTTTGAGCCGAATAAGGTATGCTTAATGCGTGCCATTTTTATTTATTTCTTATTACACTCAATTATTAACCATATAGCCTAAAAAGCTTTTATCTTCCCTTCTAGAATTGGCCGCTCTAAGATTGAATGGATTAATAGGAATTGGATATCTTGATGTGTGTAGTAAGATATTTTGATTTTATTATCAAGGGCTATTGGTAAGTAAAAAAATGAAAAAATAAAAGAAAAAAAAGCTATCATTAAGGCAAAAATCTTAAGTGTGGGGTATTTTACAAGGGAAAGCAAGTACGACTTCTTAAAATGGGATGAATTGTGAATGTAAGAGAGTTTCAAATTGTTATTTTTCTTATCAGTCCTGTGAATGTAAAAGGATGGGCAAGTTTGGCTAAGTTCTTTATTGTTTAAGTTAATGAAAAGAAATTTTAGAAATATTAGTCTATTTTATCTTTAGAGTGGCTATTCTTTCCGTTGATCTTTTATCCATTCTTTGATAACCAATACCTTAATTTCATTACAACCTTTGAAAGATCTAAGTGATTCTATATTTGATTTTGAGTTGTTTAACGGAGATGATCTTCGGGTTTCAGTGTTAAAGGAGAGGCTTATGATGTTTTTAGAGTTTCAAGTGTGAAACCAATTATACACTAAAGAAGAGGCTTATGATGTTTCTAGAGTTTAAAGTGTGAAACCAATTGTACACTTAGGTATACAATCATTCTAAGCTTGGCTATGAATTTGCATTGGTGCTTTAATTTTTGAAAAATGCTTAAAATATTTTGGTCTTGCACACACACAAAAGGAAACTAACTCATATTGTCTTATTTGAATTTATTCTAGTTGAATTTTTTTAAGTGCTCTTCTTAATTGCTAAGCTTAGTTTTGAAATGCTTGATTCTTTATTTGAGTTTGATTATTTTGAGGATTTTGATTGTTTTAATTTGCTCTGGGGCGAGCAAAGTCTAAGTATGGGGTAGTTAATAATTATGAATTAAATGATATTTTTAGTGTGATTTTAGGTAGTTAATTGAGTTAATTTAGTGTTAATTTAGTTGAATTATTGTTTAATTGGTTAAATTTATGTTTTAAGGTTTAAATTTAAGTTTTGGTGCTTTTCAGGGTCAAATTAGTGAAAAAAAGGCTAAATTGGAAGAAAAGAAAAGTTTTGGGCCAATTTGGTAATTTTGGAAAAAGTAGCAATCAATCTATAACGATTAGTCCAAAGACTTTTTGTTTGGCCGAGCAAGGAATTCAAGCAACTGAGTATGAAGAATTTGTGAAACGAGGCCAAAAGTTGGAAGATTGCTTAAGTACAGAAGGTTGATGCTTGGGGATGCACAACTTGCCTTATATCCTCACTTGGTCGTGCATGCTTCAATTACTTTTCACTTGGCCATGCACCTTTTTTCCTCATCCCATGCACGGCAATACAAGATTTTTCTTCTTCATTTGCTTAGTCGTGCACAAGAAGTAAAGCTTGACGTAACTTCCTATTTAGCTAGAATTTTGTTTCGATTCTAATTGGGAAGCAACCAAAGGCTAAACTTCTTCTTTGGGCAGAAGATTTCAACTATAAATAGACAATCCAAGCATCAGAGAAAGGGGAGTCAATTAATCAAGAGATCATTAGAGAATTAAGTTCTTAAATTCAGTTTAATTTTAGTTTAGTTTTACGATAAGTTTCTTTTAGTTTGGAACATGAAGCATTCCTTGATTTTTCTATGCAAATTAATTAAGAAAGCTTCTGTAACTCTGTGTTTTTATTTTTCTTAATAGTTTTGTTTTAACTTTCAGCATGAATAGTGAGTAGTTTTCTTTACTTTTGCTAAAGGATACTTGAAGCCTCAACTTTTTATTGTAATAACTTGAGTTAAGCTTTGATTTCAAATATCAGTTGGTTATTTTTTGGTTTTAAGTCTATTCTTATTTTTTATTGTATTAAGACTAAATGTTGGTTTATTGATTTAATAACTAAAAATTAGTTTAGATGTAGTTATAGATTTGCATTTTCTTGGATTAACTATTTACTTTCTATGCATGATTATTTTATGATTTTGAGGTACTTATGTGTTCATAATATTGGTTAATACTAAGATAGGAGGAACTAAGAATAAATTGGTGTTGAATTTACTTGCAAAAGAGTTCAATGAATATTTAGAAATTTAAACTTGATTTTTATGCTAAGTGTCAAATTATTCTTGAAAAAGGGATTTGATACTTAAGAAAGATATTCTTAATTCAAGATACCATGCTTTATTTTATCTAGTTTATCCATAATTACTAGTATTCCTATTGAATTTAAGTCATTATAGTATAAGGTTAAGGTGGATAGTCTTTTAGTGAAAGTTATTTTTAATATTGATTTTTACCTCAATTAATTATTTGCTTTTATTTAAGTCCAGTTTAACTGTTTTAAGATCTTTCATTACTTTAGTTTGTTAGTTTCATTTTTGTTTTTGGTTTAAACATTCATCACTCCAACTTTGGGATTTCTCTCCTTTCTTTTTCACACAAATTTCAATATGAAATTCAAATCTTTCATACAAATTCAAGTTTTCCTTGGGTTCGATATTTAAGGATCATAACTATATTTTCCTATATTACTAGCCGATCTGGTACACTTGTTAGACACCGATCAAGTCCTAAAGCTTTGCGAGACTTCTTAGGCCTAGAAGATTTATCACTCTTCGGGGTAGATTTTTTCTTTTTCTTCTTATCAAAATTTTTCTTGATGTGTTTCGATACATTTTTTGCAAAATCAACATCCACGAAGGATACGAATAAAGAATATAAAAGAATTAGTAAGGAAAGAGAAAATTCAAAAACAAAATCACACAGCAATCATGCTTATGATCGATCTCAAGGCAATTGACCTCAAAAATGTCGGTCCATACAGGGAATCTAATAAAGAGTCATAATCCACTGATATGCCCTGATGGTCCTCAAGATACTTTATTAATGCACTAATTTCTGGCTTGAATTCATCAAAACCAGACATTAAATCCTTTAAATTATATGGTTTATCCGATCGGCATAGACTCACTCCAAAACATCCCTTTTGGCCAACTAAAAAGAATCTCTCTTTGAATCCTTTAAGGGAAGTAGGAAGAGTGAAAAATCTTCTCTTATGCCTACTTAAGAAATGATATTCATTCCCACCATCATGGCTAGAAAGGTAGAAGAAATAGGTGAATAACCCTAGGGAAGGAACTACCTATACTTTCTCATAGATAATTTTAAAACAAGTGATGGACCTCCATTTATTCAAATTTAATTGATTAGGAGCAACCTCATAGCCTCTAAGAATATTGGCATCTAAAGGAGGCAAGGGGAATCACATACCACATTTCAAACTAATCTCATGACATATAAACCATTCATTATTATTCTTTCTGAATGGACCATAAAAAATGGACATAGATACAGGGCACACTAAAGTTAATACACTCTCTGGAAATTTATACTTTATCTTGAGGTCCTTCAATTTAGTAGCCTTAACCTTAGTGTGTTCTACTATAAGTTCTTTTCCTCAATACTCTTCAAGGAACCCTGTATCCAGGCTGTCTCCACTCCCACTTGAAATGCTACTACTATAAGCCATTCTAAGAGGTACAGTTTTGAAAAAAGAATTCTCGATTTGCTCCCAAGAAGCAGACCTTAGAATGATATTAAAAATATTCAATTCTGACAACAAGGAAGACGATGAAGATGTTGACTTAAAAGATGGTTCAAAAGATGAAGAAGATGAAACAACATTAAAGGAACTCATACAAGTAAAGAAAGCTTAGTTGATAAAATTAGGCCAAGAAATTGGGAAAGGAATATCAAAAACACGAAGAACTCTGAAGCCCTAAAATCTAAAAAGGGAAGAAAGCCTGAGAATTTTTGTAAAAGTATGAAAGGAAAAAACCAACACCTATTTATCAAGAAAGGGGTAACTTATCTATATGCTTGCTACGCCCAATGAGAAAATGCCAGATGGCCCAAGTTCGTAAAAGCTATTAATGGCATGATAAACGAAGCATTATCTGCAACGGACGACAGCCCAAATGAAAGGTTCATTCAGAATTCGAAATTTAAATTTGAAATAAACCTTACCCTTTTGGTTATCAAAATGCAAAGTTTCAAAAATATTACTTTATAAAAATCTGATCGGATTGATTTATGATGGGGACAAATGATAACATCCTCTATAATTGGGGCCTAAAGCCTAATTCATGAGCAAGCCCACAACTAGGCACCAAAGTCAATCCGATCGAATTAATGTGGTAAGATTGTCACGTTAGTCCGATAGTATGGCCTCCATATCCTTGCTTGATACCGCTTACCTAACTATTACGGTTGCTACAGTGTAGTCGTGTCATTACCCTAGGTTACTATTCTAGGCAATCAAGAGCCTAATAATCTATGACCATCAAAATGCTATAAATATAGAAAATGTGGGAAGCTCCCAATAATAATAATCTCTCTCTAAAAAATATCTTTTTTATTATTTCTCTCTCTAAGTTTACTTACTGACTTAAGCATCGGAGTGTTTATCCCAATCCGACCGTGTGCTCCTTTTCTTATAGGTCTTATGAGGCTTCATCCCACCAGACTCCCCTTCTCTTTTCCATTTCTGACGTTTTTGAAAATATTAATTAGGACCCAAAATAATGAGGGGACATTAAATGAAAATTAATAACTAGCCAGGGATTAAGGAAATAAATTAATTGGTTATTTATTTTTCTTCTGAAATTTATTATGCATCTTATAAATTGTTTGAGTAAAAATATGAGTATTTTTTTAAAGTAAATTTTTTATTTTTCTTCTGAAAATAATTATGCATCTTCTAAATTGTTCGAATAAAAATATTAGTATTTTTTTAAAGTTGTTTTTTTTACAATATAAATATAATATTTAACAAAATATCATTAAGAAAAATTAAATTTGAAACCTCTTCACCTTTTATGGAGTGTTGGCTAGCAAATCAGCTTTTGGTGGTAATTTTTTTTAGGAATGGTGGTAAAATATTATTATTATTATTATTATTATTATTATTATTATTATTATTATTATTATTATTATTAGTAAATTTTAAGGTGTATTTGGTAAAGTTGTAGGCTTTTAGCTTTTTATTTTTTAAAATCCAAAAACTGATATCGATTTTTATTATCTATTTTTTTAAAAATTATTTTATATATTTAAAAACTATAACATACTTTTTTAATTTTTTATGTATGTTTTTTAATTATTCACGTATATTATGATATTGATTTCGGTGGTGGCAGTGATTGAGGCGGTGGTGGAAAAATTGGCGGTGTGATGGTGGTGGTGCCAGCAACAATAGAGGTGATGGCAACAAAGGCAGTGGTGATGGTGTGGTTGTGGTGGTAGCGGCAGTATTCTAGTAGTGGTGACAGTAGCGGTAATGGTGGTGGTGGTGGTGGCAACGGCGACGGCGATGGTCTAGTGGTGGTGGCAGCAGCGACGATGGTGTGCTGATGGTGATGGCGGCAGCGGTGGTAGAGGTGATGGTAGCGACGACAGTGACTGTGGTAGTCTGGTGGTGGTGATGGCGGCAGTAGCAGTGTTGACGGCGGCGATAGTGGTGGTGGCGACGGCAGTCTGGTGATGATGTTAACAGTAGCAGTGTGATGGTAGCGGCAATAGTATGATGATGGCAGTAGTTGCAACAATGTGGTGATTGCGGCAGCTGATGGTGGTGGCAGCAGTTGTGGTGTGTTGGTAATAACGATGGTTATAATAAGGATAAAGTAATTAAATGGTTGATAAAAACAAAACCCTACAAATCACATTTTGAAAATTTTTAATTTCTACTTCTTCTATGAAAATTACTTTTTTAAATTTTTGCAAAAATCAAAATAAAAAAAATCTGCCGAATATGTTTTGATTTTATTTTTAAGAAAAAAATAAAAAATCGAAAACAAAATTCTATCCTAATGCACACTTAAGGGACTAATTTAAGTATTTAAAAAAGTGGGCAAAACATAGAGAGAACATTTTAACGAATGGAAAAAAAGAAAGGAAAAAATTGCGTAGATTTATTCTCTCTCATTCTCTCTATATATATACACACACCACTTGTGCGGTGAGAGACCAAAGATTATAAATCCAAGATTAGAGTTATTTGAAATGATATTCTTTTAAGTTATTTTTATTTTTAAAATTACAAAATGCAGATATTTTATTTACTTATTTTTTATAAATACATAGATAATTTTTTATCTTTAAATTTATCAAATTATATGTGTTTTATTTTTATTTTTAAAATAGGGTAGACAAAACTCCGAAAGCAAGAAGATATTTTGCATTAAGGGTTGGAATAAATTAAACTAATTAATTAAATATTATATCATCCATAGCACATTAAAACAATTCAATTTTAAACGATCAGTGGTGCCATAGAACTCACAATTAATGATGAGGGGGTTAATTATTCTGTAGCTTATTTTCAAGTCCATTTCTTTAACATTGATTTTTCAAAATTAATATCTAAATATGTACATTAATAATTAGTTAACTACTAATCATTTAAACACTAAAATCAGCCAATCAACTATTAACCGTTAAAACAAAAAATACAATGCATAAAGTTATCGATAAGTATAGCATAAAAAAATCCATTGATAAAATTAAAACATAATTTTTAGAAGTTTGAACATAAAAGTACAAATTATAGATAAATATATAAGTCATAAAAATTTTATGTCGATATAAATAGAAGTGTGATAATGTTCAAAGAGTCTGTTCACTTCATCCTGTATTTCTTTAAAGGAAGCCAATCGTGAAGGATTCTTGGAGTTGGTACTTTACGTGAGGCCTTCCATAATGTTAAAAAGGTTTCTAAGAGTTTTTGGAGTCTTTAAGGCCTTTTTATCCTGTAAAAGAAAGAGGTTTAATAGCATTCCCCAAATTCTGAGATGATTCTGCAATCAATAAAAATTATGGATTTGATTGAGGACCTAATGTGTAGTAAATTGAAATGGAAAAACCTTAACGTTTAGGGACTAAAAAGATTATTTATTCCTTTATGAAATCTTTTTTTTATAATAAATTTATGATAAAGATTTCCTAATTATTATAAATTATTTATTTTTTCTTGGGAGCAATGAATGAAAAGATTTAAAACAGTATGAAGATGTACTATGGAAGAAAAAAACAAAGAAAATCCTAAATGGGAGAATGTCAAAAAAATTCAGCAAAGCAGAAATCATGTTTCTTTGACTGGAACAAGATTAATTTCACATTCAAATTAATTTTAACTTTTCAATTTGGATTATCATTATTTTACTAAAATTTATTCTTTGTGGAATTCCAAATTCCTTGATGTATTTTACCTTAATTATTGAACTAGAACATTCAATGTTCCAGAAGAAGAAGAAGAAGATGTATGAAATTCTGGCTCCTACCTGTGAAGATTCTTCATATAAAAATCTTATACCATATCAAAATGATATATATTATCCACTCAAATTTAATAAAAACGAAAATAAAAGTAAAATCAGAAAAACTTGATTAGAATTAGCAAAATAATAATTATTATTTTATATAATTATTTAAAAATACATGGAGTAAATTTTAAGTGTTGATATTACAAGTACTGAATTAAAATGTATTGAATATATATATATATATATATATATATATATATATATATATATATATATATATATATATATATATATATATATATATAAAAATCCATATATAAAAAAATCAAATCTTTTGAGAATGTAATGGTGACCCAAATTTTGGTTTTGCATTTTTTCTTTTTTGAATAATGATTTTACATCTTTAATATCATTATTTTATGCTGCTTAATATACTGATTTCTTACCAACTGAGCTACTCAACATCACTTAATCGGCTTCTTTTAATGTTCTTAAATATAATTTCTTTATTTGCTTCCATGTATTTCAAAATTAAAGCCTAGCATTTTATTTATTTAATACGTAAAATAAATAAGTTATTATTAAATAAATAAGTTAACACAGTATCATATTTTCTTGTGACATAATTAAATTAATATCTCTAGATTTAATATTTGATAATTAATGTGATTTTTGAATTATATTCACTCCTTTCTAATATAATGTATAAAAAAAGAAAAAAGTGAATGATTATTATATTAAGTTTTATATTAATTTGAATATTATTATGATAAATATTAATAATTTAACATTTCATTATGAAGATTATTAATTAAAATATTATTTAAAATGGCATATTAATTACTTTTAATCTCGGTTCAATGTCGATTTAATTTTGATTAAATTTTTAATTCTTAACCCTTTATTTTCTTCGGTTTTATATCTAGTTCGGCTGTTACAACGTTGTGTTATAATCAAAAAACAAAATAATTTTTAAATAATTAATATAGTACCAATTTTCTGAAAATTCCACCATCATTTTTCCAACGTGATAAAGACACAATAGACAACTGTACAATTAGACTTCATATGATCCCAAAATTTGGATAAATTCATTTGTTATTTTAGGCTGACTCAGCCCAAACCTCATCCTTCTATAAATAAAAATAAAAATCTGATCACCATAAATACTATTTCCTGCTTCTTAACTTAACCATAGTTAAATATTTAAAATAATAGTTTTTATAATCCCGGAAGAATTTTAACTTTTTTTTTAATGTCTTTTTATAATTCTAAATAGTGTCTAAAAATCTTTATTTTAGTACTCATTATATATAAATAACGACTCAATAAAAGAATTGAAAATGGTAAAACCATGGGTGGCAAACCAGTGGCGACCCCACGATGAGTAGAAGGGGGCAATTGTCCCCTTAATTTTTGAAATATATATATACCTCTTCAAAATTTTATTTTTATCCTTTTATCTTTAATTTATTTTTTAATTTTTTGATCAATAAAAAATAAAAGTACAAAACTCTATTTTTATTTCTTAATTTTTTTTTTCAAAAATCAGCTAAATTTGAGAAAAAATAAAAATTACAGTAAAAAATTATCTTTAGTTAAATGTTAGTAATTTAGTTTTGCAATTTTTTTTACTTTTATATCTCTCAAGTATTAGCAATATTTCATATTTGTATATTTTTATTAATTTTTGTGGAGTTTATTTTCAATTCTAATTCTTTTAAAAGCATGAAAAATTAAATTTAATAGTAATTTGTAAAATTTAGGTCCATTTTAAATACACGTGAACAAATTAAATTGAACAAATTAAATATTCATTTGTAATATTTGACAATGGTGGGATCTTCTTTGCATATAACAAAGGCAATTTACTCTGTATTACTTAATTTTATACTATTAGTTTTTTCTACTATTCTGCTTATGATTCTTGAAAATCAATCGGAAACATATATCATTGATATGAGGTCTAATAGTGAATTTTCAAATATTATAGGAATTAGTGATCTTGTTGAAAAAATGATACAAACAAAAAAGACTATTTTATATCATTTGATTTATAAACTCATCGTTTTATCACTTATTTTATCCGTTGCAACTATAACAATTGAAAGAATATGTTTTGCTATGAAATATGTAAAAAATTGATTACGTAATAAAATAAGGAATACATGGATGTTAGATTGTTTGATCACTTATATTAAAAAAATATATTTAATACTATTGATAACGAAATCATTATTTATCGCTATTAAGGCATGCAAATTCGTAGAGTGTAATTATAATTTTTTTAAATATATTAATTAATATTTTTTATTTAATAATTTATTTATAATATTTATGTTATATTTTTTTAAACATAATTTAAATTTTTGTCTCCCTTTCTTGTAAAATCTGGCTTTGCCACTGTGCAAACAAATTGGATTGGAGCATATCATAAGATATTGAATTGGAAATGGATGATGTTATAAACCAATTGTATTATAATCTAAATTAATACTAAATATGTTATAAATGGATTGTATTGAAATTTTGTGAATCATAAATAAATCAGGTTGATTTAAATGGAATCGCAATTTAAACAAATTATTATTAAATGAGTCATAGATAATTTTTATTATAATCGAATAGTAATATAGTGCGCATATATATTGTTTTAATGTGCGTGTTTTTTTTTATCTTTACGTTAAAATTTAAGAATATTTTATTTTTAATCTAACAACCATTAATTGGTAGGGTGAGCATGACCAGTATATTAATATCGAGTTTTTCAAAATTATTAATTTTTAATTAGTCTGTTACATTCGGTTGATCAGTCAATCGGTTTCTATTTTTATTTGGTTAACCAATATTCTTCTGTTAACTATTAAAATCTATAATATAAAATTATATAAAAAAGATAAAGTTTAATTTAATTTTAAATGTTTAATGTAATTCAAAATAAAAATCATGAAATAAATATAATATACTAATTGATAATACCCAAAATAAAATTAACTATAATGCTAGCCCATTAAAGGCTCACGAAGAGATCTAAGATTAAAAGTCCAAAAAATTCAATACTCAAATATACAAATATAACACGGTACGCAGACAATGGAGGACTCTCTCTCTCTAACTCTTTATACTCTCTCTCCATTAAGCTTTCTCTACAGACTTCGATAGCTAACTTAGGTATCGGAGTATAAAAGCCCGGCAAGATCGGACTAGTTTTCTTTTTTGTAGATCATTAAAGCTTCCCTCATCATGATCGGCGATATCTTCTTCTACGGTAAAATTTTATATTTTATCACTAATCAAAATTTATGTTCAACAAATTAATAAATAATATTATAAAATGAATTTAATATTTGTTGAAAATTAACATACATAATTCTAAGTAAAAAAATTGGACAAAATTAGATGTTAAAAAATAAATTTTAAAATATTAGAAAATATATTTAAATGCTATCAAATAAAATATAAATACTAATATATATGATAAAAAATAATGTATGTAAAAATTAATCGGTTACTCTATATAAATATTACTGTATATAATTAAAGTGAATAATATAATTTAAATATAGTGTAAAGTATTATATAAATTTTATAAAAAAATATAAAAAATTAAGTTATAAAAATAAAAATATAATTTAAATATATTTTAAAATATTATTCTAATTTAAATATACTTTAAAATATAATTAACTGTATTTTCAGTTAAATTTGCTCAATCGTATTAATTGTGCACAATAAGTATCACAATTAACATCTCATATTTTATTACATTATTTTTTATTTTTATTTTTATTTTTAATAAAAATCATAAGTGTATAACCTATATAAATGATTTTATTTTACATGTATAAGAAATTATGAAATTATGTATAATATAAATATATATAAAAAAACTCCATATAAAACTAAATTCATGAGTGGAGGTCAAATTTTGCCACTTCCATATAAAACTATATTAAAATAAACTTATCAAAAAATGATTCTATTAAAATTATACTATTAGTCTATTACTTAATTCAACTCACAAAATTTGGCTGCTTTCACAAAAATTGACTCAACAAGTTCTAAGCTAAAATTTTGAAGATTTACTAAATTACGATTTTAGTCAAAAAATAAATTACGATAAAAATTAAAAAGCTTCGAAGAAAATAAACCGGTTTTTGCCTTATATATACGCCACGAACTCGTCGTAGAATCACTGCAGCATCAAAACACAGTTGTACCATGCTTTCTGCTCCTCCCTCTCCCCTTCTCAAAATTCCCCCCAAATCTGCCTACTCTGCGCCTCGCCGTACTATTTACCGGCCACTATGCGTCTCCAATAGCGCCACCGCATACAAGGAACGGCCTAATTTGTATTTTCCTCCTCAAAAAATGGCAACGTGTGCTTCTCTTTACGAGATTTTAGGGATTACGATGGCAGCGACGAACCAGGAAATCAAATCGGCTTATCGGCGATTGGCGAGATCTTGCCATCCCGACGTGGCTACTTTTGATCGGAAAGATACCTCCGCTGATGATTTCATGAAGATTCATGCCGCATACGCTACTTTGTCGGATCCTGAGAAACGCGCCGTTTACGATCGTAAGTTTTTTACAAGCAATCGGCCGTTGACCGTGAGTTTTTCTGGTTACCGTGGCCGGAACTGGGAGACGGACCAGTGCTGGTAGTCTCTGAGTTTACTCACCTGGTTAGGTCACTGAGTTGAACGATCCAGTAATGAAATCGGCTTATTGTAGATATGGGGTATTCGAATTGTGTATATAAGAACAAGTGCTACCCAGAGCCATCGGAGATTGAGGTTCTCTATCATCAATCAGAGCCGTTGAGTATTCCACATATTTATTATGAATTATGATTTAATGATATGTGGTCTGATTATACGGCGGAGCATGCCGGTGGCGGCGGGGATATTATTGCCATGGTTCTACCCTTTATTTTCTCATCGGTTTAAACTGTGGCAATATTATAATGGGATACTAAAAACTCATTGGTGTAAAATGTAATTTTTGATTTTGATAATCATACAACTGTATCTCATGATGGGAAATAGAAATTGTTATCTTTGATGATTCAAATTTCTTGTTTAGAAGAGGTTAAGCGGAAAGAAAGGTTTACTTCACAAATAACAATAATAATAACAACAACAATAATAATAATTGGTAAAAGAATACTCATTCTGTTTTTTCTATTTGTTATTTTTTATTAAAATTTAAATTTTATTATCTATTATTTTTATATTTTTAATATAATTTAATTTAATTTTTTAATTTATTTTATTATCAATAAAATTAGAACAATTATATTTAATAATTTAATTTTAATTATGTAATTTAATATTAAATTAAATTAAATTTATTATTTATTAATTTTAATAAAAATAATAAAAATAACAGATAAAAAAAATGAAGAGAGTATTTTTTTTATTTGATAATGAATAAGTTGTACTCTAAAAGTTTGTTTAAAAAAAAAACTTGTCCTCTAACATATATGAAATTCATAAAAATGCATTTATTTCTTACTTAACAAAAAATCAAGTCTTGAAGTATATATATTACTTCTAATTTGATATTAAATTTATTGTTGTTGTCCGTCAATAAATTTATTGTTGTGAAGAAAAGGAAAATAAAATGACAAATGAAATTAATGAAGAAAAATGTCAAAATATCTAAAAGAAAGATCAGAAGAAAAAACTATTTTTGGTGGTTTTTTATTGTAATCATGTGTCCTATGCAAAAAGAAAAATGCTTTGTAGTTTTGCCCCTTAAGGGTGGTAATGTGGGTGTGTGTGTGTGTGTATATATATATATATATATATATATATATATATATATATATATATATATATATATTTAAATTTGTAATTAGACACTTGCAAAGTTCAGTATGTAAAATAATTTTTTTTTAAAATTTAGGGGGAAAATATATTCAATTTTTTTATTAATATGTTTGGGACAATTATATAGTGGTTTTAGAAAGAAACAAAAATTTCAGAAAGAAAAATCTAAAACTTAAATTTTTTTGTGAGAGAAAGAACAAATATGTTACAAAAAAAATAGAATTTTAAAGAAATTTTGTTAATTATTGAAGGATAATGAAGAAAAAAATTACAAATTATATTAAACCATGAAACAAATTAAGTATTAGGACTAAAAAGCATTTCCTCAATTTTAACACATAAGAAGCTAAACAAAGTTTAGAAGACTTATGGCACTTCTTCTGTTTTTTTTTTTTTGTAAATAAAAATTAATTTCTTAATTATTCTTAAAATAAGGAAAACCAAAATCTCTAATTCTCTTTTTTATTTCTAATTTTATATTGCCGTTTAATAGGAATTTTCAAAATATATTTTAATTTTCTTTAACTTTTTTTTATATATTTCTAAAAGAATTGAACTAACGCGCCTCTGATGGGTGCAATGAACGCTCATGTCCATGTCATCAGACAGCCACTAAAAGGTTTTTATAAACTATTTAAAAAAATGCTGGGAAAAAAAACTATTTAAAAAATAAAGTTAGGTATTTCTTTTTACAAGTTCAAAGAGTATCTTATGCAACTAAGTCCAAATAAAATTAACTATATTTTTTTAAACTAACTTAGAAAATAAGTTTATATTTGTGGAAGGGGAGGAGACTGAGGAGTATAATATATTTTGATTAGTTTTAATTAATTTCTTCTTTATCTTTTCTTCTATCTTAAAGTCCCTCAAATATTGGAATACAATTATATTTGCATTATTAAAACTAGAGGTGATAATGTTGATCCAATTTACGAACCCAATTTAATTTATTCATGTGATTTAAATTCCATTTGATCCATCAATAATCTATTTGTGACCTGATTCATTTAATTCGTAAAGTGATTCAATTTAATTAAAGTCATTATATGATCGGTATTAATGATCTGCTTATATGATTTGTGATTTTATAATTTTTTTATATAATTTAAAATACAAAAATAATAATTTTTATAGATTAGACATATTGAAAAACGGCAAATCATATTTCAAAAATTTTTGAAATATGCTAATTCTAATACAACTAGAATTATTTTAAGGTATATAAATATAAAAGAGGTTAAGGTTATAATCCATCCGTTACATTTTAAAATATAATTTTTTATTTTTCACGAAAATTAAGAAAATAATTAAAATATCTTAATTTTAAAAAAAATTATAATTATTGACAAAATAATTATAGATTAAATACAAAAATAATAATTTTTATAGATTAGATATATTGAAAAACGGCAAATCATATTTCAACAAATTTTGAAATATGCTAATTCTAATACAACTAGAATTATTTTAAGGTATATAAATATAAAAGAGGTTAAGGTTATAATCAATCCGTTACATTTTAAAAAGTAATTTTTTATTTTTCATGGAAATTAAGAAAATAATTAAAATAATCAATTTTATAAAAAAACTATAATTATTGATAAAATACCTTTTTATATTTTCAAGAATTTCATTTAATTTTAGTTAAAATTAGAAAGTGATAAAAAAAGAAATATTTAATAAGTTGTTTAATAAATAGGGATATATATGTAAACATATATCTCAAATTCCGAAAAAGATATTCTAAATGAAACAAATTAAAATAATTTTTTTTAAATAGAACGGAGTGAGTATAAAATAAAATTCACTGAGTGACCATCAAATTAATGGTTGTGGTAAAATTATCTCTCATGAATGTAAGCGCTTTTGGTCTAATCACACTAAATTATTGTGTTATTTTTTTTATTCCCTCCGTTCTTTTCTATAAGTCACTTTTATTATTTTTACTAGTATTAAGAAATAATAAATAGAATTAAATTTAGTATTAAATTACGTGATGAAAATTAAATTATTAAATTTGATTGGTTCTGATTTTATTGAAAAAAAATAAATTAAATTACATTAAAAATTTAAAAGTGATAGATAAATAGAATTTGAATTTTACTCAAAAGTGACAGATAAAAAAGAACGAATAAATTATTTTTTATTTTTGTTCGTGACTGTATTAACTAATTGAATTTAATTTTAAAACTACCTATTATTAAAATCCATTTAAAAAAAGAGTAGATAGCCTATAAATTGGAGTGGGAAATTTTGTTGTTGAAAGTGTGATTCCAAGGGAAATAGTTGAGATACTTGGAAGAATAGAAGTAGATTGATATGGATGTAATCCTAATCAGATTCAGGATGAAGATAAGACCAACTGCAGCTGGACAAGCAACCACATTAATGTGGGCCCAAATATATGGCAATGTCACTATATGTTCTAGAACATTTATTATAATAACGATTTCATTTCTATCCACATTGGTCGAAATATTCCTTCTTATAGAGTTTTAATTTGGTGTATAGCCAGCGTGTTAATTTGGTACATTCCGAGCGGTGCATTCATGCTTAGCCCTGATAGACGTAAAAATAATAATAATAAAAAAAAAAGATATCAAAATATAATATAAAAAAATTAAGAAATTTTTGACAACTAAATAAAAAATAAAAAAAATAATAATAAAAATTGATAATGAATAGACGGTGTTTGTGCAGGTGCACCGTTCCACCGTCACACCATCTCAGCACTCAAAATTGGAGTTCTTAACTTAAGCAGAAAGCTAAAAGGTGTAAAAAAAGCCAATCACATTTGTAATTATAATTTCAATTTGTACAATACCAATCTTAATATATTTTGTCTCACTTTAATTTTTTTAATTTAGAAAATACATTTTCCCTTCTATTTATTATTTAATGAACTTATAAATTTAATTTTAATTACGTAAAAATTAAATGATATACTCATAATAAAAAATGGTAAATTAGTCAATTATTAATATTTTTTTATAGAATAAGCTTTTCCTGTCATTTCTTTAATTTTCGTATTAAAGTGAAAGCAAAAACTTAAAGTGAGATGGATGGAGTGATATATTTTATTGTCGCTTAATAGTTTTAAGGAGATGGAGAATGTTACTCTTCTCTTCCTTTTGCTTTAAAACTGAACTTAGCTTTTAAACCTCCATGATAAAGACTATCCACCAAACTCACACGCGGATTCGAAATTAAGAAATAGGTGAGTCAAAAATTATGTATGGAGAAATAAAGAAATTTTTGAAAAATTTAAAGGGCAAATTATAACTTTTATATCAAATTACAAATTGTTGTTGTTGTTGTTGTTGATATTATTATTATTATTATTTTGGATGCCGACCGAACTCCTAACAAAAGCGGACATAAATAAGTTTCAAATATAATAGAAATAATTGAATAAGAAAAAAATAATAAATGAAGAAAAGAAATCAAAGAAAACTATCTTAAGCTACCTCAATTAACAATAAACCTCCTTGCAAAACATTCTGAAAAATAAATTCTCAATTATATATATATATATATCATTTTTAATGTTTAAAAGCTCCTAATATTTAATTGGTTAAGTCTAACTCAATTGAGACAACTAAGTGCAAAGCTGTCTTCAACTTTTAGTTAATTATTGAACTTTCCTTCTTTTTTGTTACTGTAATTAGTGAATTAGTTAGCTTTTCTTCTTTTAATTATCCAGATGCGTGTATAGTTGAACCATAGGATTTGATTTAGTGAACATTACTCAATTAAAAGTATGATATAAAGCTTAGTTTTGAGGATTAATCACATTCAATGTGTTACAGTTTTGTTACGGTATGCTATTCATGTTAGCTTAATGTGAAATATATTGGAGGTTGGATATTAAATTGGACTCTCCCGTTTCATTAAATATTCACTTTTTACATAAAATCATTAATATTAGAATAATCAATGGTTTTGCTAATATTTATGTAAACTATATTAAATAAAAGAAAAAAAGAAATATTAATTAAAGTATCAAATGTTTGGTTGACAATATATGAGGATAAAGTTGAAAATAATGCATTAAATATTATTTTAATTTTACTAAAATGACGATTTCGTTATGACTTCACGAAATTCTATCAAAATAGATAAAATTTGTAAATAAATTTCATATTTTAAAAAAATAAATTTTCGAAAAACTATAATACTTTTTTTGTGGTATATATACTAAATCGTTATTTTCAAATTTTGTCACTGTATACTACTCAAATATAATTTTAAGAATAACAATTCAATGTTTATTTTTTTAAAATAAAATTTTATTAATTTTTAAAGATATAATTATTTTTTTTTATTTTGATTTATTTTAAGTCGTTATTATTAACATGGTTATAATAAATATCATTATTATTATTATTATTATTATTATTATTTATTTATTTTAAACATAAAAATAAGAAATTTATTTTCAATTTTATATTTTAGTTATTTTATTTCAACCATAAGAGTTCATTTACAAATAAATTCTACAAAAAAATTATTTGTAAATGAATTCCACAATTCGATTTTTTTTTTATTCCAAAGCATACCCTAAATTTATCTACTACTTGCACCTTCACGAGCAATTAATCTTAAATCTCAATCACAAAACCATCAATCTTACAAACCTTTGATTAATGGTGTAATGTATAAGAAGTCCATGTTACTTCTTTTTTTTTTCTTTTTTTTTCATTTAATTAGCTTTCTATATTCTTTTTTTTTCCTCAATACCTCTTGCCATAATTTCCACATAATTCCACTTAATCCCTTTTATATTTTGTAGCAGCCAAATGCTAATTAAATTTGACATTTGATGTTTATCTCCATGTCAATAATGGAGACAAAGGCGTATGTAAAATGGGGTCTATTCATCCCAATAAAATTATGAAAAAAAAAATCCTTATTATTTTATTTTTTTAAATGGCTCTACTATAATATTTTAATGACTCATTGAAATACTTTGTTTCTATTATAATATAAAGTTATTCTCAGATTATAATTTTTTTATGATAATAATTTTTTGTCAGTCGATAATATATATTTATTATTTTTCTGATAATGTTTATAATTTTTAACTCCACTTTTTCTTATGCCCCTACACTAAAAAAAAAAATATGCAAAATAGCGACAGAAATTAATTTTTATACTGCCGGTGGTTTGTGATTACTTTTGTTTGTTTATAATGAAATGCTTGATCAAGTTAAAAGAATTTTTTGGAAATTATTGAAGAGAACGAAGGAGTTTAAAGTAGAGGATAAGGAAATATGCAAATAGAGGACGTCTCTGCGTGTTTTCAGTCTTTTTTTTATAAATATAATAATAGATTTGCGAATAAAATAACATACATTTGCTCTTGAAATCTGTTTTTCCCATAATCTGGAAATTGCTTGATGCTCTGTTGTTGATACATAATACGTGCTTAATAAGAACTCTTGTTTTATTTTATAAATTACGATCAGTTTACCAATTCGCAGAGACAAAAAAAGATAATTCGTGAAATGGATCTTAATTATTATTTTTTTTCTAATATGTGCCATTTGTAATATAATTTGGCAATCTAATAAATTATCTTAATTTGATCATTTATTTAGAAGATAGTAAGTGAGCATCTTGCTTAAAAAAGGGAAAAAAAGAAAAAGAATAAGAAAGAAATATAAGACTTTCAACCTTCCTTGAGTCACTTTCACCTTTCATTAAAAAAGAAAATCCAAATTTTCCAACTTTTGAGTTGATTTTATAATTTAGAATTTTTAGTAAACCAGAAAAGCTTCCACTTGATTTTCTATTTCCTTTTCACGACAATATAATGCATAATACTTTTCTAGAAGACATTAAATGCGTGATTGAGTGGAAATTTTGAACTAAATATTCCACACCATCTCATGATTCAAAAGTAAGTAAATAAGTAAATTTGTGTCTTGATATATAAAGTCCAAAAATTTGCTGATTATAGTGGGAATTAGTGGTTTATGATCGTGACAAATTTCAATTATTATAAAGTTTTGAGTTTCATAAAATTAATTGGGGATTTGTTGGAAAACTATAAGATTTTGATGGTATATGAAAATTTTCAAAATCACATGGCATGACTTTAGAATGAATAGATGGAGCGAATTGAATATTCGTGTTGATGGACCCACACAACAGTGGGTATGGATGGTCTATACAAATTGTGGAATTTGCCTTAGTGCATTAAAATAGTCTTCAACTTTGCATGGACCACTCTTACTTTCCTTTTCCTTTATCCTCGCAGAAAATGACAGCCTATTTTTCTAGAAGCATGTATAATTAAATGCTAAGTCCTGATTATTTAATTTTTTTTTTTGCATTGGTTAAAAATTTGAGTTTTATTATTGATCATATATAAAAAAATAAATAAATAAAAGGCAGACCTAATATGTTTTATTTAGTTTTTAAGTAAAGAAGTTGTTGGCTGATATAATTACTATTCAAGAAGGTATATGATTCTAGAACATCATTATAATTTGGGTCTTAGGAATCACAACTAATTAGTTACTTATGTCCAATTCTCTTTAATTTAAGATGTATACATTAATAATGCTGTCCTATTCAAACGCTTAATTAATTTATTAAAAAGTTTCCACATAGCAATGAAAATATATTTTTTATTTTTATTTTTGTCTTCATAAATTTAAAGGAAAGAAAGCATATAGCCATACCCACATAATTATTGCTTCCAATTTTAGTTAATTTGGTACAATATATATATATATATATATATATATATATATATATATATATATATATATATATATATAAAAACTGTTAATTAAAAATATTATTTGTTATCCAACTTGCTACATCTTTTAATATATTATTATGGACCTTTTGGTAGAATTTTTATTCTGGCTTTTGAACATTAGAAAAAATAAAAAATAAAAAAATTTTAATTTGGTATTTAAAAATTATTTTCTAAAAGAACTTTTTATTTCATGAGAGTTTTTATATAATAATATTATGTTTACTTATTTGAGTTCCATTTGTGTTTACTATGTATATTTGTGTTTACTTATTTGAGTTCCATTATTTTCGGTTGAATCAATTATATAATAGTCAGAGAAATTTTAGCAAAAACATACTTAAAAAAAGAAATGTGTATCATTTTTAATACTGTAAAAATAAATTTAAACATTAAAAAAAACCATAAACCCACTTCTATGTTATTCATTAAGTTAACTTTTTAATGTTGCCTAAAGAGGGACGTTTGCTTTCATAATATTTTTAATTTGGATTAAAATTTTAATTATAACATTTTCGTCAAATAATCTCTTATGCTATGGAAGTTTAATTATCATTGATTTTCAATGGTATCCAACTATTATAATTCATAATAAACTAATAAAATTTGTAAAGGAAACAAGAAGTGCACTGGACCCATATTTTAGATGGGCTTACCTTTGGATGGTGCAGGCCTAGCTTTAACCGGTCTTCTTTGATCAATAGATTGGATCAGTTGTAAGGATTCTGTCAATAAGGATGCGAAAAATACTTTTCCATCCCGAAAGGGTATTAATAATGCGGCAGTCACCATTAGGAAAATAACTCCCTTTTAAGAACTTTAGCTAATAAAGAATAAGATTGGTTAATAATGCGGCTATCCTTTGTTTAGCCAAGGGTGACAAATTAAAAGCTTTAGAATCTCCGATGCCCATGCCATCTTCCCACTTTCTATAATTGAGTTTAGGGCACCCAATGTTGCATATGCTTGCCATCATATCGTCCCCACCAAAAATTGATGATCATTCTTGAAAGTTCATCACAAAGTGATTGCCAACTAGAGAGCTTACCGCACAGTGGCAATTGTCATCTCTTTATACTTTTTAATCTACTACATATCTTATCTACCGAATCTGTACCCCAAACGCTATGCATATGTATTGTCTGTGGAAAAAAAAAAAAAAAACTATTTTATTCATTAAGTTAGCTTTTCAGTGTTTACGTACAAAAAATCTAAAAAATATTGCCTAAACACCAGAGAGGGACGTGCAATTTCGTAATTAGAAGCATAGCCAGAAATTAAATTCAGAAGACTTAAAATTATTATTGAAAAAAAAATTCTTTCATATAAGAAAATAATAAAAAATAATATGTTAATATGATAATAATATATATTGCAATACTTGAAATATTGCAGTTGTTTTTCACGAGTTTTCATATTTTAAAAGCATTAAATAATTATTTTATTGTCAATACTTTCAAATACATATTTTTCAATATATGTAACCAAACAATCATTCAATAGTGGATCTGCCATTTGATTTCGTAGACTTTTCACTATATTTATAGCAGAAAATACTTTTTTAACAGTTGCTATCACGATAATATCAGAGTTAATTTGACAAACAAATAATCTAAAGGATACATCAAATTTTTTCTTGTTTTAACTAACAATTGAGCAAGATTGTTGATTCCTTCCAACATCAAAAATTAATCATTGGATAACATGTTAGTATTATAAGTTTCAAACTGATTGTCAAGTGAAAGTTCTACCTGTGAAAAATTACAAGAATAAAATTAAGTCAAATCAATTTTTCTTTGTCAAAAGAGGAAAATGCATCGATCATTTGGACTTAAACAAACCACACATAAAACCAATTCGGTATTCATCTTAGTAAAATGATTGTTAAGCTCTTGAAGTTGCAAATTAATGATAGCATAAAGCAAATCCACTTGATAATGGTGCAAATATGTGACTTGTTAAATTCCATGCTGCGATTGCCCTTTCACTTAAAACATGTCACTCATATTAAAAATAGAGCCACTATGTGTTTTACAAAAGAGGCAAATCTCATTTAACAAAAAATTCCAACCATTATCCCCCATTTTTTTGTAGTTTCTTTTTTTTTTTTGATATTGCAACGAATTGCATAACCTTAACAATATCTTGATTTTTTCTTTGCAAAACTTGTGATAACTCATTTGTGATTCCCAAAATTCCTTTCATTAAGTGCAAATTGAATGCAAAATCAAAACATTATAATACTTCTAATAAAGCACAAGTTTCAGCCATTTGTTTAGAGTTAGTTTCATCCTTAACAATATTGTCAAATACCTCTACTATATATATAAACATAATTATTAAATTTAAGATTATACCATAATAAGAACCCCAACGTGTGTAACTTCCTCGTTGAAGACTACTTTCTTGATTTAATCCTCAACCATTTACCACTTCACCATTTCTTAACTATAGGAGTTTGGCTTTCTCTCAAAATATTTTGACGTTTACACGATTCTCCAATAATATTCAATAAAGTAGCCAACAAATTCAAAAGAGATGTAATATTGATATCATTTTCAGTAACTGGAACAAGTGTTAATTGGATTTGATGAGCAAAATAATGAATATAATAAGCAAATTTATTTTCTTTCATGATCAAACTCTTTAATACATAGAATTCTCCTATTATGTTACTAGCCCTATCATAACTTGCTCTCGTAATTGTGACATACTTAAACCATACTTAGCAAATAACGACTCGATCAAAATTTTAAGAGATGAAGCATTAGTATCATAAACATGAAAAATACTAAGAAATCTTTCAGCCACATCCCACTTATTATTAACATAATGTAGAACAACAATAATTTGTTCTTTCAGGATATGTCATGAGATTCATTAACCAAAATTACAAATATGTCATCACCTAAATCATTAGCAATGGCATCATTAGCATTAATAGCATCAAACATTTATAATCTCATGTTGAATAATAGATGTTAACTTGAGATTATTTGGAGCATTCTTATGAACAACATCGTCAATACTTTTGTTGTGCTTAGCTAAAATTTCAGAAGTTCATTGAATTTACCTTTTATTTTTAAACCATAAAATTCATCATGACCATAAAAAGGAAGCCCTTATCTCAAAAGAAATCGAATGCAATTAATCAAAATAGTAAACCGAGTTCTATATTATTTTCTTACATAATCAGTATGTCTATTAATGAAAACAACTTTTATATTTTGGTCTTATTTCAATAATGCTTCACATTTTCTCTAAATTACATTATGAGCAATATTAGGATCTCTTACATGAGTATCTAGCCTCTCTTTTTTATTCCAATCATTGAAACCATCTCTAATAAATGAATCAACTCCTCCTTCCTTCTCAATCTTAATTCTAAAAAGATAAAAATATAAGCAAAAGGCTGCATCTTTTTTGTATACTATACTCCAAACAATTAGAATATTCTTTGTACCACTTAGGATTAAAATGACGAAAAATATTTCCAATATTTTATTGTATAAAATTATAGATTTGTGGTTGACATGGTCCTTTGTGAAGATATACTCTTCTTACTTTATCTCGATCATTATAATGATATTATGAAATTTTATTTCTTAACTTTAGGATCATAAGGAAGATTATCTAAATTAACCATGACTAGCTATGTTTAAACTAATTCTTTGATCTTTATTTCTAATTCCTTAGTCAATTGGTTGCCCAAAGAGTGAATCTCTCTTAACCACAAATTTATCAATAATTGTTGTAAGGCCCTTATTTGTTCCATAGGAGAATTGCCATGTTTAATTGATAATATGATTTCTATGTGTCTATTACATTGATGTTATTATAAGTTGGGACTTAAAAGAAATTATTTACTAAAAAAGGGGCAACATGGTCATTTAATATTAAGTCATATATGTATATCAATTGATAGAAGATATTAAATTTAGGGACTCAATTGAAATGAGAAAGTGTAAGTTTTATGGTAAGAATAAGAAATTGAAGAAGACTAGAGGGCTAAGTGCAATTATTTATAGCCAACAAAGTGGACCAATAGGATGTTGGCACCTAGTTTCTCTAGATTTCTTATGAAATTAGAAAAAAATGAGGTATTTAAGGGGAGAGTTGGCCCATAATTCAAGGTTGGAATTTTAGCCACTTTAATCCCTAAATAACCTATAGGTGACCTAAAAATTCTACTTGATTCTAGAGAGCAGAGAGTGACCGGATGCTAGCAAGTGTACTAGATCGGCTAAGTAATATAGGAAAATATAATTATGACCAAAAATATCGAACCCAAGGGAAACTTATGCTTGTATATGCTATTTCAATTTCAAAATCAATTTTGTGTGTAAAAGAAAGAAGAAAAATCCCAAAGTTGTGATGATTGAGGATTTAAAACTAAAAACAAACTAAAACACAACAAAGAGTTAAAATAAATAAAGATCTAATGAAAGCAAGTAAATTGAGTGAGGTAAAAATTAATATTAAAAATAAATTTCACTAAAAGACTATCCACCTTAACAAATATTGCTATGACTTAAACAAAAGAAAACATACAAGTGATTATGGAGAATTCAGTTTAATAAGCCTAGATAACTTTATTTAAGATGATCATTCCAAGCATTAAAATTTTCTTATTCAGAATAATTTAATACTTAGCATAAATACCTGAATTAATTCTCCTAGATGTCTATTAAAGCCTTTTTCAAGAGATTTAACTTTCACCTATTCTTAGTTACACTTTTCTCAATCTTAACTTACTCAAATCAACACACAATTATAGCTTATTCAGATTATAATCATGCATTAACCTCAATAAATTAACCCAAGAACATGCAAATCAATAATCAACTTAAACCAATTACTTAACCAATGTTAATCAAGTTAAAAATCAATTTAAAATTAAATAAAGATAAGACTATGTTTAAAAACTAAGAAATAATCAACTTGCATTAAATTGAAGATCAAACTTAAGTCATAACAATACAAGTTAAGGATTCAAGTATCCTTTAGCAAAAGTTAAAGAAAACTACTTATAAGATATACTTAAAATTAAAACAAAGTGTTGAAGAAAAACAGTAAAAATAAAGCAATGTAAAAATAAACTAACGAAAGTAAAGCTTAATTCTCAGGTTCATCCCCCTTTCTCTGGTGTTTTAGACTGCTATTTATAGGGCAAAAATGTAGTAGATTAATTCTTAAACTCCAAACATCAAATAGGAAGTGAACTCTGCTAAATTAGGAAGCTCGAGAAAATCCTTTGCGAAGTGGGAGTCTTCAGCATGTGGCCACGCCTCTCCTATTGCATTTTTACACGTGGTCACGTGTCCCATTAAGCCTTCCTCACACGTGGTCACATGTGGACTAACCTTGTGTCACATGTGGTCACATGTTACCTACTTGCTCCTCCTTCTTTCTTCTCACGTGGCCATGCACAATTTCTTTCTTGCTTTTCACATGGCCATGCATTCTCAAGTTCAATCCTTCAAGTGGCCACGTATAGTTCTCTTCGTATAATTCACGTGGTCTCATATTTGCAGTTTTGGCCCCAATCTTTGCCTTTTTTTTTGCAATTTAAGCCCTTTGTTAACAATTTAAACCTGAAAACCAAACAAAACATTGAATTAACCTTAAAAACATATAAATTACAATTTAACTCTATTTTAACCTAAATAATACCAAAATAACTAAATAACAAAGCTTAAAACATATTAAAAACTATATATATAATTCACACTTATCAGAGAGAATTTAACGATTAAAGTTTTGAGGTAAAAACACCATATTTTTCTCCTCTTCTTTATTCTTATGATGAGAATTGAATTAAAAGAATATATATATATATATATATATATATATATTTGTATTATTTTCTATATAGAAGAAGAAACAAGTAAAGGAAAGGGAAAGTAAATCCAAAAAGATTGAACAGAGTGTTTGGCTTGTTTAAAGGTATAGGAACCCCTTATGACTTTGATTGTGTATGATTATGTTTATGATGTGATGAATGAAATATTGGAGGATAATATGAAGTATTATTATGAAAATCAACCTTAAAGTTACATGAGAGTTGAAACAGAAAAGTAATTCTTGAAATATCTAAAATCTATCCTAGGGTTCAATTGACCTATCAAAATTGTTTTGGCTATACCTTAAGATAAAGATACTAAAATTGAGTGATTTCAGTTGAAATAGAAACTAGACTTATACATCTTGATTTCATATGAAGATTTCAAAGTTTTAATCCTTTTGTAAGATTATGGAAATTGAGCTTGAACTTTGACTATGTCTGCTACCCTGTCATTAGGGGTAGTCTATGTTGTTTGTTGAATATATGGAGATTTACAGGTCAGATTGGAGTGATTTTTAAGTTTTTGAAAACTAGAAATATAGATGAACAACTTTGTAAAAGATCACTTTGCCTAAAAATGACTTTTACTTGGTTTAAAATGATATAAAAGTTAAACTTAACAATCTATCTTTAGTATTTCTGGGACAGAATGGACCTCACGGTCAACGCCATTTTTGTAATGATCATGAGGTAGTTCAAAATTAGTATAAAATTGAATTAACACCTATGTCATGGTCATCACCTATTAAGTAATGACTGTGACCCTCCCATATTTCTTCTTAAACTTAATTTTTAGATCCCAAATTGATACCAAAGCCTACCTAAACCTCTCTAAGCACTTTTAGAATATTTTAAACATAAAATTAAAGATGATTTATGACATTGAACATGTGAAAATCATAATGAAATACAAGAATAAAGTTATAGCATATCACATATGTGTATGTTTACATAGATGAAATTATACTATAATTGTTACACAATTGTAAATGTGATTATGCAATGATAATTAAAAGAACAATATTGTAATTGTTTTGAATAGTTGCATCTATAATTATGCAATATGATGAGTTATGTACAATGAAAGAAGTGATATGTGAAATGAAAAATGCTTGCACATAAAATTTGGTGGTGGATAGATAGGCATGCCTATAGGATTACAGTTACAGTTGCCATAATTTTGGTCCCATTTGGGTCCATAGTATGTCCCCATTTGGGACCATTATATTGACCCTGTTTGGGTCAAAAGGTTTAATACCTTTGTGTATTCATATGTTTGATACCTACGGATATCCACAACATCCATTATCCATATCCATAGGATTTAGGCAGACATTCATATGATATGATAAATGGTAAATGCAGGATGATAAAGATTAATGTGATATTTATGACTAATCAAATATACAGTAACATTATATAATGAATTGTGATATATTATTCAATGAAATAAATGTATCTTATTATTATTGCATGTTGTGTGTGCTTAAGAATGACCACTATGAGTGGTTGTTCACATACTTAATGTTTCACACTAAGCTGAATAACTTAGCATAAGTATTTATCCGTATAGGTACTTAAGATATGCCTTTCTAGCGGGGACAAAGTCAACAATAGTGAAGCCAACACCGGCTTAAGAAAAGTACATGTATGAAGATGTTGTTATCCTTTAGCTATGTTTTGTTATTGTAAATTGTATATTTTGCTAAAATGATGTAATGTTGTAAAGAACAACATAATTATAACTATGATGTACTAAGGAATTCAACTCATATAACCTATTCCTATACATGGATAGGATTATGATTTATAAAGAATTACAAAAATGTGAACCATTGAGACATATGATGCATTGTTGAATGAAAAATATCATACTGAGCAATATAAACCAGAACATATTAGACTAGTCTTTACATCTGTGGTATCAGAGAATGGTTTAGGCAAGTCTGGCTGATAGGAGTTTAAGAACATATATGTATAGAATCTTATTGGTGTTGGCTTAATGTTGATATCCCTGTGTTTCTTTAGATAGTAGCTTATAGAGGGAAGTCAAGAAGTAATAGAGGAGACTGCGGAAAGTAACCTGCCTATAAGATTAAATCCCTCTAATCCTAAATCTTCAGCATCTACCCAGGGTGATGTACCTGTTGCTGCACCTGGGGAAGCATTGTTGAAGATATCACAAGATATGGCCTAAATTTTATAGAGAATGATAGCACCAAAAGAACCTATTGTAGAAATTAGAAAACATGGTGCAGAGGAATTTTTGGGAAGGACATGGAAGGAATTAGAAAAAGCAAAACTTTGGTTGGAAAAGATAGAATGAGTCTTTACAGAGATCCAGTGCCCAACTAACTAGAAAGTGACTTACGTTGTATCCTTGCTTTAAGAAGCAGCGTATGGTTGGTGAAAATTAGCGTTCACATAACCCCAATTGCCCGATCCTTTTACTTGGGACTTTTTTGAAGTGAAATTTAAAAAGAGATATGTAACTAAAGCTTACAAGGAGGAAAAATTGAGATAGTTCTTAAACTTAAAATAGAAGGGTATGACAGTAGCTGAGTATGAGGTAAAATTTAACCAACTAAGCAAATATATACCAAAATCAAGGTTAATGGGAGCCTTTAAATGTCGACAGTTTAAAGATGGTTTACATGATCGCATTAGGGAGCACTTGATTGGACCCACTTCTTTATAACAAGTAGACTACCATCAACTTGTATAAGCAACCATTAAGGTTGAAAAGAATGAACTACCTAAAAAGGAAAGATAGCAAAGAAGAAGCTTTGTTAGGGGCAGTGCATTAATAGGAAAGAGACCTAGGGCCACACAGGGAGATTAACCAATGGAATTTGGCAACCAACCTGCTTTTAGGGGTAGACAACAAGGTATATTTACCCCAACTAAATTGAGTAAGGAGGCTCCAACAAAACAAGGTAGAGGATAACCATCTAAATGCACCTATTGCTATAGAAGACATTGGGGCACCTGTAGGATGTTAATAGGTGCTTGCTTTAGATGTGGTAGCAATAAGTATTTTATGTCTAATTACCAATTAAAACAAGAGCAGAGGTCCATATAGCAGAGTAATAAGGGAGCTTCTAATGCACCTTTCGCAGGTAGAGGACGTGAAAAAGGTAAAAGTGGATCTAGTTAGTTTAGAGCACAGTCAACAAAATATTTTTGAGATAGTTGATCGACCTTTTTCTCCTACACCTCCTGCTCAGGCCTATGCTATGAAAGCTCGAGAAGAAATTGATGCTTCAAAAGTTATAGCTGGTACTTTTTCTCTCTCTAATACTGATTTATATATGCTTACAAATCTAGGTTCCACTCATTCGTATATATACGATAGGTATTTAAGTAAAAGTATATATGTTATAGATTAATTAAATTTTGATATATGTGTGAATAGTCCTTTGGGATACAGTGTGTGTGTAAACAAAAGAAATTGTCCTATTATAATTCAAGGGAAAGAATTTCCAGCTGATTTAATTATATTGCCTTTTTATGAGTTTGATATGATATTGAATATGGATTGTTTAACTAAACACCAAGCAATAGTGAGTTGTAAAGCTAAGACTGTAGTAATCAATGATGGTAAGGGTAAAGAAGTAGTGGTACTGGGCATTAAATCTAAACCCTTAGTAAATGTTATATCAGCTATGAAGGCAAGGTGGTTTCTTAAGAAGGGATACGAGGCATTCTTGGCTTTGATGCTTGATTCTAAATGAGAAACAATGAACCTTCAAGATATACCAATAATCAATGAATTTCCCGATGTGTTCTTGAAGGAATTTCCATATCTTTCACCTGAAAGAGAGGTTAAGTTATCCATATAAATCTTCCTTGGAACTACTCCCATCTCTAAAGCACTATATAGGATGGAACCATTACAATTAAAGGAGTTAAAAGTTTAATTGCAAAAGTTGCTAGATAAAAGCTTCATTAAGCCTAGTGTGTCACATTGGGATACACTGGTGTTGTTTGTCAAAAAGAAGGATGGCACATTGAGTATGTGTATTGATTATAGGCAAATTAATATGGTAATAGTGAAGAATAAATATCCATTACCTCGGATTGAAGACTTATTTGACCAATTAAAGGGTGCCGGTGTATTTTATAAGATTGATCTATGGTCAAAATATTATCAACTACGGGTAAAAGATGTGGATATTCCAAAGATTGCTTTTAGAACTCAATATGGCCATTATGAATTCTTTGTAATGCCTTTCTGGTTAACAAATACACCAGCAACCTTTATGAACTTGATGAATAGGGTGTTCATATCCTATCTAGACCGATTTATAACGGTATTTATTGGTGATATACTGGTCTATTCTCGAAATGAAGCTAAACATGCAGAACATTTGAGAATTTTATTGCAAACTTTAAGAGAAAAATAATTATATGCCAAATTGAGTAAGTGTAATTTTTGGCTTAAGGAAGTCTCATAGCTTAGGCATGTTGTGTCATTAGAAGGCATCAGGGTGGATCTTAAAAAAGTCGAGGCCATAGTCAACTGGAAACCACCTTGAAATGTACCATAAGTGAGAAGTTTCTTAGGTTTGGCAGGTTATTACCGTAGATTTGTGAAAGGATTCTTAGTGATTGCCTCCCCACTCACTAAATTACTTCAGAAAGGTGTCAAATTTTAGTGGACAAATAAATGCCAAGCAAGCTTTAAACAGTTAAAGAAAATGTTCACGGAAGCTTCAATTCTTACATAGCTAACAACAGGTAAAGAATATTCCATGTACAATGATACATCAAGAAATGGATTGGGTTATGTGTTAATGCAAGATGGCAAGGTAGTGGCATATGCATCAAGGCAGTTAAAACATTATGAATAAAACTACCCCACTCATGATTTGAAGTTAGCAGTAATGGTTTTTGCTCTAAAAATATGATGCCATTATTTATATAGAGAGAAATGTAGGATCTATACAGATTATAAAAGCCTCAAATTTTGCTTACACAGAGAGATCTCAATATGATATAGCATAGATGGTTGGAATTTTTCAAGGACTATGATTGTATAATTGATTACTATCCAATTAAAGCAAATGTGGTAACCAACACTTTAAGTCAAAAATGGTGGCAACCTTAATGTCACAACAATGTAAATGGAGACTTGCATCAGATTAGGCCTTAATAGCTCAACTAAAGGGTCGATCCAATATAAGACAAGCAATTATTTATGCATAGAAAGGTGATTAAAGGCTACATCAAATAGTCCAATCAATATATAAAGGAGGTCCAATGGAATATTCAATAGGAAATGATGATGCTATATATTAATGGAATATATTATGCATACCAGATGATAAAGAGTTGAAAATAACTCTATTGCAAGAAACACATAACACAGTTTTCACCATGTATCCTGATGGCAAGAAGATGTAACAAGACTTAAAGCAGTTTTATTAGTGGCCAAGAATGAAAAGAGATGTAACTGAGTATGTTTCCAAATGCATGACTTGTCAGTAGGTAAAAATGGAACATCAATTTCCTTTGGGACAATTGAATCTTATTCTAATTCCATAATGGAAATGGGATAACATAAGTTTGATCTGACTATTCGATGAATAAATTGGCTGAATTATATGTGAATGAAATTATTCAACTGCATGGGATACTGGTATCAATAATTTCAGATCGGGATCTAAGATTCACTTTTAGATTTTGGAAAAGCTTACAACATGTTTTAGGCACGATACTTCATTATAGTATTACATTTCACCCATAGAAAAATGGTCAATCTACGAGAATTATACAAGTGCTAAAAGATATACTGAGAGGATGTGTCTTGGATTTTCCAGGAATTTGGGATAAATGTTTACCCCTAATGGAGTTTGCATACAACAATAGTTACCAAACTAGCATTGGCATGCCACCATTGTTGGGAATTATCGGTTACATGCATCTCATACATAAGCAAAATTTATACTTTTTAACCAATATATCTGATCCTGCCATGAATTTACAATATACATATTAATGAGAATAAGAAAAATCACCTTTGATTTTTATTAAACAGTTGATTTTACTTCTCACCAGGTTGTCGCAAACCATAGTGTCCAAAATCGAACACCTCCAATGAGTAATCCACACTAGAGAAGGATTGAAAGAACCAAAAATTGGGAGGAACAAGGGCTGGCCAAAATCCCTAGATGTTAGCTAGGGAAGGTGGTGGCTAGGGTTGAGAGAAAAGAGAGAGAGTGTTTTCTTAATTGTTCACACTTAACCCTAATTTCACATCTCTTGGATTTTTATAGTTAGGTTAAAAAATCCAACTTCATAATGGGATTGGGCCCTTTAAAATTGCTGGAGAATTATTAATTGGGCTTCTGGAATTATTTATAATTATTCGGGCTCAATTAAATCCAATTAAAGCCCTTTCACAAAAGACTATGCACAAAACCCACAAACTAGGTCCTTTGTACATATAATTGGATTTAATTACCCAAATGAATTCCAAATCCAACCAAATTAAATATGTAGGCTCCCCAACACTTATGTAACATATTTAATTTATTTTGGTCCAAGTAGTAGGCCTCTAAGGCCTTATTTTTTGGAGTTGGCATGTGGCCCTTCTTCTGGAGGGCTTCTGTGCTAACTTCACTTCTTTGGGCCTTTATAATTCCTCCAATGGACCTATTAATTATTATATCAACCCCATAACACTTATAGTTCAATAATAATCAATTATGAAATACATTATTTCAATTAGGTCCAATTTTACTTGATCATAATTAATTAAACTCTTTAATTAATTATTATCTTATTCACATCTCTATCTCCATAATAATATCAAATATCATTATCCTTATCATTTTACCATTTCATCCTTTTTCTCTATATGTGTGTGACCTATTGGGTTCCTATCCATATTGGCAGTATAATATGTAATGTGAGTTCTATTCAAAACTCACATGATTTAAACTTTTTTAAATCATTTTACCAATCCCTATTGATATTCTTGATACACTATTATACAAATCATGATTGGCCTCTAGCTCGACATCATGACTACCCAAATGTCAGGAAAGTCAAGTGGTTTAACTATACTCTTCCATAGAAACAGTTACCGTGCAATTACTCCTTCCACCACTCTTATCTCAATTAGATTTAGAGTATGGATTTCTATCAACTCATATAAATCTAATTATGTATGTTCTATTAATTTAACCATTGTTCCCAAAATGCCCTCCATGGATGTCTATCCATCTTGGCATATTACTTTGGCCAGAGATTCTCTGAACAAGGCAATTATAGAATCATGTGAGATAACTTCCCTTATTAAATTTGGGATGGTGAATCCTTTGTTAATCACTCAACTATCTTCAAGTAGGTCATGATATATCCAATCTCCTAACTATGTTCACTCCTAGTTGGAAGTAATTAGTTATGGAGTTAAAATATACCACTTGCTACTTAAGATAACTTTGGTGATCTTAAGTCTAAGGATACTTGCACAACTGTTATGAAGAGATTCCTCACTGACATATATTTAATATCCATGTGAGGATTCTCTATGCAGGTCTCCAATGAACTTGTTCTTCTAACAAGCATCCACATGTTAGCTTTGATTATCTTCCATAATCACAGTTATAAGAACCATTGCTTGAACCATTCAAGAAGCATAACATGTGCTAGTCTATTCGAATTAACAATATCCTATCTTGTTAATTATATGACTAGGGATATTTAGATATTAACACATTTTCATGCAATATACATCTCATATCATGAACACTTTCATGATTGCCTTTGAACTGTGTTTATAATATCTAGGACTTCATTTATTAATTTAAGATTTATAAACTCATGTATTTAAATATAGCATTAATAAATAAATGATGCCTCTTATTAAGAATAGGAATTCATACATATGAAATACATCCCTATTACATGGGCTTTAGGGTATACTCTCTAACAATCTCCCACTTACACTATAGCCAATCACTCATATGTCTTAGACCCATGCTATTTATATGGTGAACATGCTTATTCTGGGAAAGTGCTTTAGTGAGGGGATCCGCCACATTATCATCCATGGAAACCCTTTCTATTTTCACATCATTTCTAGCTACTATTTCCCTTATGAGATGGTAGCATCTGAGAACATGCTTGGATCATTGATGAGACCGTGGTTCCTTTGCTTGCGCAATGGCTCTATTGTTGTCACAATATAAAGGAATCGGATCAACAATGCTAGGCACCACTCCTAGTTCAGATATGAACTTTTTGATCCAGACTGCTTTTTTGGCTGCTTTTGAAGCAGCAATGTACTCAACTTCTGTCGTGAAATCAACATTTGTTTTTTGTTTAGAACTCTTCCAACTAATTGCTCCTCCTCTCATTATGAACACATAACTAGACTGTGATTTACAATTATCTTTGTCAGATTGGAAGCTGACATCTATATACCCTTTTAATTCCAAACTACCCTCTCCATATACCAAGAATATATCCTTAGCCCTTCTCAAGTACTTAAGGATATTCTTGATAGCTGCCCAGTGTTCCTCTCCAAAATTGGATTGGAATCTGCTTGTGACACTCAAAACAAATGCTACATGTGGATGTGTACATAACATAGTATACATGATAGAACCAATTACCGATGCATATGGTATTCTATTCATGCTCTCTCTATCCCTTAGTGTCTGCGGACACATACACTTAGAAAGATGTTTCCCATGCACCATGGGTATAAACCCTTTCTTAGAGAGATCCATATTGAACCTCTTCAATACCTTATCTATGTATGTACTTTGAGAAAGACCTAGCAACCTATTGGATCTATCTCTATAGATCCTTATTCCCAGAATATAGGATGCTTTTCCAAGGTCTTTCATGGAGAATTGCTTGGATAACCATATTTTAACAGATTGGAGAAGAGAAATGTCGTTTCCCATGATCAATATGTCATCTACATATAGAACTGGGAAGACAATTACACTCCCACTGACCCTTTTATACACATAAGGTTCATCTTCATTTTGTGAGAAACCAAACTCTTTGATTGTCTCATTGAATCATATGTTCCAGCTCCTAGAGGCTTGCTTCAATCTATAAATGGATCTTTGAAGCTTGCACACCTTTTCACCATTTCATGATGTGAACCCTTCCGGTTGTGTCATATACACATCTTCAATCAGATTTCCATTTAAGAAAGCTATCTTCACATCCATTTGCCAAATCTCATAATCATAATGAGCTGCAATGGCTAAAAGTATTCTTATAGACTTAAGTATCGCTACAGGAGAAAAGGTTTCGTCATAGTCAATACCTTATTTTTGATGATAGCCCTTTGCTACTAAGCGAGCTTTATACGTAACTATATTACCTTCCATGTCGGTCTTCTTTTTGAAGACCCATTTGCACCCTATGGATTTTATCCCTTCAGGTGGTTGAGTTAAAGTCCCTACTTTGTTCTCATACATGGAGTCCATTTCAGACTGCATAGCCTTAAGCCATAAATCACGTTCTGAACTGTTCAAAACTTCTTCATAGCTTGTAGGCTCATTGTCCTCTACTATAGTTATGCCTTTATTCGAATCAATGTGAAATCTATATCTCATAGGGATAGAACGCATCCTAGTAGATCTTCTAGGATTTTGCATATAATCAGGTTCAACTATAATCTCATCATTATAAAATTTAGTCTCGGGTTCAATCGGTTGATCTACTTCTATTTGTGGGTCTTGAACTTCACCAAGTTCAATTTTACTCCCATTGTCCTCTCGTAGGGGAAATTCTCTTTCTAAGAAGACAGCATGCCTTGAAACAAACACCTTTTGTTCTAAGGGATGATAGAAATAATATCCAAAGGTTTCTTTTGGATATCCCACAAATAAACATTTGTTAGACTTAACATCTAGTTTGTCTGATGTTGTACTCTTTACATAAGCAGGACAACCCCATATCTTCATATGAGAAAGCGTGGGTTTCTTGTTATTCCACATCTCATATGGAGTAACATCAACCAATTTACTAGGAACTCTGTTTAACACATAAACAGCAGTTTCTAGTGCATATCCCTAAAATGACTTAGGTAAGTCTACTCGGTTCATCATTGATCGAACCATATCTAATAGTGTTCAATTTCTCCTTTCAGATACACTATTATGATGTGGTGTATATGCTGGAGTCCATTGAGATAAAATCCCATTATCTCTAAGACAATCTTGAAATTTTTGGCTTAAGTACTCTCCACCTTGATCTGATCTAAGTGTTTTAATACTCTTGCCAAGTTGTTTCTCTACTTCATTTCTGAATTCTTTGAACTTTTCAAATGCTTTTGATTTATATTTCATTAGATAAATATATCCAAATCTGGAGTAATCATCTATGAAAGTAATGAAGTAGGAGTAACCTCCTCTAACATGTGTAGTCATTGGACCTCATACATCTGAATGTATTAAGTCCAAAACCATTTTAGCTCGTTCTCCTTTACCAATAAAGGGAGCTTTTGTCATTTTTCCTAATAAACAAGATTCGCATGTATCAAATGATTCATAATCAAATGATCCCAAATCACGTGACTTGTGTAATTTGGTCATACATTTCCCATTTATATGGCTTAAACGACAATGCCATAAGTATGAGGTATTTAGATTATTATGTTTCATTCTCTTGGTATCCATATTATGCACTTCTTTAATTAAATCAAGAACAAATAGACCATTTTCAATGATAGCTTTTGCATAAAAAATATTGTTCTTAAAAATGTAACAACACTTGTCCTTTGAAGAAATGTCATAATTGTTCAATAAACAACTGAAAGAAATAATGCTCTTGGATAAAGCTAGAACATAATAACAATTATTTAATTTCAGTACTAATCCACTTGGAAGAGGCAAATGGTAAGTCCCCACAACCGTTGTAGAGATGTTTTGTCCAGTAGCTAACTGCAAACATATTTCTGCCTTTCCAACTCTTCAAAAGCTTCTAAGCCCCTGTAGATCATTACACAAGTGAGATCCACATCCGGTATCTAATACCCAAGATTCTTTTGAAGCAATAGAATAAGTATTAATTTTAATCATATGAATACCTGAGGTAGAAGCATCAGCATGCTTCTTCTCCTTGAGAGAATCTAGATAGGCCTTACAGTTACGCTTTTAATGATCATCTTTTCCATAATGGAAGCAAGTTCCTTTGGGATGCTCTTTCTTGGAAACCTTCTTCTTGGAGATCCCACCATTTTTTGGTTGCACCTTGGTCATCTTCATCTTCATCTTCATCTTCATCTTCTTCTTCTTCTTCTTCTTCTTCTTCTTCTCCTTCTTCTGCTTCTTGCCTTTAGCAAAAGTGACAACCATGACACTTTTTGGATCCTTCTTAAAGGATTCATCAGCTGTCTTGAGCATGTTGATTAATTCAGGAATGATTACTTTTTCATGTTGAAGTTAAGCACGAAAGGTGCATAACTTGGAGCGAACGAGTACAAGATTAAATCTATGTATAGATCATTATCCATTACATAGCCAAGTCTACTCAAATGCTTAATATACCCATACATCTTTAATGTATGAGTAGCAGCCAAAGTGCCTTCCACTATTTTGCAACTAAATAGAGCTCGAGCAATCTCATATTGCTCAATTCTAGCCTGAGAAGAATAAAGCTCCTCTAGATGCAAAATGATGGTTCTAGCATCCATCATCTCAAATTGCTTCTGAAGCTCCGAGGAAATAGCACCCAGCATCAGACATGCTACTGCTTCACTATCTTGCATGTATTTATGATAAGTTCCTTTGATCTCATCAATGGCATCATCTGATGGAAGTGGTGGTGGATCTTTATCCAAGACATAATGGATCTTTTTAGCTCTGAGAACAATTCTCACTTTGCTTGATCCATTCAGAATAGTTGTTGCCAACTAGCTTGTTATCCAAGATTGATCGTATATTAATGTTTGATGTGCTCATGATGATGACCTAGATGTGAAAAAGAAAACACATGAGAGTATGTTCATATATATGTATGTATTAATTAGGTCTTTAATTAATCCATTTACTACCACTATTTTATTGCGAATTAATAACCCTCACTATTTAATCCGAGAAAACCCGATGGTTTTCCTAGCGGGCCAATATCCAATCCTTGATATGTAATTTGACCTTGACCATGGTCAACAAGCCAAACTCCATACCCTTGAAAGGTAGGTATCTCTATACCAATTGTGTCTCTATACAACTATTGGATCATTAGGTTATCAACTCTTGATGCATGTAGATCATATATGCATTGCTTAATCTTGTCTCTAGAACCATTAGCCTTGACTGTGGTCAACAAGCTAGTGGGCTAGCTAAGATGACCCATTTAATTAGATTTGAACATATTCGATATAATGTGAGCTTGACTGTGGTCAACAACCCACACTATAAAGAACTCTGGTTCTCCTCAAATTAATGAAAGGCTTATATACCTTAGTATTTGTTTGACAGTTTCAGTTAATTAAGTCTCATCATACATGGTTGGCATACATTGGTATGCATCCTATATCTATCATACAAATATAAGCATACAAATATGGTATAGTTATGGACTTTGCTACATTGATTTCCCTGAGCCAAAAGGGAAATCAAAAGGTCACACATAGGTAGTATGCATGATTCAAATAAGTAAAAAATAATTACATAATCTTCAAGCTTGTTGGATCTCCATCTGGCCCATCTTGCTCCTTGATAGTGGTCTCCATCTCTATCTCTAATTTTAATCTAAGTAATCTAATTACATATTACAATTTGAAAAAGAAATACAAACCAAAAATAAGTGGCCGGGACATGGAAGTATTCATTGGGCCAAAACATGCATAATGCTCAATCACATTGGGCCTTGTCCATAACTATCCATCATGACAATCATACACCTTTATATGCATTTCTAATGCATAAAGTAAAACATATAATGGATTACTAACTTTTTTTCAACTCTTGAAACAAACTTTTGAGTTATTTTAATATTGTGATCAAATTAGGAAACTTTTTCATTTTGGAAACTTTCATTTTAGGAAACCTTTTTGCATGTATGTGTTCTTGCCTTAATTATCAATCCAATTGATTATTAATTAATTATCAATTGATTATTTAATTAATTAATTAATCATATTAAATAATTAAAAAGTTAATTTTGGGCTTAAAACAAGGGTAGGCCGAAACCCACACAACAAAATCCTAAAGTGTGATAACACACAAACTAGTTTTGTGTCTATTGGACCATTTGGGCCTTTTGGAATGAGCCAAGCCCACTCCAGCCCTTAAAACCCATAAATAAAATTAATTGTAGTTTTATAATATTTAATTTAAATCAGCTCTTTGGGCCCATCAAGTCATTCACTAATTTAAACCAAGTCCGTAAGCATAATTAAGCCCATTAAGTGATTTTAATGAATTAAAATTAATCCAATTAATTGAAGGCCCATTTTAATTAATGCAATTAATTAAAAACACTTTAATATATTAGATATATCAGAATTATAAGATTAAAAATCGTTCTAAATAAGAACACACCAAGAACATACCAAGAACACACGAAGAATACCAATTTATCGAACTTTTTGACTAAACTAGTTTTCATGCAAAACTTGTTCGATTTTAATTTTGTTTGATCATATGGCTTAATATCACATATTAAACACATAAATTATCATCAAATTGATCTTAGAGTGTATCTATAAAAAATTAATTTAGAACAACCCCTAAAATTAAAAGCCATTCACGCCAAAACCATGATCCCTTTCTCAAAAGAATCGTTTTTGTTTTTGTTTTATTTATTTGATCACACATATATTTAGAAATCAATATTTCTCATTCATGAACAATCAAATCTGATATTTTAAAGTTCATGAAATAAATAACTCAAAAATAAAACTTATTTCGCAGAAAAATATAGAATTGTATATTCATGGCAAAACCGAGGCTTTGATACCATGTTGGAAATAATCAGTTACATGCATCTCATACATAAGCGAAATTTAAAATTTTTAACCAATATATCTAATCTTGCCATGAATTTACAATATAAATATTAATGAGAATAAGAAAAATCACATTTGATTTTTGTTGAATAGTTGATTTTACTTCTCATCGGGTTGTCGCAAACCACAGTGTCCAAAATCGAACACCTCCAATGAGTAATCCACACTAGAGAAGGATTGAAAGAACCAACAATTGGGAGGAACAAGGGCTGGCCTAAATCCCTAGATGCTAGCTAGGGAAGGTGGCAGCTAGGGTTGAGAGAAAAGAGAGAGAGTGTTTTCTTAATTGTTCACACCTAACCCTAATTTCACATCTCTTGGATTTTTATAGTTAGGTTAAAAAATCCAACTTCATAATGGGATTGGGCTCTTTAAAATTTTTGGAGAATTATTAATTGGGCTTCTGGAATTATTTATAATTATTCGGGCTCAATTAAATCCAATTAAAGCCCTTTCACAAAAGAATATGCACAAAACCCACAAACTAGGCCCTTTGTACATATACTTGGATTTAATTACCCAAATGAATTCCAAATCCAACCAAATTAAATATGTAGGCTCCACAAGACTTATGTAACATATTTAATTTATTTTGGTCCAAGAAGTAGGCCTCTAAGGCCTTTTGTTTTGGAGTTGGTGTGTGGCCCTTCTTCTGGAGGGCTTTTATGCCAACTTCACTTCTTTGGGCCTTTATAATTTCTCTAATGGACCTATTAATTATTATATCAGCTCCATAACACTTATAGTTCAATAATAATCAATTATAAAATACATTATTTCAATTAGGTCCAATTTTACTTGATCATAATTAAATAAACTCTTTAATTAATTATTATCTTATTCACTTCTCTATCCCCATAATAATATCAAATATCATTATCCTTGTCTTTTTACCATTTTATCCCTTTTCTCTATATATGTGTGACCTATTGCATTCCTATCCATATTGGCAGTATATAAATCTAATTATGTATGCTCTATTAATTTAACCATTGTTCCCAAAATGCCCTCCATGGATCTCTATCCATCTTGGCATATTACTCTAGCCAGAGACTCTCTGAACAAGGCAATTATAGAATCATGCGAGATAACTTCCCTTATTAAATCTAGGATGGTGAATCCTTTGTTAATCACTCAACTATCTTTAAGTAGGTCATGATATATCCAATCTCCTAACTATGTTCACTCTCAGTTGGAAGTAATTAGTTATGGAGTCAAAATATACCACTTGCTACTTAAGATAACTTTGGTGATCTTAAGTCTAAGGATACTTGCACAACCGCTATGAAGAGATTCCTCACTGACATAGATTTAATATCCATGTGAAGATTCTCTTTGCAGGTCTCCAATGAACTTGTTCTTCTAACAAGCATCCACATATTAGCTTTGATTATCTTCCATAATCACAGTTATGAGAACCACTGCTTGAACCATTCAAGAAGCATAACATGTGCTAGTCTGTTCAAATTAATAATGTCCTATCTTGTTAATTGTATGACTAGGGATATTTAGATATTAACACATTTGCATGCAATAGACATCTCATATCATGAACACTTTCATGATTGCCTTTGAACTGTGTTTATAATATCTAGGACTTCATTTATTAATTTAAGATTTACAAACTCATGTATTTAAACATAGCATTAATAAATGAATGATGCCTCTTATTAAGAATAGGAATTTATACATATGAAGTACATCCCTATTACATGGGCTCTAGGGCATACTCTCTAACAACCTTATGAAGCATTATATTGTCATAAGTGTAGAACTCTGGGTTGTTGGATAGATTTGATTGAGAATAAAATGATCGGCCCGATATTATCAAAGATACTAAAGAGAAGATTCAAATTTTCAAATAAAGATTAAAAGAAGTGAGCGATCGACAAAAATCATATACGAATTTGAAAAGAAAAGATATTGAGTATCAAGTCAAAGATAAATTGTCTTTAAAGCTATCACTGTGGAGGAAAATATTATGGTTTGAAAAGAAAGGAAAACTCAATCCATGGTTTATAGGTACTTATGAAATTATGGATCGAGTTGGACCTGTAGCCTATAGATTGGTTATTCCATCAGAATTATCAAGCCTATATTATGTCTTATATGTTTTCATGCTACGACGATATTGATTTAATGAGTCACACCTAGTATTGGTGCAAGATATAAAGGTTCAATTTGACTATACCTATGGTGAAGAACCAAAAGAATTCTTAGCCAGGGAAGTCAGGCAGCTGTGAAACAAGCAAATCCATTTATTTAAAGTATTATGGCAACAACATGGCATACAAAAATACATATGGGAACCCGAGTCAGTAATACAGGTACAACATCCACAGTTGTTCAAAATAGGTATGAATTTCGAGGATGAAATTTTTTAAAGGGGAGAGAGTTGTTAGGCCTTTTTTGTACCCTAGGAGAATTACTATGAAATCCTTAATATATGTGTTTAACTAATAATATGATTTATATTTGTCTATTGAATTGATGTTATTATGAGTTGGGACTTGAAGGAAATTATTTACTAAGAAAGGGGCAAAATGGTCATTTCATATTAAGTCATTTAAGTGTATCAATTGATAGAAGATATGAAATTTAGGGACTCAATTGAAATGAGAACGTGTAAGTTTTGTGGTAAGAATAAGAAATTAAAGAAGACTGGGGGGCTAAGTGCAATTAATTATAGCCAACAAAGTGGACCAATAGGATGTTGGCACCTAGTTCTCTAGATTTCGCATGAAATTAGAAGAAAAGTGAGGTATTTAATAGAGAGTTAGCCGGCCTATAACGTCCACTCTTATTACCTTTTTATTTACTTATTATTATGTTAAATTTCTTGTAAAAAAATTTATACATATGGTATATAATACACTTAAAGTATAATTACAACTTAGTTTATTACATATATTTCAAATCTTTTACATTCTACGAGTACAAAAATAATACATTATCGGAATTAGCCTTTGCTCGCTATCCTTCTAGTGACCTGTAGATGTTGACTCAAAAAAAGCACTTTTTCTTATACTTGTGTACCTACATGGAAAGAACATCCGCATTGAGCAATAGATCAGTGGGGAGAAACACAACACAATCTACCAAGAAATATAACATCATAGCATGCAAAGACTAACACACCGTCTCATTACAATATATATAAATATTGAATAGTAATATGCTTTCTATTTACTGATATTAACATTTCAATAATCAATAAATATGTTGGCATTATCATGGAACACTTAAAATCTTTAAACTTTTATCACTTATCAATATACACATCAAATCACTTCGCTTTCATTGCCTGAATTCCCATTAATGGTGGATAATGGGTACAAACATGCGACACCGACAAGTAATATCGTACAGGCAAGATATAATAGTCTCGAATCAGGCAGCATTGATAACCAGTATCGAACAGGCGATGCATAATAGTCTCAAATTAGGTGACACCCTTAGGTATCAAATCATTAGGTAGCTGCAATCACTATTCCTTTTATAGGCATGTCGATCTATCCATTACTATGTGAAATTCAAGCTTTAGTAAGTCACTAATCATTCAAAGATATCACATTGGATACATTTGAAAGAAATCATGGTGGCAATACAATTAATATAAAATGTAATCATTTATTTAGTTGCATATAGCATTGCTAATTTACTATTTATGTTCATTTATATTCATTATGTTTTATACTCATTTATGTCACTTGTTACACTTATTTTTATACTTAAAATACTCTAAACATGCTTAGGAAGGTCTAAATATTCTTTGGTATCAATTTGGGTTCAAGTTTATAAAAGGCAGGGAAGGGTCACGATCATTAGCTTATATCCAATGACCATAACCTAAGTTACATTTCGGTTCTGGACTGAGTCGGACTACCTCACAATCAGTACCAAAAGAGTGCTGACCGTGACCTATGTTACGGAAGGAGGTCATGATAACTAGGTAATACTTACTGACTGTAACATAGGTTTCATTTTGGTTCTGGACTGAAATTTTGCTATGTCACAATCATTAGGTTTTTTCTGCTGACCGTGCGGTCAATTCTGCCCAAAGGTAGATTTTTAATTTTAACTTGCATCTCATTTTTGACCTAGAAAAGGAGGTTTTCAGAAAAAGTGGTCTTCTACAAAGTTGTTCAACTATGTCTCTAGTTTCCAAAAAATTAAAAATCACTCAATTATAAGGTATAAATATCAAGATATCACTAAAATATTATAGACTATTCCAAATGACAAACAACAGGGGTCTGTCAACTTCAAGCTAAATTTTGAATACATTAGAAGAAGATTCCGATATGAGATCTTCTACAAAGTTGTAGATCTATAGCTTATCGTTCATCTTCAACTAGAATCACTCAATTTAGATATCTACAGTAGGAGTTATTCCTTTTACACTGAAAATTGTTCAGGTGAACCTTATACAGATTTTTACTATGTCAATTTCTAAGGCATAAACCATCTTTTCCATGCACTATAAAATCATTCATTAATTACAGATCATCTATAATATATAGCAACTTCGTTCAAATATATACAAATAAAACAAGAACATAAACTCCCATACTGCATTAGCACGCTCCAATCCTTCTTTTAAGCTTCTTTTTCTTCTTCTCTTAACCTTTGTTGGATTCTCCTTAATTAAATTAGAATTTACAAACTCCTTATTAGCTGAAATTTGTTAATAAAAGTGGTAAGAAGAAGAGAAAAATGGCCAGAATTTCTTGGCAAAAAATATGGCCGGACAACACTTACAAGAGCGCAGATTTTTTTCTCTCTTTATTCTTGCTTCTTCTCCCTCTTTCTAGACTAAACATATGTTCCATCCTTATTGAAGCACTTGTTTGTCTAAATAAAATTACACTTTACTCCTTCTTCTTTTACAAAATCTTATAATTGGCATGAAACTTATATTATAACTTTCAATAAAGTCCTTTTTTCCTACTATCAATGCACTTTTATCCCTGAATTAGCAAATTTACAAAATTACCCTTTACTTTCACATTAATTTCGATTACGTCCCAATTGCTTAATTAACAATTATTTTACAATGAAATATTTTCAATAATTTTCTTCACTATACAATAATCCCATTAGAGTATGTTTTAGAGCCTTACATGGCCACTCAAGGTTGGAATTTCGGCCACTCTAACCATTAAATAACCTATAAGTGACCCTAAAAATTCTGCTCGATTCTAGAGAGGAGAGAGAATTTAGTGGTTAAAGTTTTGAGGTAAAAACACTATCTTTTTCTCCTCTTTGTTGTTTTTATGATGATAATAAAATTAAAGGAAGATATATATGTTTATGTTTTTATTCTTTTTAGTGTATAAAGAGAAATAGGTAAAGGAAAGGGGAAGGAAATCCAAAAAGATAAAAGAGAGCACTAGGCTTGTTTAAAGGTATAGGAACTCCCTATGACTTTGATTGTGTAAACTTATGTTTGTGATATGATGAGTGAAATGTTGAAGGATAATATGAATTATTATTATTATAGAAATCAACCTTAAAATTACATGAAAGTTGAAATAGAAAAGTAATTCTTGAAATATCTAAAATCTGTTCCAAGGTTTAATTGACCTATCAGGACTGTTTTGGATATAACTTAAGATAAAAATACCTAAATTGAGTAATTCCAATTGGAATAGAAACTATACTTATACATATTGATTTCATATGAAGAAGTCAAAGTTTGAATCCTTTTGTAATATTGTGGAGATTGAGCTTGAACTCTGACTGTGTCTACTTCCTTATCATTGGGGGCAGTTTGTGTTGTATATTAAATATATGGGGATTTACAGATCTGATTGGAGTAATTTTTAATGTTTTGGAAACTAAAAATATAGAGGAATAACTTTTTAGAAGATCACTTTGCCTAAAAATGATGTTTACTTAGTCTAAAATGATATACAAGTTGAACTTGACAATCTGTCTTCTGTATTTCTGGGATAGAACGGACCTCACAGTCATCATCATTTTGGTAATGACCATGAGGTAGTCCAGAATTAGTACAAAACCAAATTAACACCTATATCATGATCATCACCTATTAAGTAATGATCGTGACCCTCTCCTATTTCTTCCTAAACTTAATATTTAGATCCCAAATTGACACCAAAGCCTACCTAGACCTCTCTAAGCACTTTTAGAATATTTTAAACATAAAATTAAATATGATTTGTGACATTGAACATGTGAGAAGCATAATGAAATATAAGAATAAAGTTATAGCATATCACATATGTGTATTTTTACATAGATGAAATTATACTATAATTGTTACACAATTGTAAATGTGATTATGCAGTGATAATTAAAAGAACAATATTGTAATTGTTTTGAATAATTGCATCTATAATTATGCAATATAATGGAAGAAGTGATATGTGAAATGAAAAATGCCTACACATAGAACTTAGTGGTGGATAAATAGGCATGACTATAGGATTACAGTTGCAACTGCCACAGTTTTGATCCCGTTTGGATCCATAATATGTACCAATTTGAGATCACAGTCTTGACCCCATTTGGATCCATAGGTTTACTACCTTCAGGTATTCATATGTCTGATACCTACGGGTATCCACAACACCTGTTATCTACATCCACAGAACTTAGGCAAGCATTCACAGGATATGATAAATGGTAAATGCATGATGATAAAGATTAATGTGATATTTGTGACTAATCAAATATACAGTAACATTACATAACAAATTGTGATATATTATTCAATGACATAAATGTATCTTATTGTTATCGTATGTTGTGTATGCTTGAGATTGATCACTATGAGTGGTTGTTCACATACTTAATGTTCCCTATTAAGTTGTATAGCTTAGTACAGGTGTTTATCCATATAGGTACTCAAGATAGGCATTTCCAGTGGGATAAAGTCAACAACGGTGAAGCCAACATCAGTTTAGAAAAGTGCAAGTATGAATATGTTGTTGTTCTTTAGCTATGTTCTGTTATTGTAAATTGTATATTTTGCTAAAGTGATGTAATATAAAGGTACAATGTAAAGAACAACATAGTTATAACTATGACATACTAAGGACTTCAACTCTTATAGCCTATTTCTATGCATAGATAGGATTATGAATTATAAAGAATTACATGAAATGTGAACCATTGAGATATATGATGCATTATTGAATGAAAAATATCATTTTGAGCAATAGGAACAAAAACATGCTAGACTAGTCTTACAATTGTTTCAAAAAATAAAAAAGACAATTTTAAATACAATTTTCACAATTTAATATATTGAAAATTTTGAAACTCCAATTAAAATTGAAACTAATTTGTGTTTGTACAATATCACAATACAACTAAATCAAATTACCCATCTACTTTTATTAAGAAAATTATAACTTATATAAACTAACTTATGTTCCCCTCTTCTATGTTTTAACTTCTCTCTTTCTATACACATTTTTCTCTCTCTAAAATTTAATTATATTATAAGAATAAAAACCAATGAATTGAAATGCATAATTGATAAATAATAACTTGTATTTTGTAGTTCTTACTCAATTTTGATTTCTCCTACATCAAAAAATTGCAAATAATTAGGATTTTCATGCATTAAGATTTGAGAACAAAACTATAATAAAAAGGGAAAAATATTTTATTATTATGAATTTTTGATTTTCGCCTGAGGGATGGCTATTTGTGGTTGAATTTTTATATTTTCCACATTTTTTATTTTTAAAAATGGAAAGATAAGATTTCCCCAGGGATTTTTAGTCCAAATTTTGAGGGTTTAATCCCTCCATACTTGAAGAGTTAGAGTTGGTGTAACGCTTGCTCTTAATACAATTTTATTTACTTATTATTCTATTAAATTGTTTGCACAAAAGCACATTTATACATATATATTAACATGACTTAAGTATGTTGATAGAATAATTCATTACATATACTCCAGATCCTTTACATTAAACATTTACAAAAATTAACTCTATGCTAAAATTTATCTTCACTTATTATCCTCTCTAGTGGCCTAGAAGATGTTGACTTGAAATTGGTACTTATACTTCACCCTTGGGTACCTACACGGGAAAAAAATACCCGTGCTAAGCAATGGCTCAATAGGGAGCAAACAATGCAATCGACTTCTTATCGAAGTCTCACATATAAATGACATAATTGCATGCCTTTTCATGTTACAAAATACATACACTTATAACAACAATTCATGCATTAAGGAAACATTGCAATATAATTTCTTCATAATGCACTCAGTAATACTTCAATATAATTCTTTAATTACACTTCATTATTCAATGAAGAACACTAACACTACCATGAGGCACTGAAACACTTACAATGCTGATCACTTATCATTATTCATTAATCAAATTGCTTGAATTTCCATTAATGATGGATACGGGTACAAACACTTGATATTGACAAACAGTATCGTATGGGTGAGATATAATAGTCTCGGGTTACTAGATACCAAAAGGTATCGAAACACTACACTAGTCACCTTTCGATGACAACACTGGTAGCTGCAATCACTTTAAGATCATAATATAACATATAAACAATATCCCTCCATAACACATCATTACTTACACTTAAAACACACTTTAAACATAATTACCACTTTATATAATATGTAACACTAAACATATCATTAATCATTTGCATAGCTATATACTCAAATGATCATATATGCATCTATTCTCTTAATTCCATGCTTACAGTGACCTTATTAGCCTCAAAAGTGTCATAATGGGTCTTGAAAATGTTTGGAATATTTAAATATCACATGAGCTTCATTTAGGGAGTCTCTTGGTAGATATAGGCATCTACTGTTGCAAGTGCAACAGTGGGTCACGAACATAACAGAGGACCTATCTCTCCGTGCACGAAATTTTGAAAACTGCACTCAGGGTCTAACTTGCACATCAATTTAGACATACTAAATGACATTTTTAGAAACAATGTTCTTCTACAAAGTTATTCATATGTGTTTTTAGTTTTTAAAAATTAGAAGTCACTCAATTATAACATCTAAATCTCATGATATCACTAAAACATTATAGACTGTTCCAAATGACAAACAACAAAGGTCTATCAACTTCAAGCTCAATTTCGAATATCGTAGAGGCAAATTTAGGTTTCGGGGTCTTCTACAAAGTTGTAGATCTATGTCTTATCATTCATTTAAAACTAAAATCAATTCATTTAGACATATACAGAAAAGTTTATACTCTTTACACTAAAATGGGTTCAAGTGAACCTTAAACAGATTTTCAGTATATCACTTTCTAAGGGACAAGTCATTCTTTCTATGCATTATATCACTATTTTCTTCATTCTAACATCAATCGTACAATAATTATAACTTATAACCAACTTAAATCAAATAAATTTATAGTATATATGTATATATATATATATATATATATATATATATATATATATATATATATATATATATATATATATATATATATATATATATATATATATATAAAATTCCCAAACCTCAAAAGTTAGCCAACCCAACTCTCTAGAGCTCTTCTTTTTCACTTCCCTTATTCATGCTACTTCTTCCAGTAGCTAGTTATATTGAAACTCAACTAAATACTTAAGCACCATTTTTATAGAAACTTGAAGCTAGAAGATGGCTTGAAAAGAGAGAAAAATGGCTGAAAATTCAGCCAAGAAGTGGCTGACCATCCAAGGGAAAATAGCATATTTTTTTCCTTCTTCTTCTTGCTTTTACTCCACTTTTCGAGAATAAGACACATGCATAAGTTTTATGGGACCATTTGTTTAATTACTAGAATTTCACACCTTTCTCCCTCTTCTTTTGCATATTTATACATTTAACATGAAGTTATAACATAAAATGCAATCAAGTCCTTCTTACTTAACTAACAATACATATTCACCCCCAAAGCTGGCAAATTTACAAAATTTCCCACATATGCATACATTAATTTCAATTACATCCCTATCATATTTATAAATATTTACCACTGAATACTTTGTGTCGTTATAGTTCTATCCCCTTTAAAGAATTTCATCCTTGAAATTCTCCCTGTGTCACTTGCCAAATGTCATCACTTGCATTCTTATAACTCTGTCTCGATCAAACTCTATTCAATACTATCTCTCCCTATTTCTCCTATTGCTCACTTTATCTATGTTATCATATCATCATTGCATTTAATGTATATCTTGTCAATTTCCCTTCTAGTAAGGGCTTTGCATGTAATTTGATGCTTTTCATGTCTTGTCAAATGATGTTGATGCAATGCTATGATAGAATGATATGATGCAAATGTATGACTTCATGTATCATGAATATTTAGCCCTTCCCATGATATAATATGTGTAATCAATTTTTCACAATGTTAAGGAGTTGCTGATAGGTATACAGAATGCCATACCCAATCTAAATCCATTTTCATATCAACTTCATATAGAGGTTAGGTAGTTTTAATCAAATTTACACAAATCCACTCTATACTCTACTATCTATCAGAAAATAGAATATTTACACTAACCTTTACACTAACACTGGGTTTACACTTTCAGTTATCTATACTTTCACTAGGATTCAATTATATCATTACTCTGGATAAGACAACATCTACTTTAAGGCCACAACACTATATAGACACAAATCTGTAATCTATTCTCTAACACCCTATTGCCTAAAATAGCCAAAACCTTTTCTTTGATACCACAATGTAACACTTGCTCTTATAACCATTTTATTTTCTTTCTGTTCTGTTAAATTGCTTGCACAAAAACACATTTATACATATATATTAACATGACTAAAGTATGTTGACAGAATAATTCATTACATATATTCCAAATCCTTTACATTAAACGTTTACAAAAATTAACTCTATGCTAAACTTTATCTTCACTTATTTATCCTCTCTAGTGACCTGTAGATGTTGACTTGAAATCGGTACTTATACTTCACCCTTGGGTACCTACACGGGAAAAATACCCGTGCTGAGTAATGGCTCAATGGGGAGTAAGCAATGCAATTGACTTCTTGTCGAAGTCTTACATACAAATGACATAATAGCATACCTTTCCATGTTACAAAATACATACACTTATAACAACAGTCCATGCATTAAGGAAACATTGCAATGCAATTTCTTAATAATGCACTCGGTAACACTTTAGTACAATTCTTTAATTACACTTCATTATTCAATGAAGAAACTAAAACTAACATGAGCCATTGAACCACTTACACTACTGATCACTTATCATTATTCATTAATCAAATCATTTTCATCACCTGAATTTCCATTAATGATTGATATGGGTATAAACACTCGATACTGACAAACAGTATCATGCTGGCGAGCTATAACAGTCTCAAGTCACTAGATACCAAAAGGTATTGAAACACTACACTAGTCACCTTTAGGTGACAACACTGGTAGCTGTGATCACTATCCCCTGTATAGGCATGCCTATCTATGCACTACCATATGAAATTCAGACACAATAGGTCCTTGATCAATCAATAATATCACTTTAATACCTTTAAGATCATAATGTAAGATATAAACAATATCCCTATGTAACACATCATTACTTACACTTAAAATACACTTTAAAAATAGTTACCACTTCATATAACATATAAAACTAAACATATCATTAATCATATTAACCATATTGCATAGCTATATACTCAAATGATCATATATGCATCTATTCTCTTAATTCCTTGCTTACAGTGACCTTATTAGCCTTAAAAGTGTCTTAATGGATCTTAGAAATATTTGGTACATTTAAATATCATATGGGCTTCATTTAGAGAGTCTCTTGGTGGATATGGGAATCTACTATCATGAGCACGATAGTAGGTCACGAGCACGACAGAGGGCCTATTTCTTTGTGCATGAAATTCTAAAAATTGCACTTAGGGTTTGATTTGCACAGCAATTTAGACATACTTAATGACATTTTGGAAAATGTTTTCTTCTTAAAAGTTGTTAATATGTGTTTCTAGTTTTCAAAAAATTAAAAATCATTCAATTATGACTTTTAAATATCAAGGTATAACTAAACCTTTACAGATTGTTCCAAATTACAAATAGCAAAGGTCTGTCAACTTCAAGCTCAATTTCGAACACCTTAAAGGCAAATTCAGGTTTTGGGATCTTCTAAAAAGTTACAGATCTATGTATTGTAATTCATTTCCAACTGAAAAAACTCTTTTAGACATCTACAAAAAAATTTATACTCTCTACACTAAAATGGGTTCAAGTGAACCCTAAATAGATTTTCACTATATCACTTTCTAAGGCACTAGTCATCTTTTCCATACATTATATCACTATTTTCTTCATTATAACATGAATCACACAAAAATGATAACTTATAAACCAAATTAAATCAAATAAAATTATAATGAATATATATAAAAAAATAAAACTCCTAAACCTCAAAAGTTAGCCAACCCAACTCTCTAGAGCTCTTCCTTTTCACTTCCCTTATTCCTACTACTTCTTCCAGCAGCTAGTTATGTTGAAACTCAACTAAATACTTAAGCACCTTTTTTATAGAAACTTTCAGCAAGAAGATGGCTTGAAAAAAGATAAAAATGGTTGAAAATTTGGCCAAAAAGTGGCCGGCCATCCAAGGAAAAAGAGCAAAATTTTCCTTCTTGTTCTTGCTTCTACTCCACTTTTCTAGAATAAGATAAATGCATGAGTCTTATTGGACCACTTGTTTAATTACTATAATTTCATACTTTTCTCCCTTTTTTTGTATATTTATACATTTAACGTGAAGTTATAGCATAAAATGCAATCAAGTCCTTCTTACTTAACTAACAATACATATTCACCCCCAAAGCTGACAAATTTACAAAAATACCCACATGAATTCATTAATTTCAATTATATCCATATCACATTTATAAATATTTACCAGTGAATACTTTGGGTCGTTACAATTCTATCCCCTTTATAGAATTTTATCCTTGAAATTATCCCTGTGTCACTTGCCAAATGACATCACTTGCATTCTTATAACTCTATCTCAATAAAACTCTATTCAATACTATCTCTCCCTATTTATCTTATTCCTTACTTCATCTATGTTATCACATTATCACTACACTTAATGTGGATCCTATCAGTTTCCCTTCCAGTGAGGGCCTTAGTATGTAATTTGATGCTTTTCATGTGTATACCATGTTCATGCATCATTCATAATACATCACTCTTAACATTTGATCCTTGCAGCCATTATACATTCATCTAGGCGGTCCAGAGGGTTAAATGATCACCTTATTTGGAGATCTACATTCTAGTTGCTGAGATCATGCTTAAGTTCATGGTTGGGTTTAAACGTTAGTTCAGAGTTAAGTGTAAGCAGTCAAGAAATACGATTAGAAATGGATGACAAACAATTGAATTAGATTGAAAGAGTTATCAATAAGGTAGAAAGGTTTCCATCTTTATGAGAAAGGTTAGCTATGTCTGTTGTAGGGCTTTTAATGACCAGGGATGAGCTAATAAGAGACTGGATAGGCATCTTCAAGAGTTCTAAGAAAGAATGATGGCTATGATTGGTGAATTGGTGGCTTCCATAGCACTAAATGCTAGCACTTAGCCTGTAGCACCTACTTACAAGATAGTGAAGCCGACACACATTAGGGACACTACCGTAATAGATGCCACTATGCCTTGAGACTTATCGAAAAGGGAAATAAGGCATAACCTTAAGAATGATTATATTGAAGAGGAAGACAAAGAATATGTTCCTCCTATAATGAATATGAGGAGTAGAGATCCAAGTGCTAAGGATGCCACTTTTAAAAAGATGGAAGAGAAGGTTGAAGCCATGTCTAGACTATTATCTGCTGGTAGGGGGATAAACCCTGAGGATAGGGATCTAGATGGAGATGATCCATTACCCTAGAGATTTAAGATGCTTGACTTACCAAGGTTTGATGGTACTTTAAACCCTTCAGCATATGTTAAATAATTGAAGCTAATCATGAAGGGGTTCACTTTGACCAAGAAGTAGAAAGTGGAATACTTTTATCTGAGTTTAATAGGGCATGCGATTGATTGGTACCATGGATTGGAAAGGCGCTCTAAAAAGGACTGGAATTTGCTAATTAAGAAGTTTTTTAAGTAGTATTCGAAGAATAATGCATAAAAAATTAGGCATAATGCTTGTTACACATTTTACAAGAATTTTAACAAAATTTCGGCAGCATTCCAGCTAGGAATGTGATTTCCCCTTGTACAAAAAAATAATTTACAGCAACACAAGCCATCATGGCCACCAAACAATGCATTCATAATATTAACATAACATACACTTTACATTTATGAGAATTTTAATGAAATTTTGGCAACATTTCGGCTAGAAATGTGAGTACCTCTTGTACAAAAAAGATAGTTTACAGCAACACAGGCCATCATGGCTACCAAACAATGTAATATATGCTATTAACATCAAAAAATTAGACCTATTTGTGACTATGCTACCAATGCTTCTAAAGATATATAGTACATAAAGCTTACATATATTTCTTGCTAGAAGAAAAAAAGTACAAGCCTACGTGCTCATACATAAGGGTCTTCATTATCTATAGTGTCATGCAAAAAGGGTTTGATGATTAAACTATATAACTTAAATAACAAGGTAATATTTATTTCTAACTTAGAAAAGATGCTTGCACCCATCATGCTTAGTGCTAAAGGTTTCTACCTTAAATTATACTTTAACTAAAGAGAAAAAATAAAATGAGAAAGATAATAAGAAAATTTAATAACACTTACTTGTGGAAGATGAAAGAAAAAAAGGAAGAGATATGATAAATATGATGCTCTTTGAAGTGCACCTCGCTTCCAAAAGGTTACAGGCATGAACAACTTTAAGAATGGATGAAGAACAGAGGAGAAAGGTTTGGAAAACCAAAGAGAAAGCTTTGAAATTTGAAAGTATGGAAGTTATAGAAAAAAATGAAAAAGAAAACCAATTTATTCAACATTTTGAGCAAGGGATGGCTAGCAACAGACGACATTGAGAGACATCCCATTCCTCATTGTAAAAAAGACCATTTTGGCCCTTAAACCTAATTTAAGCTCTATTTCTCTGTTTTAACTAATTTTTCTTCCATTTTTAACCTTTTTTCATTGATTTTTTTGATATCTATCCATCTAAAATTAATTAAAAACATTATTTTGGCCTTTGTTATGTGTTACAACATTATTTTACAATATTCGCAAGCATTAATTGCCTTTTACTACACGTGGGTGTCTAAAAGTATGGAATACTCTCTAAAATTCATAATGCCTCTTGTGATGATTGATTATTTATGTTCAAAACCTTTGAGAGCTAATTGTTAAGACACCAAAAATTTAGATCCTCTACAAAAGGAGAATAAAGGAAAAATGCAACAATATGCATGTGCAATGTATGGGACATGCAAAAGATGCATTTATGGACTTCTAAAGGTGATAGATAGGCTGCATGTAGGTCATTCCTTATGAGGGATAGGCGTCTGTCATCATTTTTTATAAATAGTATTTCAAATTTTTTGGTCTTTGTGCCTTTAACCTCTCGCTTTTTAAGGAAGCTTCTATCAGGTATTTTCTCTCTCTTCATTTTCCTTTCTAGTTATTTCCTTTTTAATCATTTATTTTTCTTTATCATTCATGCACTTAGATCTTTTAGAAACTTTATCATCATAAACTATAAACTTTTCAAACTGCATCGATTACTGAAAGATCTAAAAATATGGAAAGATCCTCAATTAGCTTTGTACTCTAGCTTAAGGTTCCCAATGAGGGTATCTTTAGATAGGAAATTATTGCTTACTGCTACCCGGTATTAGGATCCAAGGCTTCATGTGTTTAGATTTACTCATAAGGAGCTATGCCCTTTGCTAGAGGAGTTTGCTGCTATGGTCGGTGTTAGTTTCGATCTCGATACTCGAGCTTATCTACCATCTCCTATTTTTAGATATCCTAAAGAGGCTATCCATGCTTTTGACATTCTTCCCTCTAAGGCTAGAGGTCTTGTTTCGTATGGAAGGATATTCTCACTGGTGCCATTGATCGATGTGCTAACCGACTTTAATGATGTTTCTACTTTCTATTTTGGTGTGGTACTGCTCTATTATTTCACTTGATGCTTGCTGGTATGCACTGAGGATCCCATGACTGGAGATTATAAGCTATTCAGTATAATGGATGGCATATTCTGGAGGTATAACCTATTTCTCATAATTTTGGCAGAGACCATTATCGATTTAGATTATATTCACCATAACTCTGGCTCTCCTCTTATATGTAGCCCCTTGCTTCTTTAGGTATGTCTTTAATTTTAAAGGTAGTATGCCTCTTGTGGATTTTCATACTGTTTTTTATTAGAAAATATGTCTTTTTGGATTTTCATGCATTCCTTTACCTTATTTTTGCCTGAGATAAACCCAACTCATGTCAGCGACTTTTCTAGGTATGGATTTATGAGAAGCTAAAGCTATTGTCAGAGCTTTCCCCTCGAGTTAGAGCTACAGGTACCTACCCCATGAGATACATCATACTTAAACATCTATAACATGAGTTTCTGATGGTCCAAGAGGGACCGAACTAGCTAGACAGTTTGACAGATGGTGACATGATGTTCATATGCAGTTGGTTATCACCTCTATAGTTAGGGATGGAGGATTTGGATGCGTTCCTTTGTGTGGACTGCATCTTGCCACTTTTTATGTCACAACCCGCTGTACATACTGGTTCATGGGTTGACAAGATATTGTTAGGTGACCATTAGGCTTTTGTGGTGGTACACTTAACTGTTATATCATATCAAAGTATTATCAGAGTGTATGGACCTAACTTCTAATAAGGATTAGCATCCCTGACATTGGCGCTTATGACTCTTACAAGTGATGGGTCACCAGTCTAGCTATCGATAATAGACTCTAGCCTATTAGGCATCAAGATGAGAGAGAGGTGATATAGATAGATTAGATTGGATACTATTACATATTATGTTTTTTACTTTTATTGAACTTTTAGCACTTGAACATGTGAAAAGATTGTTGCAACCTCCAGTTACATTGATGACATTATGAGTATATGCATAATATTTCTTTATAATTTTAGTACATATGATCAGCATTTGATATTACCCGAATAACATGTATTAATTAATCTTACATTGAAACTTTACAAGCATTATAACTCCTATCATCAATCAACCTTTTCGGATTTTCTTGATTGATTATTCTTTTTTAGCCTCTAATTTTTATTGAGGATGCCTTTTTTTTTTCAATTTTCACCTTGGCAAGATACCTAATTTTAGCAAGGCTTCCATTTTTTTTTTATTTTCAAATCGTGAGGCATTTATTCTCTTCTTTTTCTCTTTTTAGTCTTAGCCATGGAACCTTTTCAATCTATTTATATTCATTAATTCTCTAAACTTTTTGCCATCATTATCTGACAAAATAGTATCTCCTTTGGATAATAACTTCCTAAGTATAAAATGTCCTTCCTAGGTGGGCCAAAACTTAACTCGAATATCTGGAATTCCAAGTCTCATCTATTTGAATACTAGATCTCCTTCTTTCAAAGGATTTTTCCAAACTTTCTTCTCGAACGAGCAAGCCAACCTCTTTTGATAAACTTAATTATGATAATATGTCATCATTCTGTCCCCATCAAGTAGGTTAAGCTGCTATTGTCTCTGCCTAGCCCATTTTATTTCAGGTATCTTAGCTTCCAAAATAACCTTTAGAGATTGATGCTCAATTTCTATTGGTAATACTATTTTTGTCCTATAGACCAAGGAAAATGGCATAGCCCCTACTGGAGTTCTGTCTATAGTCCTATATCCCATAATACAAAGGGTAGCTTATTAGCTCAATCTTTATAAGTTCGAACCATCTTGGCCAGAATCTTTTTAACATTCTTATTAGCTGCCTCAACTGCTTTATTTACTTAAAGTCTATAAGAAGAAGACTTATGATGCTGGACTCCATACCTAATAAGCATTTGCTTGGTTTCACCGGAGAACTATAGCCATTATCAAATACTATATGATGGGGGTAAACCATATCTACATATCTAACTCTTTTCAATGAACTTGGCCATATCCCTTGCATCTATCTTTTTAAAGGATTTTACTTCTACCCACTTGATGAAGTAATCAATGGCTATTATGATGAATTTGTGTCCATTTGAAGTGGGTGGATGAATCATTTCCATGATGTTTATACCCCATGCAGTAAATGGCCATAGCAATGTAAGGTTGCATAACTTAAAAATAGGTAAGTGCCTCAAATCTGCATACTATTGGCATAATTAGTACTCTTTAACATACTTAGAATAATCAGTGCCCATTGTGAGCCAAAATAAATTTTGGCACATAAACTTGTTAGTTAAGGCTAAACCATTTATGTGGGCTCCACACACCGCATACACCTCTTCTATAACCTTCCTGGCTTTCTTTTCGTCTAGACATCTTAATTGAATCCCATAAGGTAGTCTCTTATAGAGTAATCCTCCCATGGTGATGAATTGGATAGATAGTTTACGAATTAATCTTTGATCCTTTTTAGTTGCTTTTTCGAAAAACACCAACTTTTCCAAATAATTTTAAATTTCATAGTAACTAGGTTTTCTATCATCCATTTCGGTATCTATAATTTTTTATCCTCAAACTATGGCTTATCCGAAATCAAAATCAGCATGGGCTTTATACTTACCCTTTTTGGATTATCCCATATGGATACTAAGGTAGCTAAAGCATCTGTTAGCTACTTCTCTTTTTTAGGCACATACCTAAAAGTACAAAGCTTAAATTATCTGCTCAAAGCCTTTAAACACTTGAGATAGGGCAACAATCATTCTTTCTTGATCGACCATTCACCTTTCCCTTGATAAATTACCAACGATGAGTCTTCAAACAGTTCTGTAGATTTCCCCTCCACAGCTAATAATGTTCTAATTTTAAGATACAGGCTTCATATTTAACTTTATTGTTCGTTACCCCATACCTTAGCTTCTTAGCCAGCGGTATTTTCTCTGCTTCAGGGGTGACTAAGATTACCCCTACTTTAGCCCTTTTATTGTTCATAGCCCCATCAAAGTACATCTACCAACCTTTCATTATTATGGCTGCAATGTGCTCATTAAGAAACTTATAAGTTACCTCCTTTCCTTCTAAAGGTTGATTAGCTAGGAACTCTGCTACTTCTTTTCCTTTAATGGTTTTTCTAGTGATGTACTCTATGTCAACCTCTTATAGAAGAATCAACCATCTTCATATTTTTCCTAAAAGTGCAAAAGCTTTTTGTAAATACCTAAGAGGGTTCTCTTTAGTCACTACTTAGATCTTATAAGAATGGAAGTAGTGCCTTAGCTTCTTTGATACCCATAACTACCAGACAAATCTTTTCAACCTCTATATACTTTGCTTCATAAGAGAAAAACTTTTTGCTAAGATAGTATACTGCATACTCAATCCCAAAGTCATCCTCCTAAGACATCATTGCCCCTATTAACCTATCGTCTATGGCTAAATATAAAATTAGAGGCTTACCTATCTGAGGCAGTCTCAATACCGGTGGATGTAGCAAGTATTGCTTAATGGTGTCAAATGCCTTCTAGCAATTCCCATTTTAGACCACTAGTTAATCTTTCCTAAACAGCTTAAATATTGGTTCACAAATTAAAGTCAACTTAGCTATAAACCTGCTTATGTACTGAATTCTCCCTAGGAACCCTCTAACTTCTTTTTCTCTCTGGGGTACTGGCATTTCTCTTATGGCTCTTACCTTGTTAGGATCTACTTCTATGCCTCTCTAGCTTACTATATACCCTAAAAGCTTACCCCAAGTGACCTTAAAGATGCACCTATTCGGGTTGAGATGAAGATTATACTTGCTGATCCTTTGGAAAAACTTTTCTACTGCCTTAAAATGACCTTCTTGGGTAACCAACTTGATCATTATGTTATCCATGTACACCTCCACCTCTTTAGGAATCAAGTCATCTAATATCTTAGTTGCCATACTTTGATAAGTAGTACCTGTATTTTTAATCCTAAAAGGCATGACTTTGTAGGCATATATCTCCCATTCAGTTATAAAGGCTATTTTGATCCAATCTACTATCTTGTTCAAAATATGGTTATACCTAGTATATCCATCCATAAAATTGGACATGGCAGAAGCAGTTGCACTATCAACTAGGACATCTATATATGGTAGAGGAAAATCATCCTTAGGTCAAGCTTTGTTCAAATCTCTATAGTCCACATAAGCTCTTACTCTCCTATCCTTCTTTGCTACATTGACTACATTTTCCAACTACGTGGGGTATTGGACATCCACTAAGAACTTAGCCTCTGTTTGCTTCCTTATCTCATCTTTGACTTTTTCAGCCCATTCTGATCTAAGTCTACTAAGCTTTTGTTTGAATAGTTTATACCCTGGGTATGTTGGAATGGCATGTTCAACAATTTCTTGATCTATTCCTGGCACGTCTTTATAGGTCAGACAAAGAATTTTGCATCTTTTTTCAATATTCTCTTAAATTTTTCTCTCTTTAGGAGTTATTGATAACTTTAAGTTTTGTGTTTAATTTCAGTATATTTTTGTTTGTGTTTATGCCTTATTTTGTGTGATTTTTAGAGTTTTAAGTGTTAAATTTCTTTTTTTATGCCAAATAGAATTATATTGAGATTTATCAATTTTTGGTGCGTTTAATGGGATAATTTTGATTTTTGTGCAGAAAATTGACTTGCACATGATAGAGACCAAAGTGCCTCGGCCATATGTCTTGTAGAATCCCTAATTTGCACTGTTTCATTTTAGTACTCGACTAAGACCATTTGTTTTGATCGTATCCAATGTAGAATTCAAAGTTGATTCAGTCCAGAAGGGTGCACTCGGCTGAGATACTTTGGTCTTAGCCGTGCAATGATGCTACAATACAATTTTACCCGATTGGACTTGATTGAGACCATTTGTCTCCACCGTGTCCATCTATAGATGCTATAAAAGCTACGTTTCTATTTGGATAAAAAGGGAGGAGAGCAGCTGTTTTAGATCTAGGATTTTCTTTCTCTATTTTTTAGGATTTTCTATTTATTTTCTGTAGTAGTAACTTATATTATATTTATTTCAATGTGAGTTTTAAATTTGATTTATTTTCAATACAAGTTTTAGGTTAGATTTAATTTTTTGCAATTAGTTTTAGTTTTATCTTTCATTTTGCTGGAAAGTTGGAGGAGAAGGCTTGGATTCAACTTGGAGCTTCATCAACTACAATGGGCTTTTGGGTTTCCTATTTCCTTTCTCCTTTTACTTTATTAATATTTAATTTATAGTTTTATTGCTAAGGGACCTATGAATCCCCATGCCTATGTAATGGATTAAAATTATTTTTGATATATATATGTCTAAATGTTTTGTTCTTCATTGGGTTTATTTATTTATCTATTTTACCAAGCATTTAAGCTTTTTGCTTCATTGGGTGATTGGTTATTATGTTTGAATGGAATGGGTATTTGCATGATCTATTTTAGATTTGTATGATCTATGAATAGAGGGAGGTAGGATTCCAGAATAGAGGCCTTAGGTTTATGGCTTATGTATTGTTAATTTCAGAAATAGTTAAAGGATAGATGGGTATTAAGTTAGTAAGCTCTGAAATGGGATACTAGTTCATATCTAGGTCTTGGGACTCATGCTTATAATGGCTATCGGATAAGCTCTGAAATGGGATACCGGGTAGTCAGAGTAGGCTCTAGAATGGGATAGTAGGGGTTTAGATAGTTTATCTACATTTAAGACATATGATTCTTTACACTACAAAAAAAAATTGGCAATTAGCGATGACATTTTTCGTTGTTAATTGCCAAAATTTCCTCACTAATATAATTTAACGACTGCTCGAAAAACAGTCACTAATAATCCATTTGCTAATATATTAGCGACAGATCCCAAATCAGTAGCTAATTTAGCAATGAAAAATTAAGTCGCTAATTAGCTTGTGCCGTCGCTAATTTATTTTCATAATTAGTCACCAATATTATAATAATAATTTTTAGCGACTACATTTTCCATCACGAATTTCATAGCTAATTATTAATTTATTGTAAAAGTTAGCGATGAAATATTAGTCGCTAATATTGTCGCTAATTATTTGTTAAATTCTAACGTTTACACAGTAGCGATAGTGTGCTGTTGCAAATCCATCGCTAAATTATTGCATAATTTAATTTTTTTTATTTGCTGTATTTATAAATTTTCATTCTGTACACAATGATCGCTATTTATTTATTTTCATCCTCTACATAATAATGATCTCACACATACAGACATATATTGATTCCAAATTAGAATATGTTCCAAAATACACATATATATAGAAAATTATTTGAAATCTTACATAATATTATCCTCAAACAATCTCTCATAAAATAACAAAATAGTAATAATATCGTACAATCTTTGAAAGTAATAATCACAGTTACAGTTTCTTTTGCACAAAAGTTTAGTTTCGGTTTCTCTTATACAAAAGTTTAGTTTGAGTTTGTCTAATATGAAAGTTTGATGTAGCATTACCATCTATCATCTTGGCTTCAATAATGGAAATATCTTCATCATCATTAACAGGATCATACCCATAACGTCATTTCCAAATGCTAGTTTGTTCATCCCATGCCACCTTATCTTTCTTACGTTTCTTTATACCTATGAAACCAATCAATAAAATAGAACCAAGCACCTCGATTTTCAGTAATAGAAATCCAAAATTAGTCAAATCTTTGATATGACTACACTAACAACCCTTGTGTCCTTATCTAAACCCATATCTCAATTATATATAAAATCCACTTGTAAGAATAAACTCTTCTAGAATCTACCTTTTTAACACATATAGGAATTAGCTAATGATTTAAATAAATTTCCTTTTGATCTATCTACCTTTTATACTATATATAAATGCACATTTCTAAATTAATAGTCTATCTACTTGCAGTTGCAGCCCACTTCTTAAAGTTTGTCTACTTGTAGTTGTACATTAAACACAACAATAGAATAAAAGGTAAAATTTTAAATTTAATATAAAATATACATTATCATGTTGTAATCAAAGCTAAGTTGAGTCTCATGTAGTTTAAATTGATAAGGAAATAGATATGGAAGCCACTTGTCTCATTTCAAGATTATCACTTAAACTGTACTTCATGAAGAATCAAATCATCTAAAAGGAATGCCCAAAGTTGTACTTGAAAGCCAAATCTTGTCTCATCTAATTAACTAGCTTCTTTTAATAGTTAAATTCCATATTTGGGACCAAATGAGATCCCATAAAGATATAAGTATGAAAAAGCAAGAGTAAGCATGAGAGAGACCTAAAGAACTTCTAGGAGCTCTCACGTGTAGAGAGAATTATTATTAAGCCATATCAATCAATCCCAATTATCACATGATCAGATATACACTCTTACACGTGTGCTTATAACAATTCCTTTCTAGCATAGGTTACACTTATATTACCAACTGCCTTGAATTTATAACTCTATTTTACTTTCTAATTAAAATAATACTAACCTATATTTCTAGTTGATTATTATTTAAGTGTTGGCAACTAGAATAAAGAAAACATGCCTAACCTATATGTATATGTATTTCAATGAATTAACAAGGCTCAATAACCAATTCACTATACCTATTTATTTCAATTGCTTGGTTTGCTAAGTGCATATAAATTTATAAATCAATTTATGCACTTGAAATCAATCATGAATTCAATCACTAACTTTTAAACAATTATACTTTCACTTATTTTATATTTCAATTCCTTAATTCACTTTGCAGTCAATTAGATCACAAATAACTAGTTAATATTTTAGCATGATCATATATATATATATATATATATATATATATATATATATATATATATATATATATATATATATATATATATATCAATCATCCTACTTATAACGTTATTATAACATTTTATACCCAAATGAGTATATGTAAGAATAATCCATCTCTATCATGCTTTGCAGTGTAACCACACTACTATAGCTTCATAATTAAGCATACAATGTAATATTTCATCTCTCTACTTGCACCTGTAACATTGCAATTCAATTTTTATTGTTGATAGGTTTATTTCCTAGCATTTGTATAATTTCTTAAGGAAAACATGAGTATGTAACATCAAGCAAAAACCATTACTTCAATAAGGCAAATACTTCACACTAAACTATATAATATATGCTAGTAAGCATACACCTTAAACTTTCTAAATTACCTCTTTACTATCCTTAGTTCTAAGCATGGTATGTATTAAAACACAGTCTAACAACATAATCCATATAAACCTTGTTGTATATACAAGTTCCTCTCTAATCAACTTTATTTTTATTCCAATTGAACCTTCAAGAGAACTACATTATTTATTCCCTATAGGCTCTATTATTCTGAAAGCTTCTAGCTTCTTTATTAAATATATAGGAAAATTATCCATTTTTTCCCGTGCAATATACACAATAGTGGAGTTATTGTAATTTGCATTACAATTTCAACCTACTCATTAATATGATTGTAATTACATGGCATTTCAAATTTCAGTAATACCTCACCCTATAGTTATATCATTTAAACTTAAGCATTTTCGTGAATTTAATTATTATATTTAGACTACAATAAATCGAATACTATAACAACCACCAATACTTATAACCAATACTTATCCAAATTATAGGAGCTGTTGTAAATTTAATATTAGCTTAATTCCCATACACACATATTAGGTAACTCAGTGTTAAAAACAAAATCAATCAATGTACCAATAAAACAATCCTATGAATTCTTTAAATTAACCATCTCTACTTTCTTTAACTCAAGAATCTATTTAATTTTGTAGATCCTTTAGCATTGAATCATCTTGTTAAAATAATAAATTTCAAAATTGAATTATAAAAATGCTCTCAAAGGCAGTGAGTCATAATTAATATGTCTGTGAACTATTATTATAGTGATAATGTTACTATGATGGACATCAAGACAACAAAGTATAGATGAAGCCAATTTCTAGGAAAATGACTAGATTTAAAGCAAGTCAACAAGCTGCTGCAAAAGGATTATGCACTAGAAGGATGAAGATCATTTCTATACCTTAAAGGTTTATCCTCTATCTATAAGGCAATCCAACTCAATTATTTACGTTGAACATTAGAAACAATTATAAATTATTCAAAGATAACAAAAGGCTCACCTTTGCTATAATATCTTGAGCACACTTATTGAGTTATTGACTGAAATATGAAGATATCAATTTATTTTGGGCCAATACCATCAAAAGATTCCAAATATATATGCTTACAAAAATCTTGAAGAGATAATTTCAGTATTCCATACCTTAAAGGTCGAATTTGCTTTCATATGCCTATTCATATGCTCGTCGAATCAATCATCGAAGCTTCATTGGAGACTCGCCGAAGACACACCGAAGCTACCTGCTGGTAGTTAGAGCCATCGATAGTTTTCAGGCGACATTCACGTGCCCTAATACTGCCACCATTCATCAGGATTGAAGCTAAAATGTCTTGTTCCACCATAGCCGATCTCTTTGTCGCAGGCGAGTGTGGAGGAGTGATAAGCACTGGAGAAGTCACACTACCTCATGGAGTCGTCGGTGCCAGTTATGACACTTGATGCTGCCGTTGATCACTGAAGAGGGGTAACTTCACGGTAAAAAAAGAGTAAGGAGAGGGGAGAAGGAGATCAAAACTACAGACGATGGGGTGACGTGTGGAGAGGTTGCGGTAGGGTGAAAGCCGAGGCTGCCGGTAATGGCACTATCAATCGGGGAAATGCCTCATCCGTTCTCTTGCCCAACCTTAAACCCCATTTTCCTCCCTCCCCCTCCGTCTCTTTCTTTAAGCTAACACATTGTCCAAAATAAATATTTTCTATTTTCTATTCTTTCTTCTTTTTCTTATTATTTCTTTTTGTTTCTTTCTTTTTATTTATTTGCCCTTTTTAGTTACTATTACCTTGTTTTAAAATTTGTGGTCCAAAAGTGTCCTCTAGAATATTTTGGGGACTAATTTTAATTATTATTATTATTATTATTATTATTATTATTAGCCAATAAGAAATTTTAATCTTATTATTATTATTATTATTATTATTATTATTATTATTATTATTATTATTATAGTTATTTTAATGATTATTATACATTTATTCATTTTAATTCATTGTTAATAGTTCTTAAATTTTGCTTTAAGTTCAAATTATTAATTTAAAATCTTTATTATAATTAATGTAATGTTCTAAAATTTAATTTGTCGATATATACTGTTTAGAAGTTTTTGTGTGTGTGTGTGTATGGAAAGAGAGAATGTAGACTCATATTTGAGATATTTCAACTATATTAGTTGTAATTTTTCATTATGAATGAAATATTTAGAAGTATATTTAATGTTTGAATTTATTATAAATTGGATGTTATTATTTTGAAATGATTTAAAGTAGGTATTTTATTGTGTGTGTGTGTGTGTGCATATATCAACCTTCAAATTATACTCACTCGTATAGTATCCTCAAAAAATTGACCTTCGTGAACCGATATCAAAAGTACTGTTCACATATTACAAAGTATTGTTAGGTGACTCAAATTTTGGAGTATTACAGATCAAACTCCCCAATTTCAGATTTTATTTCTTATTTTCATTAAGATAACTAACTTTTTAGTATTGTTATCAATTATTTTTCGATCTATCACTTATCAATGATTAGGGATGATCTACTGATCTGGAAAGAAGCATTGAACCACAAAAAGTCTAAAAATAATACCTCTCAGATTTTGAGGCGTTACATAACTACCACATATAACTGGACATAGATTTATATTTATTATGATAAGTTCATATTTATTTATTTTTATAAAATAAGTTCAAATTTAATGAACAACCAAATTTATTTATTTAAATGCTAATTTTTATTTGATTATAGATAATTAAGTGATCACACATAATGAATACAGATTTTATTAAAATATGTGAAAAAATGGTCAATTTCAGTAGTTTTAAAAGTAAATTATATTTAGTTAAATATATGGTATAATAAGATTACACATAAAAAATACAATTATAATATAATACGATTGCAAGCGAAAAAATAAAAGTAAAAAATTATAATGTCCTTGCCAATTTTAATTATTTTATCTTTATATTTAAAGATGGTTTGATAAATATATATAATTAAAATTCTTAATAATTTAATATTTGATCAAAATTTTGCAAAATAAAATTAAATTACAAATTTTTATATTACTATTTTATAAATATTTATTTTTATTAATCTTCATAATGCAATTATATAATAATTGAAACAAATGGTTTATTATTATTATTAAAAATGTAAATTTTCTAAATAAATAACTTTAGATTTTTGTATAATTGATAAAAAATTATTATCAAATTATAATATAATTTATAAATTTCTATTACAAAATAAAACATCCATTTCATATGGTCTATATTAAAATTACTTGAAATTATACATAAATCACGCGACTGAAGTTAACAAAAATTATTTTTTATTTTTTTGCAACGAATTAGCCACTAAATTTTTTTGTTGCTAATCTTTTTACCGAAAAAAATACTATTAGCGATAGAACAATTTATGTCGTTAAACCATCACAAAAAGTGGAGCTATATTTTTATTCCAAAATTAGCGACTAAAAATTTTGTTGCTAAATTTCTGAAACTAATTTTACGAAAAAATAAATAAAAAAATTAACGATGGAATTATTGTTGCTAATTCTCACAAAACATGACACCTTTATTTTTCACCAACAATTAGCGACTGTTTATTCATTCCATTGCTATTTTGTCGCAAAAAAATAAAAAAAAACCTTCCAACGACGGAATTGAAAAATAGTTGCGAAACTGTCGTAAATTTACGACTAAAATAATGCCGTCGCTATTTTTAGTCGCTAATTTATATTTTTTTTTATAGTGTTAGGCTTAAGTTTATTGGGTATGAAGGATTATAGTAACTTGGCAATTTTTTTATTAATGTTTTAATATTGGGTTTAATTAGCTTTATTGTTTATTTATTTTTTAATTAGACTTAAGAAGCTCTCAATCAAAAATTTGGAAATTTGTGTAATGACCTCAACACCAGGTCAGTCTTGAATCGTAATTTTCGATAGTGAACAATGCTTTCAAGATGAAAAGTACATATCGAGGTAAAAAATATTTTATTTGACCATCGAAAATGTTGATCACTGTTAGTCCGAGATTGAAATTTGGAGTAAAATCGAGATCAAATAGGTCTCCAAAAGTCAAAAATATAAAAAATAAAGCAGTTTGGTTCAAAGGTCAACTAGGTTGACTTAAGTTTGATCGAGTTCTTAAAAATAGCAAATGAATTTTAAAAATTATCAAAAAATTATAGACTTGCCTAAAATAATGTGTAGAATTTTTTGGCTATAAAAGTTAATTTTTTGGTGATACTAGTAATTGTTGAATTGGATTGATCTGATTGAATTGAACCAGTAACGAACTCTGATTTGGCTGAAATTTTATGTACAGCCTATTTTAGACATGATAAGATTGATAAAATATAGTTTAGGATAATTTGGATTTAGAAAGTGAGAGAATTATAGAAAAATAGCATAACGGGTCTAATTAGGGCTTTGGGGCTTGAATACGTGGGCTTTAGGTTAAACCAAAGCCCAACCCATTAGACCACTATATAAGGCAAGTGGGAGATGATATTTTGGGTGTATCATCCTTATCCTTTCAGCCTTCATCTCTTTCTTCTTTGGTCGAACCATCATTGCCACTTTCTCTCTTAATTTCTTCAAGTTTTCTCTCTTTCTCTCTTAATCTAAGCATCCTAAGTGTAGTTTATTCTCCGTAGAAGACTCTCAAGGTCTCTACTCCTTTCTTAGAGTGAGAAAAGTGGGAGAAAATAAGTGTGATAGTGAAAGGGTTCAATGTAAGGTAAGTGAAATTTAAGGTTTTAATTTAGTTTAAAGGTGTTTAAAAGTATTTTTAGGTGCCTAAAGTCCATTTATGATGTTAATTTGAGCATAAGAGACCAAAATCATAGTGTTTCTATTGTGAAGAATTTGGACCCTTGTAAATTCTTGAGGTAGTGGGCAATCTTCTAAGACTAAAGGTAAGAAAAAAGAAGCCTAAGGAAGATAAAGCAAGTGAGAAAGGTTAGTGACTATAAAATCCATCAATTTTTCTCAATTTTCCATAGTTTTGCTTTATATAACTTAAGTAAACTTAGGAAAAAATGCATGTTTAATTGGAATTGAACTTAGAATAGTGATTATCTGCCTTAAAATGACCTTTAGAGAGCTTAAATTGAATTAAAAGCATTGATAAGATGGGCATATTTTTTTTAGATTGTTTAAAGCCATAAAATAACTCTAGACATGAAATTGTGTGTCCATGAATTTTATTAGAATTTATGAAATTTACAAGAATATTTTTCAGAATAAATTTGGATCCTGTTTAATGTGAAAATGATGAATTATTGTGAAATAATTCATATTTAGGTGAAAATGATGAATTATTGTGAGATAATTCATAAACTATACAAAAGTGATTAAAAATGTAAAATGATTGATGCATTGAAATGAAAAAGTAAGTGAAAAGTAAAAATGTGAAAAATAATTTTTGAATAAGTGAATCTTTGCCCTTAGTAGTAGTCAGGCAGTCAAAATCTAGTTTAGGATATAATTGGCTAGCCATAGGAACATCTATCCACGGTATAAGTCATGGCGACTTGCTTTGCTATAGTAGGATCATAATGATCTTTCATAGTTTCTGTATTATCTACTCTATTCTATTTTTTAATGGAATGGTCCTTCAAGATCATTTCCTTATTCGGTTGTGGGCTTATGGGATCCATATTTTGTATATCCAGTTTGAAGAATTCTACCGAATTTGTATTAGGGGTATAATGACAAATATGAATGAAAAGTATAAAAAGTAAAGTGAAAATAATGTTTAGAATGAAAACTCAATTGAAAGAAAATAAAAAGTTTAGGGGTAGAATAATAATTTTCCAAAATAGTAAGTTTAGTGAGTAAAAATGATAGAAATGAATAAAGGATAAAAAGGAAAGAAATAGACAGCAAATAGCCTGACGTGAACTTTTATTAATTGGAATGACTAGAATAAAATTTTACGTGAAAAGTTAAAATAAGGATCAAACGGTAATTTTGTATGCCAATAAATGAACATGGAGTGAAAATAAGTAAACTAGTGGCAATTTTGTAATTAAAGTGTAAAAAGGGTAATTTTGTAATTAAATGAAAAAAATTAAGAACTAGATTGAAAAGTTTACCAAAGTAATGGTATTAATCTGTATTATATGTAAAGTACATTGATAATTGTGTTTTTGTAGAAAAATAATGAATTTTGTATGTATAATGCAATTGTCCATATTTGGAAAAATCTTTGATTTATAGTCACCACTGAGCACATTTAATACTCAGCACATAGTGTTTACTGTATGCAGGTTCTGAAGACTAATTGGAGCATAGTATACAGTGGAGCAAATTTTGAAGAGAAAGAGACAATTAAAAACTATTTGGTGTTTTGGCATGTATATACTTAGCTATTTGAAGTGAAGTATTGGTTTATAATAAACAGTATTTGAAGTATATGTAATTATAAATTATTAATTGGAAGTGGGATTAAATGGGTGTGTTTGATATGAGAATGGATAAATGGAATGTATGTATATTTTATTATGAATTGTTGTGCCCCTGAGAGGCTGTGGATTATCTATTTTTAGGTTGGATAGGCAAGTTTTTAAGATGTTATATTGCCGGATTTTTACTAAATAAATAGTAAATTGAGCAGTTATAGGTCAATCGATAAGTTTGAATTGTAATTATTATTGATGGCAAAGAATTGGTGATTAATGGATTAATTGGTTCAATATAAGATGTAATAAAAAAATTTCAGCTAATTGCTTAAATCAATAGGATAATTATTTTAAGGGTATTACAATTTATCTCATATTAATCCTGCTCAGTTCTAGATATCTCACTGAATAGCTCTTTATCCATTGGGTTCAATATTCTAGGGTCTAAACTATATTCCCCTATATTACTCGTCGATTTAGTGCAACTACTAAGATCACAACAATTATGTCTGATGCCAATAAAATTTTGTTTGGATTTTCTTTAGTTCCAAGATTAAATAAACATGTGTTTGCTGAGTTAATGTCAAATGGTTCATAATCATGATTATGCATATTGGAATTAGAAGAAACATCACAAAAGTAAGTGAAATTGTTCATCTTATTAATATAATCAAAAGAGCAATCAATGTTCTCATCAAAAAGTTCAGGAGCATAAATAATATCAATAGAAACATCATCTTCAGTCTTGGCAACATCAGATGTCTTTCCAGCCTAGGTCTTTTATGAATCCTCACCTTTGACCTTCTCCTTGCCTTTCAACTGAATGGTGAGCAGCTTCTCTATCAAAACTTCCTCAGAAACTTCTTTGTCCTAGGTTGAATGGTGCAGCAGGATATCTTCATCTCAAAAACCCTTGAATGTCTTAATAATCCCTTATTCCCAATCAAAGACATCATTTAATAACTTAAATCTTGGAATTACTTCACCCCATATTAGCTAAGGTTCATTCTCACCATAGTAGAGACAAATACCTAAAGTCGGTACAAACTCTGGAAAATGTGGGGAATCATTTTCTCTACTTCATTCCCTTTGCCCTTCTAACTGGATCCAATAAATCCTAAACCTTTCTTATCCTTCTGACCCTTAGCAACTATAACAGTTTGAGGCCTTTGGAAGTTCTTACCCAAACCAGAACTAGGAAATTCATCTTCTTCATCATGTTAACCACTTGGGGGTAATCAACAAAGCTATCCTCACTTTCTTTATCATTGATGGTAGACATATAAAACCTAGTGAAAGGTTGTTTAGCTATCTCGAGTATAGACATATGATTCTCCTTTACAGCTTTAATTGTGACTACCTGACCATAATGGATGATCTTAATCATTTGATGTAATGTTGAAGGCACTCCACCCAGCTTGTAAAACTATGGTATTCCTAATAGCACAGAGAAATTAGCTGAAATAGGGTCACCACAAACTCGGCTTTTATCTCAATAGACCCTATCTTCACTAAAGCCTTAAAGGTTTTAGTAGCTTGCCTCTTGGAATTGTCATAGGAAGAAATGGTAAAGTCTAATTTATTAAGCATGTTCTCATTCAACCCGAAAGTTGAAATTTCCACCAAGAGGACATATTAATTGAGAAACCGTCATCCACCATCACATAAGCCGTGTGCTTACCAATGACCTAAGCTTTGATGTAGAGAGGACAAACATGATTCCTTCCTTCGGTAGGTAAGTCAACATCAAAGTACACCATGTTTTCACCATTCCTCCTCTAACCAAAGCCAGTAACATAGAAGGTGAGATAGTGGTAGCAACAGTAGACTCACTTAGGGTTTTGACTAACTTCTACCTATGTGAGGGAGATTGTCTTAGCAGGTTCTATATGGACATCTATGCATTCATTTTCTTTAACTGTTTAATTATTTGATTTTCCTTAACTCCTTTTCTGTTGGCATTGTAGTAGAGGCTGGTTTCCTTTCAATCATCAGGACCACTCTCCCATTCCTTGTGACTGCTTCAACCTTTTTCTCTTCTCTTACTTCCTCTTCACTCTCACTGGCTTCACTTGCCAAACTCCATATATCAATGGGCACTAAAGCTCTTTCATCTTGATCCTCTGTGGAAGTGTTCCAAAAATCAATCATAGAAACTGGCTAATTTTCTTCAACTGGCTTTGTTACTTTAGGGGTGGAGCAAGTAACAGTTAGGTACTCATTGCCATATAGGTCCTTCATCACATACCACTCGGGTAAGCTAGACCTAATAATGAACACCGGAAGTGGCATAGCATTGTAACCTCCCTTTTTTCTTTTTATCTCTCATATCAGGATCTGAAATCTACTTGATATCTATCAAATCCTGAATCTTATTCCTCGGGGATTGGCAATAATTGATCAAGTGCCCAATGTGTTGATGGTATGCACAGTACTGATCCTTTCTGTCATAGGGTAACCCTTGACTTTTCATTAGCCTTAGGGGCAATGGTTAAAGCTTCCCTTCTTTGCTCAATCTATCTAATACTTAAGACAGTGAATTTCCCATGTTAGAATAATGCATCTAACTATCCTTTGTAGAGAACACTTTTGCAGTCTTTCCATTTTTGTTCGACCCACTACTCTTACCCATTGTCTTATTATTACCAAAATTTCTCCTGACATTCTCACTACTTGCCCTCTTGCCTAAATACTCTTCTTCAGCCTCTATAGCTATATCTTTTAATGACTCCCAATCCTTCAGACCTTTTAACTTCAAGCCATCCCTCAAGTATAGACTTGCATTTTTGATAAATAACCTAATTTGATCAGATGTGTCTGGATTTTTTTTTCATCTCCATCATCCTATTCCTCCACCTAGTGAGGCACTTATTGAAAAACTCATTATGTTTCTACTATAGTAGCTGAAAGTCCTTCAAAGTAAGTTCCATCCTAGTGCTATAGTTATACTATTTAAGGAATTCCTTGATTACTAGATCTCAGTCCTCTTTAGTGTGCCTATCTAACCTATGGTATCAATCTATTACAGGTCCAATCAACCTTAAGCAAAAGTATTTCACCTTTTATTTCATAGATAGCGTGGTCTCTTTCATGATCGGTGTATACTATTTGATATGTGCCAAAGGGTTTGAAATGCCATCAAATCTTGTCAGATCAAGCATCTTGAACCTTTAGGGTAATGGGTCATCTCCATTCAAATCCCTACCTTTAGGGTTCATTCCCCTACCAGTAGATAGTAACCTAGACATGGCTTCAATCTTTTCTCTATCTTCTTGAAAGCTGGATTCTCAAGACTAGGACCCCTAATCTTCATGTTCATCATTGGAGGGACATAGTCTTTATCCTCATATTTTATGAAGTCATCATTAGTGTCATGCCTCTTTTCCCTTTTAGGTAGATCTCGAAACAAAGTAGCATTAGCTATGACAGCATTCCCAACGTGTGTTGGCTCTGCTATCTTACGAACAGGTGTTACAGGTTGAGTTATAACATTAGGTTCTACAGAAGCCACCATCCCACCAATCATGGCCATAAGCCTTTCCTCAAAATCTTGGAACCTCCTATCTAACCTCCGATCTAAGTTATCTCGCACTGTCGAGGGCCTAGTAGGAGTAACATTTGACTTTTTCCTTTGGAATGGAAACCTTATAGTGGTGTCATCAGCCACTTTCCTAGTCTTATTTCCCCTTTTGATCTCATTCAATTCATCGTTTGCCATGTCTAAACTTATTTTCTAACTGCTTTCTAATAACTAACTTAAATTCAACTCAAAATTAACCTCTGAACCTAGATCTAAACTGGATCTCAGCAGACTAGATATAGATCTTTAGACTAGGCACTCGTTTAACCCTCTAGATCACCTAAACGAGTCTATGATGGCTACAAGAATCAGAGGTTATGAGTGATGCATGGTAAATGATGCATGAGTATGGTATATATATGATGTATAAATGCAATGCATGATTTCACTAGGAGTTAATCACAATCACATATAAGCAAAACAATAGCCTTTCAACCTTATTACTCCCACACAGGCAGTTGTGGGGTCTCTTTCCTAAGTAGACTTAGCCTATGGGTCAATAGTGTACCAAATGGATACGTATGATGCATGGCAAAAAATTAGCAGCATAACCTCTCTAATTGAAAATGTAAGCATATGGGTTTTTAACCATTATATATTTTGACTAACTTATACAAATCAGGTTGGGTTTATCAGGGTATGGCAGCCTTTGATTGGTACCCTACTATTATGTTTTAGTTTGGTCAATACATAAAGGATCATATAACAAGATTATGGTTATACAACCTAGGAGAAGTTGTTATTGTCATTACATGAGCTTTAATCAAGGGTGATGAAACTTTAAGGCTACATAAGCATAGTCCCTACCAATAAGTGTAGCTCATCACAAGCAGAATGACCAATGGGTTACCATTTTATATACCATTGGTACTAGACTTGAACTATTGGGTCTCCTTGATACCTTTCTACATTAAGTGAATGTAGGACGTGCTTCAGGATAGCACTGGGGCTAAAAAAAGATTCCTAACTTAATTATAAAGCTCTAAGATGAATACAAAGAATGCAGTTTAGAAAGGAGACATGATTAATTAGTAAAACCTAACCATAAAAAACATAATCAATATGCTTTTTGGAGCAAGATCTCTTTTATTCCCAGTAGAGTTGCCATTGTGACATACGTTGGAGCCATACTCATTTTTTAGGTTTGCTCTTAGAGGCCCGCTTTTAGGGTCTAAGACCAGAAGAGGCTCACTTAACTCATAAATTGGCTACTTCACAATAAAAAAAGAATCTAGCCTAAATTATCATTGATAGTCAACCCATGAATGCATCTACTAATAAACTCAAAAGAGGTATGTGTCATGGAGTCACCATCCAACAGAACATTAGGAAATGATTTTTGACCTTTTTATGCCTAAACCATCCAACAGAACATTGGGAAATGATTTTTGACCAACGGTAAAGACATTTATATACTAAAAAAAATGATACAAAATTAGTATTATAAATAATGCCATAAAAATACTTACATAATAAACTATGCAAGTAGAATGGAATTAAGTACAGAACCACATCATACAGAATTGAATAATGAAGAATAATGCCTTATACATTACAATAATCACATGAATGACATAAACACATAAATTACATGAAAATACATAAAAAATAAAGCAAAAATCCATTCATAGATGCCCAAAACAATAAAGGGAAAGCCATATATTGAGCGAAGGATAAGACAAAGGGAAGGCCAACATTATTTCACATGTAGCATGACAGATAGGCATCCATTGGGTTTTCTTTTTGTCCATCACCACTGGTTGAAGTAAAATGCAGAATTTTCATGGTGAAAATGTAAAAGGTCATACAAAATGTATTTTAACCCTACACATGCAATCATCAAGCATTAAACTATGCTAAAGAAATGTTTAAACATGAAAATATGCCTAAAATTTAGCTAAAACACATTAAAATATAACTTCATAGAATAAAAAAATAAAAAACTTAACATACAATAAGAGAGGAATCTCATTCTAAACATACCATTAACATATCAATTCAATTTAGATTTATCTTGTATCATATATAAGCATGAAAATAAATCAAATGTAACATTAAAAAAATATTATAATAAATTTCACATGATTTATGCATGGCCATTCTAGGAAGAGAAAGAGAATTAAAATAGAGAGAGCCTAGGATATTGCCCTCAGGAGATATTTTGACTCTAAAATCTTTATAGTCCAGGTCTCCACTTCGATTTGTGATCCTTGCTTTTCAAAAATATGCAATGAAATTCATTTGTGTGTGCATGTGTTAATTAAAAGAGAATAGTATAGTAGATTTTAGAGAGAGTAAGAAATTAAGTTTTCTTTTTCCTTAAAATGGCTCTATAAAAGTGATTCCTCTTTCTTAAAACCCTAGATTTTTAGATTTTATACCTAGGTTAGAGGTGGAGTTTGATTCCAACTCCAACTATTAAAATCTAAAGATAAATCCCTTATAAATTTAAAAAAACTTTTGAAATATATCTTGCCTTTTTAAATTCCAAAAATTTAGGAATTCTGGATTTTGAGCCATGGACATGCATCCCTCAATAAAAGGCAGCCGTCCTTTAGCTCTAGCTTCTTAAAATTTCCAAAATACCCTTAATTCAACCTATACAAAAGAGAGGGAACCATAAAAGATCGTCCCTCAGGTGATAGACGACCGTGTGCCACTTTTAAAAGCCTAAAATAAGGTTTTATGCATCTTTTGTAAAAAAACTTGAAAATATTTGAAAAATTATGAAAATATTTGAGAAAATGTGAGAAATTCACAATCAGAGTTTCAAGATCCAAACCTACTATTAGTAATATACTATTTTCCTATCATCAGGTAATCCTATCTAGGTTGTCTCAGGTCACGATATCTAAAATAACCTTTATCACCAAATAGGGTACCGATACCTACCGGATTATGCCTTTTGGGCTTAAGAATGTAGGTTCCATATATTAGACGATGGAAACTAGGATACTAGATGACTTAATTCATAAAGAAGTGGAGATATACATGGATAACATGATGATCAAGTTGGTTATCCGGGAAGGCCACTTTGAGGCATTGGAAAAGTTCTTTTAGAGGATCAACAAGTATAACCTTCACCTTAACTCAAAGAAATGCATCTTTTAGGTCACTTCGAGTAAGTTCTTGGGGCATGTAGTAAGCCATAAAGGTATAAAAGTATATCCTAACAAGGTGAAGGCCATCAAAGAAATGCATGTATCCTATAAAGAAAAGAAGGTTAGAGGGTTTCTAGGTAGGATTGAGTACATTAGCAGGTTCGTAGCCAAATTGAATTTGATTTGTGAACCAGTATTCAAGCTGCTTAAGAAGGATCAGCCAGTGGTTTGGAATAAGAACTGTAAAAAGGCATTGACACCATCAAAAAATTTTTGCTGTATCAACCAGTGTTGAGATTATCATAGGTAGGTAAGCTTTTGATTTTGTTCTTGGCTATGAAGGATAGTTTAACGGGAGCAATGATCGATTAGAAGGATGATTTTAGAATTGAGTACACAGTGTACTTTCTTAGTAAGAAGTTTCTCCCTTATAGAGCAAAGTATATAGAAGTTGAGAATATTTCTCTAGCAGTTATTTATGTGTCAAAAAAACTAAGACACTAATTTCATTCAAATAGAATATAAGTTCTAGCTAAGTAGAACCCTCTTAGGTACTTACAAGAAGCACCCTCACTCTTATAGAAGATGTAAAGGTGGTTGATCATCCTATAAGAATTTGATATAGAATACATCACTAGGAAAACCATTAAGGGAACAGTGATAATAGAGTTCCTGGCTTGTCAGAAGTTTAAAGGAGAAGAGATAACCTACAAGTTTCATAATGAGAACATTAAAGCCATAACTATTTAAGGTTAGCATATGTACTTTGATGGAGCTGTGAATAACAAAGGAGCAAAAGTGGGAATAATCTTGGTGACACCGAAGGGAGAGAAATGCCGCTAGCTAAAAATTAAGGTACAAAGCTATGAACAATGAAGTCGAATGTGAAGCTTACATCTTTGTGTTTGAAGCCTTATTAGCCATAGAGGCAAAGTCTATAGAAGTATTCAAAAATTCATCCTTGGTAGTCTATTAGATGAGGGATGAATCATCAATAAGGGAAAAGCGATTACTACCCTACCTTTAGTATTTGAAAGCTTTGATTAGTCAATTTAAATTTTGTACTTTTGGATATGTGCCTAGATAGAAAAAACCATCTAGAAGATGCTTTAGCCACCTTAGTGTCAATGTGAGATAATCCAAGAGGAGTAAGTATGAAGCCTATATTGATTTTGAGTTTTGATAAGCCATGTTTTAAGACGAGCATATTTTGGATGTCGAGGTGGATGATGGAAAACCTTGATACTATGAGATTCGAAACTACTTAGAAAGGTCAGTATTCCCTAAAGTAGCCACTGAAAAAGACTAAAGGATGATCCATATGCTATCAACTCAGTTCATTACTGTAGGTGGGATGTTTTACAAGATACAACCTTATGGTATCCAACTAAGGTATTTAGATAAAAATAAGGCAAAAAAGGTTATGAAAGAGGTACATGCAGGCATGTGTGGAGCTCACATGAATGGTTTAGCCTTAGCAAAAAAGATCATATGCCAACTGTTCTTTTGGCTCACAATAGACATTGGTTATTCTAAGTATATCGGAGAATGTCAACTATGCCAATGGTATGCAAACTTAAGATATTTACCCATTTTTGAGCTATGCAATCTTACATCAACATGGCCATTTATTGCATGGGGTATAGACATTATAGGTATGATTCATCTGTAGGCTTTAAATGAGCACAGGTTCATCATAGTGGCTATCGACTACTTCACCAAATGGGCATAAGCAGAATCCTTTAAGAAAATAGATGCAAGGGATATGGCTAAGTTCATTAAGAAGAATTTGATATGCAGATATCATTTGCCCCACCATATAATGTCAGATAATGGATTATAGTTCTATGGTGAAACCAAACAGATACTTATCAAATACGAGATCTAATACCATAAGTCTTCTTCTTATCAACCTTAGGCAAATAGAGCAGTTGAGACAGCTAATAAGAACATTAAAAGGATTTTTACTAAAATGGTTCAAACTTATAAAGACTAGGCTAATAAGCTACCTTTCGTATTGTGGGGTTACAAGACTACAACCAGAACTTTAATATGAGCCATTTCATTTTTTTTGGTCTATAGGACAGAGGCGGTATCACTAGTAAAAATTGAGCATCAATCTTTTAGAGGTTTTAGCAGCAGAAATACCAAAAATAAAATGGGCTAGATAGAGATTGTCATAGCTTAACCTACTAGATGGGGATAAAATACGGGCGTACTATCATAACCAGATTTATTAGAAGATATTGGCTCGCTCATTTAGAAAAAAAGGTTAAGAAACATCCTCTAAAGGAAGGAGATCAGGTGTTCAAACAATGAAGGCCTAGAATTCCAGATGTCTGAGGCAAATTTAGGCCCACTTAGGAAAGACCTTTCGTGCTAAAGAAATTATTATCGAAAGAAGTTATAATTTTATCAAATAATGATGGCAACGTGTTCAAAGAATCGGTAAACATTGACAGATTGAAAAGGTTCCATGGCTAAGACTGGAAAGAGAAAAAAAAAGAGAATGAATGCCCTGAGGGTCGAAAACCAAAAAGCAGCAGCCTTGCTATAATTAGATGCCTCGTCAGGGTAAAAATAAAAAAAAGGCATCTTGTGCAAAAATTAGAGGCTAAGTGAAAATAATCAGTCAAGAAAACCTGAGAGGGCTGATTGATGATAAGAGTTAAGATGCTTTTAAAGTTTCATTTTTCATATTAAATAATATATGATGTTGAAATAATATCAAATGCTGATAATGTATATCAAAATTAGAAAGAAATGCCATGTATTCAAAATATTATCAATGTATCTAAAAGTAGCATATATCCTTTTCATGTGTTCAAAATGCAAAAAGCCTGATAAAAATAAAAATATAGTCCCATGATAATATTTGATCTAGTCTATCTGTATCACATCTCTATCTCCATCTAAGTGCTTAAGATGAGAAAGCCTATTATCAATTACTGGACTTGTCACCTATTGCTTGTATAAGGTAGAGGTGGTGAAGTTACAAGTGCCAATCTCAGGAATGGTAGTCCTCACAGGGAGTCGAGTTCAAATCCTTTAGTGGTACTTTGATAGGAAAGGAATAATAAGTATACCACCTTAGAAGCCCAACAGACACTTAAAGATGTCCTAGCAGTCCCTAAACTGGCGATCATAGTGGGCAATAATGTAAAAGGTGGCCTGATACAATCTATACAGAAGAACACATCTAGAGGTTCCATCTCAAACTATAGAGGTGATGGGTAGCCATGTGCATTTAAACATGATGTCATCATCTGTTAATTGAGCTAGCCAGTTGACTCCCTTCTAGACTAAAAGGAAGTCATGTTGTAAATGTGTGAGAATAACATATCTCATGGGGTAAATACTTGTGGCCTTGACTCGAGAATGAGGCTCTGACAATAGTTTCAGCTTCTTACGAAGCCATATCTAGAAAAAAAAAGCTATTGGGGTGAGTTGGATTCATCTAAGGAAAATATAAGGCAAGGAAATACATAAAAATAAGAAAGGATACATTTTCTAATAAGAAAAGCTAGTGTGAAAACCCATAAGGGGTGCACTACCTTCAAATCAATGACATACTTAAAGCAGCATAGGCTACCGATGAGACGAGAATAAGGGTCATACCGAACAACATCCAAATCGAGAATGGTCTTTGCTAGAATTAGGGGAAATGGATTATGCCCCCTGTGCATATGTCCAATATGTTGAATAAAACATAATCCCCAGTCATCAAGTCATCCATTGCATTAGCAAACATCGAGCAAAGCAACAAAGCAAGATGATGCCAAATTGGAAAGTAAGCACATCTTCAAAGTCATTCAGGACATCTGTTAGAAGCTCTAAAGAAAAAAGTCTCCCTTAAGGTATTAAACCCCTGACCTCAGAAGGAAGGATACCCAAGACACGAGCCACCTCTCTAGGGTAGTTAGGAATAATAGAAGGCAAACATGGTCGGGTACTAGGTGAAAATCTTGCATTGATTATCTAAGCAAAATCTTGCATTAATTATCTAAGCCACCTCTCATGTCATCCAACAACCAGTGTAATTTTACAAGTGCAGAGGTCATCATGATAGAAATTCTCAAATGGTCTAAGTGCAAGAGTAGTGAAGAAAAGTAAATAATTGAATAGAAAAATGATCCAAAAAAAAGGGGAGAAAAAGAAAATACCTAGCACAAGCTTTATTAGGAAATGAAAAGGTCAAAGGCACAAAGACCAATGAGGAATTCACACTATTTATAGAAAAAGGATAACAGAGGGCCATCGCTCAAAAATCAAGCCATGGCCAACTTGACTATCACCTCTAGATGACTAAAATGTATTTCTTCTGTATTCCCATGCATTGCACGTTTATATTTTTGCATTCCTTCTTGTTTTCATTTTGTAAGGAACATGAAATATCCATGGCCAATGTAAAAGCTTTAGAAGATCCTAGACATGAAAAACAAAAAGGAATATATATTTCAAAAGTTCAATAGGCACACAAAATTTCAGGGAGTATCCAAGTATGTATAATTAAAAATAAATAAAGTATGTGTACAAATGTAAACGTGATAACATCTAAGTAGATAACAAAAAATTAAAATGATGTGTTTTATGATAAATAATGTAAAATAGAAATTAAAATAAGAAAATAAAATAAAAAGAAAAGAAAAAATAAAAAAAAGGTGAAAAAGGAGTGGTAGAAGGGACGTATGAGGTGGCCGTCTATTGCTGGCCATCCGTCGCTTGAAAATTTGAAAAGAAAATATCTTTTCTTCTTCTTATTCTTCATCTTCTTCTTCTTCTTCCTCCTCCTCCTCCTCATTCATAGTAAACAACCATTTCCATTTCTTTAAGCTTTTCTCTCAATTTTCTTGCTTTTTTTCATTTCTCATCCATTTTTAGAGCCACTCACATTTAAATTCTCCTGGAAGCGATGCATACTTCAGAGAGCGATCTATTTATTTTTTCATTGAATTTTGATATGTCTATTGTTTGCACTTTAAGTAAGTGTTATCTTACCTTTTTCTTATTTATTTATTTATTTATTTTATTTAGATTGTTAGTGCTTTAGGTTCCTAACATAGGTGCTAGGTGTGGTTTACATAATAATTGCCTTGTAGTTTAGATTCATACAGGTTTCTAGAAATTAACTTGAATTTGTGAACTTATAATTACATGACACTATAGTTAGGAGTAAACCTTTAAATATGAGCATGTAAGTAGCACCACTTGTAGTTATTTTTGTATCCAACATAGATAGTTCTACTTAGGATTGTATTTTAAAACTTTTTAACCAATAGTTACACTAAAATAGTACAAAATGATTTTTGTTTAATATTTCAATGATGTGAATTGGATTGCTTGATGGCCAATGATGGTTTGTGGATTGGTTAAAATGCTTTTTTTTTGTGTAAAGGGCAAACACATTCCTAGCCAAAATGTTATTGAATTTTTGTTGGATTTTTTGTAAATTATTAAAGCATGTTTGCTAGATTACCCAATAACTGGTATAGGTTGTCATAATTTACCTTATGGCACTTAGTGTACATTTCTATGCAGGTTGTCTAGCTCCAGTTTAAGTTGGCATGCTGTCAAAATTTAAACTTAACTTTCTAGCCAAATAATTTACTTGTTTGCTTGAGACCTAAGTCAGTCATAGGATATTAACATCTAATTTTTACAAGACGCCATGCAGGAACACTTATGCCACCCCGACCCTACCTACACTAGCATACATGACATCTCAATAGGCCAACGGATATCGGGCTTTACCACAAGTTTAGTTCAAATCTAGTTATTTTATGTTTAAATAATTCCTACAGACTGTGGGATTGGCAAAAGAGATCGATAGACTATTGGATGTAGCAGGGTGGATAGATTTTTTCACTTTGACCTTTCATACTTACTCGGATGTGACCAGAGAGGTTCTAGCTACTCTAGAGTATGGAGGCTACAAGAGATTGAATACTGAGCAGGGAGTAGTCCAGTTTTTGGTAGGAGGTGTCCATTACAGCATTATATGCAAATAGTTCATCAAGGCCATGGGTTTTTCAGTAGGGCCATACATGATGACTCCTAATAAGACACTAGATTGGACTCAATGGACATTCATTATGCTTTCAGGAGTTGTATACCAGTTGAACATGATAAAGAGCATTATGTTGGCTACTCAGGTTCAAAGATACATCCAATGAGTGTTGTCTATATCTTATCTAGGCCGTACAGGTAGCCTTAAATCAATTAATGTGGTAGAGATTACCAGCTTATAGGGGATACATGAGTACAAAAGGGTAGCCATCACACATGAGATTATCACTTCCTTTCTTAGAGTAGCCGTCTCGTCCACCACTTAAATCTGCATAGACGGCATAGTGACTCGATTGCTATTAGCTTTGAAGGTAGACAATAGTACATTTAGGCACCCAATTCAGGAGGATATCTACGTTGACATACAAATCGCTTTTATCATAAGGATCATAGAGCCAGTGTAGGGTCAGGAAGGTCAGTATAGACTGTTAACTATCTCAAAAACTAAAGAGAGCTATAGCTTGGATCTTATAATGCTAGATACACCAATAAAGGGAGATGATCAGGGCCAGGATCAGCAGCCTCAACCACCTCATCTTTAGTCACCACAACTAGTACAACATAATAACCAATAAAAGAAGCCATAGGAGCATCGAGGGGAAAATATACTCTAATTATGAGATTGACATGCAAATAAATCTTTATGATCTCCTAGGTGGGTCACCTCAGCCACCAGTGCATCCACGATCATTGATTAAACATCAGCAATTATCAGCTAGAAGGTTAGGTATATTTTCTCCATATGAACACTCGGGTGCATCCTCTTATACTGCTATTCCACCATATGGACATTCAAAGGCATCTATTTTGACTGTTCCACAACCATCAGGGCACCTAGAGATATCTACATCTATTGCATTGCCAGTACATCCATCATCAGCCCTCTCATCTAATGACATTTTAAGGAGATTATCCATTATGGAGGAGGCTATCCATGGATAGGATCATACCTTATAATCAATGCTAGCTATAGTACAATCATTACAGATTGAGGTATAAGGCATCAAAGTTGAGTTGGTGATTATGGGGAAGAAATTTAATGCATCCTTATAGGTAGTTTATAAGTCGCTCACCTAGATCAGGGAGTAGGTGGTCACATTGAGGTTGAGGTCCTCAGAGGGAGATAGATTGTGGTTGAGATAGATGAACAACTCAGGAGGTACATTAGAAACTTAAAGGATGATATGATGAGGTACCTGGAATAACACTCCAGAGCAGTCACCAGGGTAGGATAGGGTTTAAAATGGTTGGCTGAGGTGATAGCATGGATTCTATAGCCACTAATCTCTGCATTGCCAGGGTTTGAGTTTAGGTTCAGGAAGTAAAAAGAGCAGTTGTTAGTAGCACCATAGGTAGTGGTACCAGCCAAACCTTTCAAACCATCAGCTTTCAAACCTCTATCAAGGGTAGCTTATCGTAGAGGGTTAGGGACATCTCATTAGTGTTGTCATTTTGCTTCAGGTAGTTACAAATTTTTTTTTGGATATTTTTGATGTATATAAAGTTAGAAAGTATATGTTTAATTCATGTATTTACTTTATGCTTTGATTATTCTATATGCATGCTTAATATACCTCAAAATTGTAAAAAAACACTATAAGATTGACAATAAAATACAATTTGACAAAAAAATGAAACAAAAAGTTAAATAAAATAGATCAATCATGAACAAAAGAGAAAAAAGAAAATGATAAAAAAGAAAGGAATAAGACCATACTTAATAGACAAAATGCTAACATTAAATCTTTCTCACAGGTACCTAAAACCCTCTCAAGGGGCACATATCTAGCACTTCAATGGAAAAACATGCTAATGACACCCACACCAAGCTGGATATAAAGGATAAAGTATTTATAAATGGAGAATTAAACTGGATATGAAAGATAAAGTATTTGTGAATGGAGAATGAAAGATTGTTTTTCTGTTAGGTCTAAGTTGTAGGATTATTCTCTCTTGCAATTATGACCATGTAAGTGGAGTTCTATATCAGGTTTGAAAGCATTCTCAGTAGGCAATTGGGATTTTTCACAATAAATCCTAACATCAGGGTCAATATTTTATCTCACCAATTGCACTATCCCTAAAGATCGCTTTCCTAAACTTTTATTATTGATTGCCTTGGAAAACCTAAATTATCACAAGGTCATAACCAAATACTGCTGGAGCCAAAGGTATATAATGATCATAATGCTATCGTAGCAGTGAATGTTTATTTAGGCTACCACTAAAAGGACTATTTGGTAATGAACCATACTTTTTTAGAATGTGGGATGTTTCGATTTAAACACGTTAGAAGTTATAAGGATGATGTTGACAATAAGGAACTATTAGACTAGAGGTGAAATCCTGAAAATAACGTAAATTTTGAAAAAACACAGAGCAAAATTGGACTTGTTGATAGTTTTGATGATGATGGTTTTCCTTACATTGATGCAACTGTGCAAAAAGATGACAATCATTAGGAAGTGTACAAAATCTAGCTAAGATCATAGTATAAAATTGAAGTGCACAGATAGACCTATGGTCTAGAAGTTGTTTTGACTTCCAATAAAGAATAGAATTATCCTATAAGTGCCTCCATGGTAAACCTACATATATGAAAGGTGAGCTTTAAGCACATTAATGACTCCTTACATATTCATATTGGCTAGAAATTGTTCAAGTAGAATATTGTTTAAAAAAGGGGGTAAACACGCCTACAGATGGAGTCAACCACCATAATTGTAAGGTTACGTATGCCTAGGGATGGCACCAACCCACCATTACTCAATTTCATTTGATTCTACATGTCAACAAGATGGCACTAATCAAATGCAACAAACCAACCTAATTCTGCATATCGATAAGTTGGTGTTAATCAGATATAATCAACCCATCTTGATTTTTCATGTTAATAAGCTGACGCTAATCAAATAGTCAACCAAGGGTTAACACATCGATAAACTAATGTTAACTATTTAAACCAAGGTTAACAAGTCGACCAGCTGACTGTAACTACCCAACCTAGGGTTAATAAATCGATAAACTGATGTTAACTACCTAGACCAGGGTTAACACATCGACAATCCGATGGTAGCTACCCAACCAAGATAATCACTCGCTCAGATGGTACATGTTTCAAGATAATTAACCAAAAGATTCGATGCCTTAAGTACATGTCTTTTTTCATTCACTCTAAATTTTGGCTCACTTTAGTACTAGTGCACCAATTTTTCAAAATTGAAGGCAGCTGTAGACATCATGACTCGAGGTAGCCTGTCAAGATTATCCGATGATGAGAAAATGGTATATTTTTTATAAAGACTATAGATCTCGAAGCTCCGATATGGATTTTTCATAATTTTTATGAAAATTTTATGATTTTTTAAGTATTTTTGAAGTTTTTTTTACAAAAAAATACTAAAAACCATGATTTTTACCTTCAGTGATGACAAACAATCATCTGTCATATGAGGGATGGCCATCTGTGGTGACCTTCCTCTGTCTAGGTCAAATTAGGGGCATTTTTATGAATTTTGGATTTTTACCTGAAGGACGGTCGTCTGTGGTTAAATTTCTAGATTTTCCACATTTTTGGTTTTCAAAAATAGAAAGATAAGATTTCTCCAGGAATTTTTAGTTCGAATTTTGAGGGGGTAATGCCTCCATTCTTAGAGAGTTATAGTTGGAATGCAATTCCAACTCCTATCTATGTATAAAAGATAAGAAAATTAGAATTTCAAAAAGGGACGATTCTGGAAAAAAAAAGATAAGTTTTTAGAAAAGAAGAAATCAATTCTTCTCTCTTTAAGGCCAAACTTCTAAACAGTCTTTTAATCCACCAAAACACATAAAAAATCATTTTATTTTCTTGAATACAAAGCGAAGATCAAAGCGGAGATCTAGACTTCAAGACATATATACTTAGAATATCTTCTGAGGGTAATATTCTAAACTTTCCTCCACTTTCTCTCTATAGATTTATCATGTATATTCATATTGTTTGCTATTGAAATTAATATATTTATGTGTTATTATTCTGAAATTCACATGTTTAATTTGAATGCCATGTTAGTCTAGATCTGTATGCATGATGAAATATTAATTTAAGTATGGTTTCCTCCATGGTTGTGTGATTTGAAGCTTGTTTTTTTATTATGATGTTTTAGATGTTAATGTTATTTTTGCATAGCTAAAGCATGATTTAAGGCTAAGACTTTAGCTCGGAATGTTTTAAGCTCTTATATTCAAACATCTTAGATTTACGTGAGATTTGGGTGAATTTGGTGTTAATTTTCAGCTTTCTGTTCTATCCCTCGAGTGACAGACTAGAAGAAACCACCACAAATGGCCATCTAGCAACTCGACAGACCGGACATCACGATGATTTCCTCTGATCCTGTTCCTTCTTTAGTCATGGGCATCTGTCACCTTATCTAGGGGCATATGTAGCTAATTTTAGGCTTATTTTTATGTATTTTGTGTACTTTTATTATTGTTCATGTTGTTTTATCAGTATTTGATGCGTTAACTCTTTCTTTTACATATTTTGTTTTTGTATGCATATTTAATTTTATGGTTTCGTTCTGTATTTTTATTTTAATTAGCCTTTTAATTATAATGCTAATTTATCAATTTTTTGTCTTTGTATGAGTAATTAATCCCATGAGCCTTAGGAGGATCCTTTAAGATCATCATGCATTAGAAATCATGCCCCGATTGGTTCTCTTCCTCTCTTTATTCATTTATTTTCATTTGCATTTTTTTATTTTATTATTTTGCTTTATTTAGCCTAGTTTTTTTATGTATTCATTTTGGGGATGTAATAGTTAACAAAAAGGAATTTTTATGCACGTTTAAAGGGAAAAGGATAATAAAATAATTTTTATTAATTAATTTGGGCTTTTTCCTTAAAATATGGATCAATGTCCAATTTTTCAATCCACAAATCAAATAAAGGATGAAAAAGTTTTTTTAGGTAAAATACGCATGAGAAAACCAATGTTCCTAACTTAAATGAATGTCCCAATTTATGTATGTAATTTAATTCTTTGCCGGTTGATTTGCTTTTGTAATAACTTAAGTATAACTTTATTCTTTTTATTTATTTACTGCTTTCTTTATCTGATTGGGATGTTTATTTCATTTTATTGCCAATGCATCGTGTGAGAGAGGAAAGTGGATTAACGTTTAAAATTTAGCTATAAAACAACACCTAATTGAGATTCCAAGTAAGAGTAATATACCAAACACCAATCTCTGTTTAGGTATCAAAAGATTGAGATTCATTTTTTAATATTTTGTTGGGTGCTCGACTTCATGACACCTGCCTCTTTAAGCCAATAGTAAATACCTTTAATAGTTGACCACCAACAATAACTTGGATCTTAACCCTCTGTTTATTATAAAATGGCCAATTTTTGAGTTATAGTGAGACTCGTATGGTCTTGAACTCTAAAAGTGTGTCTTCAAGAGCAAATCTAGAAACGAGCGTGATTCCGGCGCACGTCACATTATATTTTTCATTTAGATTAAATTTAATAGTCCCCTTCTTGTTAAATAATCTCTTATTTTATGGAAGTTTTATTATAATTGAAATTCAATGGAAATCCAACTATTAAAATAAAGGAATATAGAATCACCGACAATTCAAATGGTTAAAAGTCTAATTACTTTCCTAATTAATCAGAATTTATACCATCCTTTTGACCTCAAAGAAGTATTACAAAAAATAAATGGATAAAACTTTTAAATCAAACAAGAACTTCACTGGACCTATATTTTAAATAGGCTTAGGTTTGGGTGGTGCAAGCCTAGACCTGTATATAGGTATTATGTGATTTGGGCCCGTTAAATTTTGGACATTTGGCCCACTGCTTATAATATGTTTGTGTTATGTTTTGAGGAAATCACGTTATTTACCACCTTTTTAATTGTTCTTTTAAAAAATACTCAACTAATTTTCCAAGCTATCATTTATATAGTTTTACACCTTTAACTTTCAAAAATACCCATTTTTATATATAAATATACTTTTTATTTTGCCGTTCTCCTATAAAGAAGCTTCTCTCAAGCCAACTTCTTTCTCCTTCCTCCAACTTCCCCTCTCTTCTCTCTCTTGCCTTCGCTTCACTACTAGAATTCTTTAGTAAAGTTATATAATATATAAATACGAAGTTGCTAAGCAACTTTGCAAGTCAACCATAAGAAATCCAAAGAATTTAAGAATCAGATGATAAACATAAATAAAATAGAGGTAGAAAGAAAAGATTTTTGAATCATATTTTATCCTTATTTTTCTAGGCGTCGTTCTTGTTTCTCTTGCTCTTTGTTATTGTTTAGATCCTTAGAAGAAGAATCTATGGCTGAGGCACTAATTGGAGGGGCATTTCTTTCATCTTTTCTTAATGTCTTGTTTGACATAATGGCTACTCAGGAGTTTATGGATTTCATAAAGGGCAGAAAGATAAGTGATAATCTCCTTCGAAACTTACAAGCAAGGATTTTTTCATTAATGGAGTGCTGGATGATCGGATAATATGATAATAACATGTAAAAGTCAAAAAAATAGAATTAAAATCAAATTTTTATTCATTTGATCTGAAAATAGTAAATTTAGTGGTTGGACTACTCTTAGTTAACATTGTTTGAACAAAAAATATAAAATAACAAAAGAAAAATATGCATAATTTGTATTTAAAAGAAAGAATAAATTAAAGTAAAACAAGTCTGTTCACGACAAAAATCATTACACTTATATGCCTTTCAAAAGGTAACAACAGTACATGGAAACAAAACAAAAAAATTGTATTTACACTTTAATTAACTTAATTACACTTTCACAAAAAAGTCCTCTCTATATATTTGCTGAGTCATATGGTGGAAAATTTATTGTTACTCTTCACATTTATGCTCTTCAAGCCATTGTTCCTAAAGAATTGAAGCGTCAAATATGAGGCAAATTTATCATTTTAGATCATAACTCAAATAAATATTGATTGATTGAATAACCATTAACTAACAATATGAATTTTTACTTAATTACTGTTACTAATTACAATGTTTAAAATACAATATTTATTTTATGAAGAGAAAATACATTATATTTATTGGGTTTTATGAATATAAAATACAGTATATTTTTTTTATGAAAAAAAAATACATTATATTTATTGAATTTTATGAATAGAAAATATAGTATATTTTTTTATGAAAAAAAGATACAATGTATTTTATTTTTTCAAAAGAAAATACATTTTATTTTTTTATCATGTACTGAAATCAATAAAGTTTAATACATTTTATGAAAAAATAAAATGTATTTTATTTTGTGAAAAGAAAATACAGTGTATTTTGTATTTATTGGATTTTATGAATAGAAAATACAGTGTATTTTCTTGTATGAAAAGAAAATATAATATATTTTATTTTGTCAAAAGAAAATATATTATATTTTTAGAGGCTTTCATGTATAAAATATAATATTTATTTTATGAAAAGAAAATACAATATATTTATTGAATTTTATGAATAGAAAATACAGCATATTTTTTTATAAAAAGAAAATACAGTGTATTTTATTTTATCAAAAGAAAATACATTATATTTTTATTATGTATAGGAATTAATAAAGTCTAATACATTTTATGAAAAGAAAATACAATATATTTTATTTTGTTAAAAGAAAATATATTATATTTTTAGTAGATTTTCATGTATAAAATACAGTATTTATTTTCTAAAAAAATATAGTATATTTATTAGGTTTTATGAATAGAAAATATAGTATATTTTTTCATGAAAAGAAAATACAGTTTATTTTATTTTGTCAAAAAAATACATTATATTTTTAGTAGTTTTTCATGTATAGAATACAATATTTATTTTATAAAATAAAAATACAGTGTATTTATTGGGTTTTATAAATAAAAAATACAATGTATTTTCTTTTATGAAAAAAATACAGTATATTATGTTTTGTCAAAAGAAAATACATTGAATTTTTTATATACAGAAGTTAATAAAGTCTAATACATTTTATGAAAAGAAAATACAATATATTTTATTTTTTCAAAAGAAAATACATTGTATTTTTAGTAGGTTTTCATGTATAAAATATAGTATTTATTTATGAAAAGAAAATATAGTATATTTTATTTTGTCAAAAGAAAATATATTGTATTTTTAGTAGGTTTTCATGTATAAAATACACAGTTTATTTTATAAAAAAATATAGTGTATTTATTTGATTTTATGAATAAAAAAAATAGTATATTTTTTTATGAAAAGAAAATACTATGTATTTTTTTGTCAAAAAAAAATACATTGTATTTTTATCATGTTAAAATCTGGTGTTGAATTTTTTGTTTCCAATGACTTTTTTTTTTCTTATTCAATTGTTCAAATCTGCTGTTGAATTTTTGTTCATCCAATTTTTTCTATAATTTCGATCCTAACTGATGGTTGATATATGTGGGAATTTTGATAAAAATAAATTTGTTAAGTAGTTAGGTGCAAATTGAAAGCTAAGTTTGCTGGTGGGAATTCCCTAGTCGGAAGTTTTTGTCCAATATTCCTTCTTGATATTTTACAATTTCCTATTTGTAATGGATTGTGTTTTAATATTGTTAAATATCAAGAGAAAGTGATGGGTATCACTAATGTTAAACTTGAATCAGATTAGAAGTTCATATTCCAACAAAATGAAAGTTTGAATAGCAGTTTGCTAACAACTACAGATGAAAACAATATCTATAACAAAATCACCATCAAACTTTTTTCATTAATTTGGAAAATGTAATCTCTATTACTAATCACATGGAATTTCACCCTTTTGTTTATGAAATCATTAAATCTCGGTTATTTCTTCAGCTTATTTTTCTTCGTTTTTTTCTTCTGCCTTCCCCATCTTTTTCTTTGTTTATTTCTTTTGGTTTTGTTTCATCTCGTTCCGTTACATATGCTTCTTCACTTTCTTTTCTTTTGGATTAGCTGCTTCATCTATTTCTTCATTTTTCCTTCAGCTTTTGTTTCTTCTGGATCTGCTTCATCATCATCATTATCATCATCATATAATATACATACACCATATATATTGCAATCTTAACAAGTTTTTCAGAAGAATTTGTGAAAGAATTGGTTTGATTGATAAAAATCGTCCAAGACAATACTAATTTGTGAGAAAATGAGTTTTATTTCGTAAGATGAGTTCATTTGTAATCAGAAAACTACAAGTGGGGTATTTTTGAAATAGAAATTTTAGTAAATGGCAGATGAGAAAGATGGAAACGCGGGTGGATAATATTGAAAGTTGATTTTGTTTTAGTCATTTATGTAAAAACCCCTTATGTTTTTGCCTTGATCAACGTTTTCTTTTCCAAAAAATTTTGCCGAGTCAATATTGGCTCGCAAATTATTTTTCATTTGAAGCAGCAAACCAATATCCATCAAAAGCATCGTAGGAAGGCCCAATATATATATATATATATATATATATATATATATATATATATATATATATATATATATATATATATATATATATATATATATATATCTGAAAATTTTCGAGTAGTCCAACATAAAAATTAATGACTTTGCTATCATGTAAACAAAATGAATTTTAATTTAACTCAACCTCAAAAATTAGTTTATAAACTGAGGATTATCTAGATATTTATATTAAATATTACATTTTTATAAATACCCGATTTGAGATACTTAACATATATGATAAAGATGGCTGTAACATCTCACTATCACAAATATAATTTATGGCAACGGTACAAAATTGTTGCAAAATATATTAAATCTGCATAGTTGTTTTATAGCAACAATTTGACCAATTTGCTTTGTACTTGAGTTTCGACCAAATAATAAAAAGTTAAAGTGCAATTTGTATTTACAAGAAAAATTACAGTGAAAACCGAAAAAAAAAAGGTAAGGAGTTTTTTTCTTATTTTCTTTTTTAATGAGCAAAGGTTTAGAATTGTTAAACCAACAGTATATTTCCTCACTCTCACTCAACGATTTTTCTCCATGGAGAAAGCATTTCACGCAGGGATTAAGGAAAACGGCTAGATGTGTGAGGATGGAAACGTTATTGTTTGTAAGAGAGGAACTTCATCGATTGACAATGGCAATTGTTTCGACAACAGTGGAGCTGGAGTGAAAGAGGGACAGATTGCGGACAACCCCTGAGACGTTGGTGGCTATGGTGATCATTTTTCCAAAGAGAAGAAATGGGAACAAATTGACGAGTGAAGTAAGGAAGAGAACGGCGGGATTTGGATGACTTTATTTAACCCATCCCATGACATGCATGCGCGCTATTTAATGGTTGTTTCGCATGTGTCACCTTCATGCATATCAACAGTTAATAAAATGCAGAGTTGTTAACGTTAACAGAATGTTACGATAGTGCATATAAATCTTTCATTTTTCCAATATGATAGGTAAAATTATACACTATAAAATATTAAATACAAATTTGTTCTTGACAAATATTAAAGACAAAAATTCACCTTTATTCTAATTTTAATGTAACCGTTAATATTAAGCACGTAAAGTAGGCTTAGCATATCAAATCAATCATGGAATATGATAGTTTTTCAAGGAAATAAAACTTTTGACTGAAAATAAGAACAGTCGATATGGTTGCTATGTGTTGATATATGTAGGGTATTGATTTGAACTCTCCTTTTTGGCCTTTCAACGTGTTGATTAGCCAGTTCAAATAATATACAATCAAACAAAGCTAAAAACTTTTTTTTTTTTTCTATTATGGACCTTCTATAATTTGTTGCCTATAATACTTCGGAACTTGATTTACAATTTATTTTTATTATTATCTTTCATTTGAGATTCGTAAAATCAATCGACTATTTGGTATTACTATCGGTTTTTCTCTCTATTAAATATAAAATAGAGGAAATTACACAAATTGCTCACTTTTCAATTTTAGTTTTCAAAAGTACTCCTTCAATTTTATAAATATTCATCAATGCTTTTTTTAATTTCATTAATGCATTTTATAATATTACTATTCCAAAAATGCTTCCAAATTGAAAGGATGAACTCCAGGCGTGTTTCTCAAGATTTTTCATCAATTCTAGACTGATCATCAACGGCTCCTTGTGAACACCTTACAAAAAAACTGCCAATTAATTGCCGTCGCTAATTACAAAATACGTTGCTAAAATAAATTAGCGACGGTCCAAACAGTCACTAATATATTAGCGACCGATCCAAATCAGTCGCTAATTAGCGAAAGAACATCGTCGCTAATTTAGCGACAAATTTTCCGTCGCTAATTTCGTAGCCAATTATTAATTTATTGTAAAAGTTATCGACGAAATATTAGTCACTAATATTGTCAATGATTATTTATTAAATTGTAATGTTTACACAGTAGCAACATAAATAATAATTATTAACGACTAAATATTCCGTCGCGAATTTAGTCGCTAAATATTAATTTATTCTAAAAGTTAGTGACGAAATATTAGTAGCTAATATTGTCACTAATTATTTCTTAAATTCTATCTTTTACACATTAGCGGCATTTTGCTATCGCAAATCCGTCGCTAAATTATTGCATAATTAAATTTTTTCTTTTACTATATCTTAAAATTTTAATCCTGCATACAATGATCGCTATTTATTAATTTTCATTCTGTACATAACAATGATCTCATACATACAGACATTTATTCCAAATTAGAATATATTCCAAAATACACATATATATAGAAAATTATTTGAAACCTTACATAATATTATCCTCAAACAATCTCTCTTGAAACAATAAAATAGTAATAATATCATACTAATTAGCATCAATAGTATCATCTAAATAAAATAATGATCAAACATGTATTACGGCTAATATTACTGGGAAGCAGAACCACCACCATGAGCAGATGAAGAATCATTATATGGATGATCATCTTGTGCAGTTGAAAGGGCAACATCATAATGTCCAGGTCCATCAGTAGCAATATTATGCTTATCAGCAGCTGGTTGTTGAATCCCTAAGTGAGGAAACAATGCTCGAATGGCTTATGTGATAATTTCCTTGACATCATCCTTGGTCAAAGTGTTGTACTCACCACGGCGTGATGCAGCTGAACTGGATCCAACATGAAGGACATATGAGCCCAATCCATATAATCTTTTTCTTTTATTGCATTGTACAACCTCATAAAATAACTCGGTCTCATCTATAGATGACTCCCCTTATGATAGCTCATCTCGAAGTTGCTCATACCTTGCCTATATAATGTCAAAAATTACAACTCATAATTTACAAACACGAATCTTTAAATAATTGTAAAGGTTAAAAGTAATAAATTTTATATTACTTACATGCACTTCCTTACTTCGTTCAGCAACATAAGTCTTCCCATCATGATTTAGTGTGTGTGTGTGTGAAGGAAAGCCTCGGGAAGTGTAGGTGGCCGACCATTCTGCTTCTCCTAGATTTGAACAATAATGAGTTAGCTTATATTTTATAAATAATCAACAAACTTCCATAGACATATAATCAATTAAACACAATCTTCATCGTCTTTCAAAAAAAGGCCAACAAACTCCCATAACCATATGACCAATTAATATCACCAGCCTAAAAAATAGCAAGCTCCTATACATGCATATGAGTAATAACATGCATATCATCAACGACAATAACCAGCATATCATCAACAATAACCAGCATACCATTAACAATAACAAGCTATTAATTATATTAATAATAGCAAGCTCCCATATAGTTATATCATCGACAATAACCAATATATTATTAATAATAACCAACAATAATCAGCTATTAAGTATATTAGTAATAGCAAGCTCCCATATAGGCATATCATGATCAATAACAAATATATCATCAATAATAACCAGCTATTAAGTATATGAGTAATAGCAAGCTCCCATATAAGCATATCATCAACAATAACCAGCATATCATAAACAATAACCAACTATTAAGTATATTAGTAATAGCAAGCTCCCATATAAGCACATCATCAACAATAACCAACATCTAATAAATAGAATATTTGATGTTAAAGAATTTAAAAATAATAATATACTTACCATTTATGACATGTGCTCCGTAATAGGAATTGGACCACCAGTATATGATCCTGAAGCTTTGTCTTGATCAGATCCTCTACAACGGTTAAGCTTTTTTTGCTTTGACACTTTAGTACATGTAGGAAGATTGAAAAACTGTTTCCATCTAGTCCACACAGGTTCTAAAAAGCCTATAAGCTTTTCTTTGGACTTCTTTTGACAATAAATAAAATCCTTATAACGAATGGCAACCTTTGTCTTTCAACTTATCTTAATTAGATCATTGATTTCAAGATCCCAATAGCACTTCTTTTACAATTATATTACAAGTAGTGTGCAATTAGATATAAGTATAGAGTAAGTTCAATGTAACTTGAATGCCTATCTTATGAATGAAAATAACCATTAAGTTTGATTATATATATATATATATATAACCTTAAATTCTCCCCAATAAAACTCTTTGGTCTCTTTTGAAACCTCCTTCCAACTAACTCCATTCAAATCTATCTGTTAATAAAAGCTGATGTATATAAATCTTAAGCATTGAGAGGAAAGTTCCAACCTAAAAAAATAAATTATAATAAAGCATTGGAGTTATACAATTACTTTAAACCTCTTCACAATTTCACAGTTTGATAGGATGGATGTACTTACATTCTATTTTCATTGACAGTTATGTATAACTTACTATTTTTTCTATTACTTTCCTCACATGTCATAGATGTAGTGCTGTTGGTAGTGTATGAAGATGGAGTTGATGCTACATGGTGTCCAAAAGATGAAGAATCAATTTTAGGAGGATTTGGGTTAGAATTTGATGGGTTAGATGATCCAATAGGAGGATCTGTCATAGGAGGATGTAGAGCAATATATGTTGCAGGATCTCCAAGGATATTTGGCTTATCTCCATAAGATGGATTAGTTGAATCCACTTGAGATCAACCCCCTTGACTTCCTTTCCCGACATTATGTCGTCCTTTACCTCGAGCCATACCTATATAACAAAAATTCTATTTACATAGATCAGTAACAAATTAAGATAAAAAAACAAGGTATGGAGAGGCTTATAATTAACCCCACAAGCATGCAACATCCAATGTAAATAGGTGGAGAATATAACAAAATTTGAAATCATCAACTAAAGCACCTGGGTAATTAATTTAACTATGCTACTAATAAAATATTTTATAAGACTGCTAATTTTTATCAAAAAGTAAATGCTTAAAATATATTGTTAAAACTTTTATTAGTAAATGAAAGATGGAAGTAGGTGGAGATACAATTGCTAGGATGGGAGGAGAGTTTAAACTCACCCAATGTACCATGTTTCTGAAACAACAACAGAAACAAACCAAACAAACCAATTTGGACAACATATATTGAAATCTCTTGCCTTCCATCTTTGGTACCTAGGAATTCACATTACAACCAAACAAAAGCAGGAAATAGTTCTAGAAGAATATTTCACTTGTCCATATGGTTTTTTATAAGAACAAAGACACATTAGAATCAATAAGAACACATAAAGAGGCAAATTCTTGTGCTACACATTACAACCACACAAATGAATACTAAATGTTGAATGATAACTCCAATTCAGTGTTTAGTTTAATTTGAGTCTAGTTTTCATTGATTTTCTAGAATCTTTTGCTTAATTTTTGCTTGCATTTAATAATTTATCTGATTCTTAGTTAATTATAGCTTTTGTACGAATTTGAGAGCTTTTGATGGAATTTTGTGATTTTTGTAGGTACCTCACGGTTACTAGGAAATTCCTAGTAACTGTGACCAATATGTTCTGTCAAAATGCACCGTTTTGAGGCTTGTCATGTGTCAGCATAGAAATTATGTATGAAAGGGTGGTAACCGTGGCCTATGAAGTTTTTAGTACATAAGCTAAAAGAGAAGCATCTCATGGTTACTAAGAATTTGGTAGTAACCGTGAGGCAGACATATTTTCAATCCAGAATGAAGAAGAGAGGCATCTCCCGGTTACTAGGAATTTCATAGTAACCATGACCCCATTCCAGATACAGTCTCGAGTCATCTCACGGTTACTGGGAATTTCCTAGTAACCGTGAACTATTCCATCCAATAGAGGGTTTTTTTTATTAGAGATCACGATTACTAGCTATTTTATAGTAACCATGACCTATGTTGACCTATAAAAAGCAGATTATTCTGCAGAATCGATAGAGTTGATTTTTATGAAGTTTTAGGGTTCTCTTTCTTTCTCCTTTCATTTCTTTGTTCATTTTACACATATAGATACATAGATTTACTTAAAAATAGTTAGTTTTACACAAAAATACTTTGATTAAACATAGATTTATAGTTCAAAAGTATAAATCTACACATTTAGAGCTTATTTTCCACTCAAGCTCTGGAGAAATAGATTAAAGAACTTGGATTCAGCTGGATTTTCTTCATCATGAATTTCATGGGTTATTCTATCTTTTTCTCTTTTCATTTTGTGATGGATAGTGAGTAGTCTTTTAGTTGTTTGATGGATCTTTGAATCCCCTACCCAAAGATGTGAATATTGAACATATTTTCAATTATATATATATATATATATATATATATATATATATATATATATATATATATATATGAATGAATGGTTTATTTCACTATTTGCTTATTTTATTTCATTGGTTTTATGCTCTTCAAGTGATTTCCCAGCTTTGTGGAATGATTTTATCTAATATCTTGGTTGGATATTAATGCTTATGTGAGTTGAATGTTGTGAATAATTTTGCTCAGCTTTTCTATCAAAAATATTGTCTATATTTAGATTGCTCCGAAATGAGACTCTAGATGTGCAGTGTTTATGGTTTTAGAGTTGGAGTGTGGAGTGAAATAGATGGATTTTGGGTTGTTTGGCTCCGAAATGGGAAAACAAACCGAACCTAGGATTTAAGATTTGTGCTTAGACTAGTTGTAAGGCTTACTTCGGAATGGGATGCTTTACAATTAGAGTAGCTGGCTTTGGAATGGGATGCTTGGGTTGAGACGGTTATCCCGAATTCATTCATATTTATAGTATTGTAGGATTGAATTAATTCACATTGGGTATGGAGTGGATGAGTGAACCTGAGCAACATTTTATTTTTATAGATTTTTACACTTGTTAATTTTTCCAGAATTTAGTTCACACTCAATTTACTGCTAGTAGAATTTAATTTCTTTTCATTGTATATTTTAGTTTTTAAAATTTACATTTTACAAATTAGACAACTCTTACACATAAACGATTGGGAATTCTTTATCATACAATTAATTTCCACAGTTTTCACACACACAATTCCCTTGGGTTTAATATTTGAGTGTACTAACTATACCTCACTTTATTACTTATCGATTGCTAGGGTCACAATAAGTTTTTGGCATTGTTAGTAAGCTGTGATTATTGTTTGTATGTGTTTTCTTTTCCTTATTTTATTTTTCTTGATTCTTTTCAGGTGATATTGGTGCATGAACAGAACAAGATAAGAGCAATTAGTGCCTTTTGATCCTGAAATCGAGAAAACCCTACATCAAAGAAGGAGAACCAATAGAGATAACGAGATGGAGCCTGATCCTCCTCTTGATGAGTTCCCTCCTGAGAATGAACAAGTGCCGACATGAACAAATGCCAGGGGCATGAAGAGAAGAAGTGTCTAGGGAAAGGACCATAAGAGATTACACTATGCAAAGGTGGAATGAAGATCATCGGATAATTGTATTGCTGAGAGGAGCACAATTTGAGCTCAAGCTAGCCACCATTACTATGGTACACAGAGGAATCAATTTTCTGGTTCAAAAGTAGAAGATCCAGCTCAACATATTGACATATTTCTGAAAGTTAGTGACACAGTTTAAATTTTAGGTGTTAGTACGGATGCAGTAAGATTGAAGCTATTTCCATTCACTTTTATTAGTAAAGCAAGGGAGTGGCTACAAATACTACTATGCCAATCAATATGGTCATGGGATCAGATGCAAAAGAAGTTTCTAATGAGATTTTTACCTCCAACAAAGACTGCAAGCATCCGAAATAGCATCATGAGTTGCCATCAAATGAATGAAGATCCTTTTCACGAGGCCTAGGAGAGGTTCAGGAGATTATTGAAAAGCTGTCTACACCATGAGATAGTTGTCTACCAACTGATGATCATATTTCATGCTAGAGTTACACCTCAAACAAGGTCATTATTGGATGCAGCATCAGCAGGATCTTTCTTAAACAAGCTACCTGAGAACATTTTTCAGTCATTGGATGAGATGGTGGCAAATGACTTTTAGTGGATTGCCCCTAAATCAGTCCCAATAAGGCAAGGGTTACACAATGTGGATGAAGTGGTATTGTTAAAAGCACAATTAGAAATGGTGAAGAAAGAGTTGAGCGGCTTGATAGTGCAAAATATGGTTGCGGCTGCTCAAGGTAGTGGATCGTGTGAAAGTGGGCAAGGTGTCCAAGAAGGCGGAGTTGTAGGAGATGTAAATGCATTAGGAGATTATAGAAGGCATGATCCTTACAATAATTCATATAATCCGAGATGGAGAAATCACCCCAATTTTTCTTGAAATGATGGAAACAACAAGCTTCATCTTCTCAACCATAAGCATGAGCCCCTTACAACTCAAATGCCTATCATAGTCATACTCAGCCTCACCAACCGCAAGCCACCAATCACTACCAAGCCCTCTATCCACTTAACCACCATTAAGGGCAAAGCTCTAATCAGTCCCAACCTCAACCATACCATTTACCAGGATTCCAACCAAGGCCATCTGTTTAAGAAAAGAAGCCTAATTTAGAAGATATGTTTGCTAGTTTCATGAATAGCTAATAACAATTCATGATGAGTCAAGAGGCAAGGTAGAAATCTCAAGAGCAATGGAACCAAAACCAAGATGATTCAATGAGGAATTTGGAGACACAATTGGGTCAACTTGCAACTTCAATGTCAAACAGACAACCAGGGATGTTTCCTTCAAATGTGGATCGCAATCCTAATGAGGAGGCCAAAGAAATTACTTTGAGAAGTGGTAAGGAGGCAGCACGAGAAGTTGAAATTGAAAGGGAATTTGAAAAGTTTTTAGGGATTTGTGAGCTTAATGTTCTAAAAAATTTGGGACAAGGATGATAGAATCAATGCTTTTGGTACTCTTGTGACCTAAGTTAGTATCCCATGGTTACCATGAATTCATAGTAACCATGACAAAAAAAAAAGAAAAAAAAAGAAAAATAGATATTATGCTGCAGAAAATAAGTGTGGGGTACCTAGCATTTATAGGACGTGTCATTTATCTTGCTTCCTACAATTTTAAGAATCCAATTAATATCCTAAGATTAGTTTTTTTTTTCCTTTTGATAATAATAGAGCATGGAAAGAGTTATTTTTTGAGAAAGTTAGGTGGTATATATTTTTGGATAGTGTGGCTAATTCTATCTTGCTAACCTTATCAATTCTTTGGAACCTTTGCCTCAGCCCCATTACAACCTTAATGTAAGACCTGGTGATTCTATCTTGTTATGAGTTATTTAGTGGAGATGATCCTTGTGGTTTAGATGCTAAAGGAGAGAATTATGGTTGTTCCAAGTTATAAGTGCAAAATTATCGTAATTTTCTATTTGCTTAATTTTTGGAATTCATTGGTAGTTTAATTTTGAAAGGATATAAATCTGTTTTAGCCTCGCATACACACACGAGAAATTGTTTGATATAGATTAGTTTAAGTCCTTGTGATAGAGTTTTTCTTCTGAGTGTCTTCTGCTAAGTGTTACTCTGGCATCTTTGATTTTTCTTATTCTGAATTAAAGTGTTGAGTTTTCAAGATTGTGGATGATTCATTTTCTTGAGGGCAAGCAAAGTCTAAGTGTGGGGTATTTTGATAACTCCAATTCAATGTTTAGTTTTAGTTTAATTTGAGTCTAGTTTTCATTGGTTTTCTAGTGTCTTTTGCTTTATTTTTGCTTACATTTAATAATTTATCCAATTCTCAGTTAATTCTAGCTTTTGTGCGAATTTGAGAGCTTTTGATGAAATTTTGTGATTTTTATAGGTACCTCATGGTTATTAGAAAATTCCTAGTAACCATGACCCATGTGTTCTATCAAAACGCACCATTTTGAGGCTTGTCACAGTCAGCCTGGAAATTGTGAATGAAAGGGTGGTAATCATGGCCTATGAAGTTTTCAGTACAGAAGCTAAAAGAAAAGCACCTCACGGTTACTAAGAATTTGGTAGTAACTGTGAGGCAGGCATGTTTTCAGTCCAGAATGAAGAAGAGAGCCATCTCATGGTTACTAAAAATTTCATAGTAACCGTGATCCCATTTCAGATGTAGTCCTGAGTCATCTCACGGTTACTGGGAATATCCTAGTAACCATGACCTATTTAAGCTAAAAGAGAGTTTTTTTATTAGAGGTCACGGTTACTAGGGATTTTATAGTAACCGTGACCCATGTTGACCTATAAAAAGCAAATTATTCTGCAGAATCGACAGAGTTGGTTTTTATGAAGTTGTAGGGTTCTCTTTCTTCCTCCTTTCATTTCTTTGTTCATTTTACACACATAGATACATAGATTTACTTGAAAATAGTTAGATTTACACAAAAATACTTAGATTAAACATAGATTTATAGTTAAAAAGTATAGATCTACACATTTAGAGCTCATTTTCCAGTCAAGTTTTGGAGAAAGAGATTGAAGAACTTGGATTCAGTTGGGTTTCCTTCACCATGAATTTAGGGGTTATTCTATCCTTTGCTCTTTTCATTTTACGATGGATAGTGAGTAGTCTTTTAGTTGTTTGGGGGATCTTTGAATTTCCTACCCAAAGATGTGAATATTGAACATATTTTCAGTTATATATATATATGAATGAATGGTTTATTTCACTGTTGCTTATTTTATTTCATTGGTTTTCTGCTCTTCAAGTGATTTTCCAGCTTTGTGGAATGATTTTATCTTATATCTTGGTTGGATATTGATGTTTATGTGAGTTGAATGTTGTGAATGATTTTACTCAGCTTTTCTATCAAAAATACTGTCTATTTTAGATTGCTCCAGAATGGGACTCTATATGTGCATTTTTTATGGTTTTAGAGTTAGAGTGTGGAGTGAAATAGATGGATTTCGGGTTGTTTGGCTCCAAAATAGGAAAGCAAATCGAACCTAGGATTTTAAACCTGTATTTAGGCTAGTTGTAAGGCTTGCTCCGAAATAGGACGCTTTGCAATTAGAGTAGCTTGCTCCAAAATGGGACGCTTGGGTTGAGATGGTTATCCTGGATTCGTTCATATTTATATTACTGTAAGATTGAATTAATTCACATTGGGTATAGGGTGGATGAGTGAACCCGAGCAACATTTTATTTTTATAGATTTTTACATTTGTTAATTTTTCCATAATTTAGTTCACACTCAATTTACTGCTAGTACAATTTAATTTCTTTTCATTACATATTTTAGTTTTTAAAGTTTACATTTTACAAATTAGACAACTCTTATACATAAATAATTGGGAATTCTTTAGCATATAATTAATTTCCACAGTTTCCACACACACAATTCCCTTGGGTTCGATATTTAAGGATCCTAACTATATCCCACTTTATTACTTGTCAATCTAGTGCACTTGCTAGGGTTGCAACATTGAACAAATCCTTTGTGATTCAAAAATATAATTAAAATAAGGACCAAGACCATGTTATCACAAAAGTATTTTTTTTACATTTTTATGATAAATAATTAGTCACTATCTAATGAATATCTAAATTCCTCTTTGTCATCTTCATAGCTATCATAATCTGTAAATTCTTCTTCATCTTCGTCTTCCCCTTCAATTTCTTGAACAACCGCATCAAGGTTGTCAATTTCAATTACCTCTCCTGAAGGGTCATGCAAATTTATATACTCTTCAGTACCGACATCCATATTAATCACATGCACACCACCTTCTTCAATTTGAAATGCATTAGAATATGCAGTAGCTAAGTCATCTCTAACCTCATATATCTCAATGATTTCCTTAGCTTAACCGAGAACACCGCTAACCAATTTGCTCCATCTAGTCTCAAAGTAGGATATCTAGCATAATACACTTGATTTGGTTGCATTACTAAGATAAATGGTTCATATTTGTTGAACCGACGATGCTGGTTAATGTCAACCAAACCGTATTGGCTATGAACCTTAACACCCACATCTAAAGTCAGATCATACTATTCATACTTAAATAATACTATCCGCTTTTTTGGTTCTGAATGGTACTCTAACTCTATTATCACCTTAATCCATCCATAGTAATCGCCAATATTATCACCTGAGCTAGAGCCTTTTACACAAACTCCACTGTTCATTGAACGTCTTTCAAAACCTTGGCTTTTAGTGTAAAATTTATATCCATTTACAAAATACATCGAGTAGCACTTCACTCTTTGTAATGATTGTTGTGACAAACTACGAAGATATTCATTGTCAATTTCATTGCAGCGGATCTAGTTTAAAATAAAACATATACAAGTTAATAGTAGTTTAGTTTCTCAAATGAGATTAATGTGTTTAGTGTAGATAAATATTAAATTTCATTATAATAGGCTTACATATAATTCGAACCAATCTGTAAAGTAGTTCTCAATATTTGCTTCTACTTAACTTGGTGTAAGATCAGGGTGCTTTTGATGTAAGTTCTTGCAATATATGCTTCATTGAAGTAATTTAAAAAAAATAAGATGTCATCCAGATTAATTCAAAAGAATTTTCTTCATAATCCATCACATTTATCTCTCCATGGCAATTCCAAACCAAATAATCTTGAATAAATCCCACACATAATAGGTGATATCTAACAGTTTCAACGTCATGGAACCTTTGATTTTTACAATTTTTGAACGTCTAAAAGAATCATTTAAGTGGATTTTATTCATAACAAAAGAATCCTTTTGCCTTTTGTTATTTTGTTCTTCCATTTACAGCAAAATGATATCAAAATCCTATTTTAAAATTGCAATAGGGTGACCCACATGAGAGATGATCATATCAAATGGGATGGGTCTTTTTTTTTAATTAAAAATCTCAAATTCAAATTTTAAGAATACTCAATACGAATTTGGATTGATTGGAATACTTGATACAAATTTAAATTGGTTGGATTGATAAACTCGAATACTAAATGATTATACGAAAAAAATTAAATATGTTTTTTTACTAGTAATTACTAAAGAGCAGGTTTTGAGATTTTCAGAAAATAAATATCTGCAATCAATCTACTTTGTAGAAGCCAAAATCTAGCAAATTTTAGCAATTATAATACACTTTCTTTTGCAATAAGATATAGTGAAATCACATAACACATAGCATATTATTTTGGTGGACAACATAACATAGATATGTGTCCATATGAAAACAAGCCTGAATGACATCTCCATGTGTAAATTATAGAATAGTGTTGCAGTATAAAAGGAAAAATGCATGGGTAGAACAAATTGACAAAAACTGCATACATCCATCAAGATTGAATTTCAAACAAAAAGAAAAAAAATGATATTAATTTGGTGCCTGATCCAGCAGCTTTACAAATTATTACATTTGTCAGGCAACTTGCTTCAATATGTAACCTTAACTCCAACACTCTATTTACAACTTCTTTGCCTCTCAAACTATGTTCTTCGCAATGCAATTAGCTACAATAATACCACCATATCAAAATTGTTCGAATATGTAACCTTAACTCCAACACTCTACTGTTGTACCTATACACACACACACACACACACACACACACATTATATTGAATAATATGAGCTGAGCCGTATTTAACACACAAAATATTAAGGTTAATTTTTCAATAAATTTACAATGTTTTGTCGAAAATATTCTCATTTAATTTGGTGTTGACTATTTACTTAGGATTAGAGAGAATAAGTGAGAATCAAATGATTTAAAAATTAGAAAAATAATTAATGAAGGTAAATCTGAAAAAAAATTAATTCTATCTAGAATTTCTCAAGATGACAGATATTTTGAAACAAACAAATAAATGTTGTAAAACGACAAATATTGTGAGATTGTTGTAGCAATTTTTATTGCCTCTTATTAGTGAAATCGTTGGTGATAATTATTTTTTTATTTCACTCAAGTTGAAATCGGTGATATGAATTTTGTTTTCCTAGGATTACATGAATTCTGCTAATACTAATGATTTCTTTGTTATTTCTAAAATCTTTTTTTTTATTATATGACTTAATTAATTCACAAGGTAGTTGTATTAACCAATTATTCTATTTTATATTTGGCGATATTTTTATTTTATACAATTAATGAAGAATTTTATGGTAACCCACATTTCAGCTTCTAATTTCCCTGCATATATATATATATATATATATATGTTTCATCCCCGGTAAGGCAGAAGTAATTTTCTGGAATAAAGGCTGCCATTTATATTTACAAGTGAAATATCATAAGCTACAACATGTATACTAGCTTAAGGCACATACAGAAAACACAAGATGAGAACATAGAAAGGCCCGACTAAACAAAAATTAACAAAAATCAACTCCAGGCAAAACTAAACAAAATGAACCTAGATGTTATCTTTTGTTGATGAAGTATGAAGAAACTGACGAATCCAAACCCTTGATCACCATCTTCTCGATCAAAAATTCAGATGGTAGAGCATTAACACTGGAAAAAGAATGATCCCCAACGAGAGATGGAGACTGTTCACCAGAAAATTAAGTATATTCACGATGAAGCGAAGGAGTTTTCCGGTGGAAGGAAGATTTGTGACATAGGCAGCGACTTGGCATTGGAGCTATTGGAGGAGGGAAGGAGTTAAGAATGGAAACGGCGGAGAGGGGTGAGAGGAGAGAAAATGTTGATTTTATATGTAGGGTAAAATTATGAAATTACTAAAATATCCCTACCAAATTTCATCATTTTGTCCTTGTATTCAAGGATAATTTGGTAAATATATATAACTAAAATTTTTAATAATTTAAAATTTGATCAAAATCAAAATAAATTATAAATTTCTCATAATCATTTTAAATGAAATAATAAATTTTATATTATTATTTTATAAATATTTATTTTTATTATTTTTCATAATGTGACTATATAATAATTATAACAATTACTTTATTATTATTATTATTATTATTAACAAAAATGCAAATTTTTTAAATTAATAAGATTAGATTTGGGGATAATTGATAAAAAAATCATTACAAATTTCTAATAATTTAATTTTTGATTTCAATTTTATAAAATAAAAAATTACAAATTATTATTATTATTTTAATGAAATAATAAATTTTATATTACTATTTTATAAATACTTATTTTTATTAATCTTCATCATGCAATTATATAATAATCGTAACAACTAGTTTATTATTATTATTATTATTAAAAATATAAATTTTCTAAATAAATAACTTTAGATTTTTGTATAATTGATAAAAATAGTTATTATCAAATTATAAAATAATTTATAAATTTATGTTAAAAATTAAATATTAATTTTATATGGTCTATATTAAAACTACTTGAAATTATACATAAATCACGTTACTGAAACTAAAAAAAAAATTATATTTTAAATTTATTTGCGACGGATTAGTGACTAAATAATCGTCGCTAATCGTTTTAATGTAATAAAATACCATTAGGGACAGGTTAATTTCCATCGATAAACCGTCGCAAAAAAGGTGCTATATTTACCCTCCAAAATTAGCCACTAAAGTGTTCGTCGCTAAATTTTCTGTAACTAATTACTTGAATAAAAATTATAAACATTAGCGACGAAAATATTTGTCGCTAATTCTATCCCAAAACACAGCTCGTATATTTACCGCCAATAATTTGCAACTGATTATTCATTCTGTGGCTATTGCATCGCAAAAAATAGAAAATAATATTCCCATGACGAAATTGAAAAAAAATCGCGAAATCATAGCAAATTTGCAACTAAAAGAATGTCGTCGCTAATTTACAGTTTAAGTTTTATTGTCACTGACAAAACTTGAATTAACGACTATTTTTAATTCGGTCGTAAAAATATATTGTCATAAGTTTAGCGACAGATCACTGAAAAAAATGGTAAATTTGGCGGCAAATTATGGAGCTATTTTTACAAGTGATTTAGCGACGGGAGCTGGTCGCTAAATACATTTCTATATTTTTAATTTTGTAAATTATTTTCCCTAAAAAGTAGCAACGGAAAGTAGTCGCTAATTGTAGTGAAATTCTAGGCAAATTAGCCGCTAAAGATATTTATATTATATTATTTATCTACTTTTAATTAAAATTTTAAATAAATTTATAATTTTATTTATTGATTTTATCAAACATTATAATATTAATTAAAAATATACATATATATTTATTCTTACTAATTATGGATCATAATTTTACTTTATAATAAAATTGTTTGAAAATTTTGTCCTTTTACCAATTTTGATAAAATTCATATTTAATTTCAAAATTATATACTTAAAAAATTCTAACCAAAATTTAATAATTTTTTTAATATTTTCATGGATTAAAATATATTTTTTTAATTTTATTTTTTCGCTTGCAATCATATTATATAATAATTATATTTTTTTCTTATAATCTAATTATACTATATATTTAATCAAGTATAATTTACTTCTAAAACTAGTGAAATTGATATTTTTATTTTTTTAATATAATTTTTAATTATTTTTCTCAATTAATTTGTTTTTATTGGTTTCTAAATCATTCCATTTAAAGTTAATAAAATTTAATAAAATTTTATTTTTTCAGAATATTAATAATATTAGATAGATATTAATTACAAAAATAATTTTTATGGTTAATGTATATTCATTATGTGTATATTATATTTATGGATATAAATAAAAAAAATTCTATATAAATTATTTTACGAAATTATCCCATGTGAAAGTAAGGATATTTTTATCTTTTAAAAAACCCTAACTATGCCTTCTCTCTTTGCCTCTTTCTTTCTTGTGAAACCAATAATAGTAATAATAATAACAGGCAAAAAAAAAAAAAAAGAAGAAGAAAAAAGGAGAGGAGTGAGGCAGAGAGATGAGAAAGCTTCGGGTTCTCTTTCACCCGAAAGATTCTGCTTGAGATTCCGAGCTCCTTCAGCGAGATCTCCGGTGACTAATATTGCTAGTGCTAATTCTACGCCTAAGCGATTTTTTAAGATGCCCTTCCCTACGCCATCACCTGCTACGCATATCCGTGCACGTTCTGGCGAGGCGGCATGGCTCGGTTAAGCCTAATGAGTCTTCGATTCCGGAGGGGAGCGAGGCAGAAGTGGCGGGACTGGATAAGAGTTTTGGTTTTTCGAAGCATTTTGGGAACAAGTATGAGCTGAGCGATAAGGTCATTTTGGGTTCACTTGTCAAGCTAAGTTTAAGAAGGGTGAGCTTAAAGGACAGCAAGTTGGTGCTAAATTCATTCCCAAGTCGAAGGTATGCTTTGTTTTCAATTGATTTGGTTGGAGAATTGACCTCAAATCTCTGGTCAATGATGAGTGTTACCATGCCACTGAGTCAATGTTCGCATCTGATTGGTATTTTTAGTAATGGATCTGTCTATATGCGTCTTTTGTGTCCTTTTTAGATAAAATTTGATCTTTCATCTGGAACTAGACTGATTCTAGAATCCAATTTTTCACTTCTTTGTGACTCATTTCTTAATTCTGTTGGTTTCAGAGGGCGTCATTTTGTTCTCTTGTTTATTGTTATTTCCATTTCTGCTTTTAGATGACCACAGCTATTGCTATCGAGGATGTGATAAAGGAGGTCAAAATATTAAGGGTATTAACTGGACACAGCAATCTAGTACAATTCTATGACGCATATGAAGACAATGAGAATGTCTATATAGTAATGGAGTAAGTTTTTGTTGCATGCGTTCTTTTGAGTTAGATTCCACTTTTGTTCTTATATCACAAAGATAAGATAGACGATCTCCTTGTAGTTATTGTTATCTGCAATAGATTGTGATGATTTATCAAAATTTTACCAATCTTCCAGGTTATGTGAAGGAGGAGAGCTCTTGGATAGAATAATTTCAAGGTATCCTTTTACTGTAAAACAGCATCAATGTCCAGGCGAAATTTTTCTTTCTTTCCTCCTGAAACATTTGATTGAACAAATAAGTAATGCCGATCTTCGATTAATTGGTGCTATTTTCCTGCAGGGGTGGCAAATATACAGAGGAGGATGCAAAGGCTGTCTTAATACAGATACTAAATGTTGTTGCCTTTTGCTACCTTCAAGGTGTAGTGCATCATGATCTTAAACCCAAGGTGAAATTTTTCATCTTATCAGAATAGTGCATGGTAGAGTAAAATCTGTTCATGCATCTTCTAGTCAGGGTTGTATTGGATAGACTTTGGTTTCATATCACATGGCCTCTTGTCTAGGCATTTGAAAGACATTTTTTGGTGAAATCTTAAGAATTTTGTTCATGAGCATATCATTAGAACCATGTTTTTGAAAACTGAGCTCTTCAACTTGGTTTCATAACACAAAAAATGGTGCTTCAATTGTCATGGATTTTTAGCCACTGCATCACACCATAGCTTCATGGATTTTATAAAGTGGCAACTGGCATAAACCTGCCTAATTTAACATGTGAATGTTCTGTTCAGTTTTGTTCAATTTGCATTGCTGTATTTCTGTATTTTTGCCTTTCATTACTGTAATTGAAGTGGCTATGTATATGAATTTATATTATTGTTATCTCTAGGACTGTTCACCAGTTTTAATAAACCGACCAACCCGACCAATTCAAACCGACCAAACCAAGAAAAAGCGGTTTAGATGGGTTGAGTGGTCGGGTTGGGTAATTTCTTCACTCTCAAATAATAAACGGTCGGGTTTCTTTATAATTTACCGGTTTATGCCTAAACCGACCATTTCTTTTTCATCTCTTCATCTTTCTTTCTCTCATCCACCGGCACCGACGCCAAGAAACGCCGAGTAACATATTTCTACGAGCCTACAATCGGCGACTACTATTATGGCCAAGGACATCCAATGAAGCCCCACCGCATCCGCATGGCCCACAATTTAATCGTTCATTACTCCCTTCACCGTCGGATGGAAATCAACCGCCCCTTTCTGGCAGCTCCGGCCAACATTCGCAAGTTCCACTCCGACGACTATGTCGAGTTCCTTGCTTCCGTGACGCCTGAGTCTCTAACCGACCCTGCTTACAGTAGGCATCTAAAGAGGTTTAATGTTGGGGAGGATTGTCCCGTTTTTGACGGCCTTTTTGGGTTTTGTCAGGCTTATGCTGGTGGTTCGATTGGGGCTGCGGTTAAGCTCAATCGAGGCAATGCTGATATTGCTTTGAATTGGGCTGGTGGGTTGCATCATGCTAAGAAGAGTGAAGCTTCTGGATTTTGTTATGTTAATGATATCGTGCTGGGGATACTCGAGCTCCTTAAGGTTCACAGGGTAATTCTTCTTCTTTATTTTTTTTCCAATGGTTTTAGTGTTCTTATTGATGAATTGATGTCTTTTCTTGTTATAGAGAATGAAATGCTTGCATCTTTTTTCTGCCTCTGTTTGTTTGGTATGTCGATGCTCAGGAACTTGTATATCTACTGAGAAGTTCGTTTTGCTAACCTTTGAATCTCTAAGTTCCATTACTACAAATTTCATAGGGTTGTGTAAATACCCAATTTGTGTGCCTGGATAGAAGATGTAGGGGGGATGTTGAGAAGGTTTCTGAAATTGGATACCAGTATTAGCTTCACTTGATATCAAAATGTGGTCCCGAAATGAACTTTATTTGTGAGATAGTATCGATTAATTGGAAAGATTATCAAATCTTTTTTGTAATCTTGCAAATAATCTTGAATGCCTTGCATGAAGGGCAGAATTTCTGCAGTATCTGCATACTTTTACTTTTAACCAACATTAGAATTTATTATCAATTATATATTTCTCGTATGATCACATAAAACTCTCCTTATTGCATGCTTAGTTGATACTTAATTAGCTAGTTCCATCCTTATTTTTCACATAACAATTCTCCAAAATTCTTTCTTGAATGCTTTTTCTTTTCTATCCTATTTATTATGCAGCGTATCCTGTATGTTGATATTGATGTTCACCATAGAGATGGTGTCGAGGAGGCATTCTATACTACTGACAGGGTAATGACAGTGTCTTTTCATAAATTTGGAGATTTCTTTCCTGGAACTGGACATATAAAGTAGGACTGTTCATTTAAACTGTATTTAGAAAATAAAATATTCATGAGAGGATGGTTTTAAAGATATTTTTACTTTTCAGTAGTACCTCAATTTTATCTTGGTGCTTAGGCGTGCACATCTTCATACACATTATATGTAATACAGATATTGATTAGTGTTGAATATAAATTTTAATATTTATTAATTTTAAATTTAGTATGTAGTATTTAAATTTAGTGTTATTTATAATTTAATGTAATTATTATTTTGTTTATTATTTTATTTTATAAGTTTTTTAGTATATAGTTAATTTACTTCAAACCGTTTCAAACCATTTCAAACCGTTTTAAAACCATCCCAAACCATTTTAAATTACAACAAAAAAAACCACCCCAAACCGCCCCAAACCGTTTCAAACCATCTATATTGGTTTGGGTTGGTTTTTTTTAATTTTTAATCCAACCCAACCCATGAACACCCCTAGTTATCTCTGTGATTTGGAATTTGGTTTGCTTCTAGGAAAAAAAAAATATATTCTGTTTATTTATCGAAATTCTTTCTTAAGCTGGTCTATTAGGTATGCTTGGTTCAGGCAAGAATTCTGTTTCTAAAGTCTCAGTGACAACTTTGATGCTAGTTCTGTTGTTCTCTCTCTATCTCTGTGTGTGCGTGTATAATTTGATCTTTAGAATGACATTGATTATTAGAGTTTCTTGAATTATTGTTTGAAAATAGATGGAGCAACAATTTAACTGGTTATTTTATTTATTTGCTTATGCAATTTTCAGGATCCATTTAGTACAAGGGTTAACTTTTATAGTGGCCTTTTTAATTTTAATGTCTTGTTAATATTCTTGGTCTTAAGAGGTATGCAGTTTATTCTCATTCGTGCTCTTTCTTCCTTGTTCTTACTGGCTATTTATCCTGCAAAATTCTTATTTGTGATTTCACGTATTTCTTCTTCCGTATGTAGTCTTCACTTTTAATTTCTGTTTCTTTTGAATTGGTTATATGTGTTCATTTCCCTCTATTAATTACCATCGGAATCTTGTTTCTTCCTTTTATCAGGAGTTGGCTCAACAATTGGAGCAGGAGTTTATATTCTTGTTGGAACAGTTGCTAGAGAGCATTCTGGTCCAGCTCTCACAAAAATTTCCGAGGTAAAAACTCATTTAATGTCTGATTTTTTTTTCTTTCATAGATTCCTCTCTATGTGTTTGTTGGTATCCGTGATGCATAAGAATTTTGTTTCTTGCAGTGTTAAATATTAGTTAAATTACAGGACAGAATATTAGAATCTTATTTTGTCATTGTATAATTTTAAATCTTGAAAAATATTACCAAGTGATTGCATTTGAATTATTTGCAGCAAGCAGTTAGATCTTATTAAAAATGGATATTCAAAAAATTACAAAACATATAAAAATTCACTTGGAGTTGAAAAAAGAAATTATTGAGTTGCTTTGAAATTAAAATCAAGACAGATTAACCTATACAGAGTTCTTCAACTTGCGTTATCTTTGTAGTTTCTAATTATTTTATTTACAATTAAATGAAGCCCAATAAGCCATTGCAGCAGCTTCAGTTTGCGTAAAAAAAAAAGAACGGGGCAAAAAAAGTATGCGTAGACTAGGAAAATGCATAAAACAATAGTAAGTAGAGTTTCATTTTTTGAATCTTCTTTGGATGTTTTCCATCTCTCCTGATTCTATTTATGTGCATTGAATTTCTGCTGCCAGCAGCAAGATTGATCAAACTTCTTTTAACCTGTGATTAAAGAAATTAATATGCAGCTATAATGCTTGTAATTTGAATGAGAATGCTGTGTTGAATCTCTGTAGTGTAGACTTTAGTGTACATCAATTACATACAAAATGCATGCATCTTAATTTGCTTATATTTTGCAACATCAGAATTCAGATCAAATTCAGAAATCAAAATGCATGCATCTTAATTTGCTTCATGTATATTTTAAAAGAAAACCCTTTTATTCAAATGTAATTTTATCTTCACAAATCCGTAATCAGATAATATATATTTCTAATTGGAAACTTTGTCAACATTAACTGATTCATTCATTTTAAAATTAACTAACTTATACAAGCAATCATTATATAATTAATGCTAGTATTTTTCTCTCTCTTTTTTCAGATAAGCACCATTTTATGATGTTGGTTTGGCTATTTGTCGGGAATTACTTTATTGTGAAGATGAATTTCTCTGTATGACTATAATAGCACAAAGACAGCAATGCTAATTTGATTTTCTTAAGCATCAAACATCTTGATTTATTGATAATAAAGAACTTATGAACCTGGTTGTCTGTAATTGGAACTGGTAGAAAGAAGATAAGCAAATGAGGCTGGAAGTTTTGAATTATTCGGGTCATTTGTATATAACCTATATAGTTATTTATTTGTCCACATATACTTATTTCATTCCCATATTGACTTTAATTACTTTAATCAACAATCATCTAGTCTCCTTTATATATTGTTTGCCTCATCCTCTTTTTGTCATACAGATGGGTGCCTATATTCTGCAACTCCAGTTGATCCTGTCTTCATTTTGTTGCCTATTTTTGATGAAGAGGCTAGAAGAAATAATGTTGGTGGCAAAGTGCTTGGTTTCTTTTACTAGGCTAAGCTGCTTGTATTTTCTTCTTTTCATTATTCTTCCTTGAGTAAATTTTTTTGAACTTTTGTCCCTCTCTTTTAGAATTTAGAATTTTAGTTGACTTAGTTTTTGTTTTTAAGTATTTTTTTAACAACTATACAATTTAATGTATAAATTTAATGTACGTTTATGGTATAGTATTTTCTAAAGTAATATTTTGGATAATTGTTATTTAAATAAATTAAATCTTGACTTTTACAATAATAATAATAACAACAATAAAATTGAATTGTATAATAATAATAATAATAATAATAATAATAATAATAATAATAATAATAATAATAATAATTGCGACGGCATTTGCATCGCTAATGTCCATTTTTATTTGCAATATGTAAATATTTATTAGTGATTGTTTCGGAGATGAAGAGTTTTGTTGCTAAAAATTATTATTATATTTGTCGTGACTAATTTAAAAATGCATTTAGCGACGGTTATATCTTTTTGGTGAAATTAGCGACTGAACTTTTCCCTATGCCTGTCGTCAAAACATATTAGCGATGGAAAAGGCCAATTAGCAATGGAATCTGCTGTCGCGAATTTGCAGTTATTTTTGTAGCGTGTGTATTCTAAATCATATTGTACTATATCTAATGGATTTTGTTTGATGTTTAGTATGCTAGAGTCTGAGAGAGTATCGAATTTAAATCCTATCTTGATATTAATAGAAATGTTTTGATGGTTGAAAGAAGAAAAAAAAGCAATGTATGTTTTTTTTTTAAAAAAAGACGAGTCGTCAAGGTTGTGTTTGTTGTATAATCTTGTGTATTGTTAGTCAAATAAATAAAATATACATATTTTTCTTGATTACTCTGTTAGATTTGTTGTTGTGCATATGTGAATTGCACTTAGTTTGTGTTTTGTTATTAATTAAGTAATTAAAATTGATCGAGTTAGGCATTAATTCTACTATTTGATTTGTTTGATCTGAATGGTTTTGCAGAACTTCTGGTTCATAAGCCATGTAAAACATGTTTTGTGGTTTTATGGGCACCTTGATTTCAACCTTGGTTAACTATAAAATCTTTCACCCAAATTCAGCTTCGATGAAGATGAGTTTTTAGTTCAATCCTTTATTATGCTTTCAAAATACAAGTAAATGTTAAAGAATAAAGATGGATTGTGATTATTATTTCCCAATTTGGATTGTGATTTTTGTTAATAGTGAAGGAGAAAGAGCTATAAGTGTATACTGATCTAGATATCACAGCTGTTATGCTGGTAATAATTGATAATATTTATTTTATGTGATTTTGATATTTCAGTATTTTTGTTGGATTATCTAAAAATTTGTTGTGTCTAAACCTGTGGATAGGCAATGTTGGCTGCTGGAACTCTTTTTTATAGCAGATGATAATGAAAACTAATGAGCTGAGGACTGCACATTTTAAGAAACAAAAAAAAAAATGGATAGCTTCTGCAATTGGGAGTATAGCTAGAACAGCCTGTGTTAAGAGTTAGGATATTTGTAATTCCTTTCTTTTAATCTTAAAGTATATATTTTAGGGTTGTAGCAAGTCTAGCCTCCCTGCTTTGACATTCTTTTTTTTATAGTGTATAAAATAAGCTTTTTATTCTAAACTTCTTATTCATTTTTTGCTCAATCAAAATAAATAGTATTTTTAATTTTTATAAACTCCTATGCAGTGTATTGAATTTACATCAAAAGATAATTCACTGTATTTTTTTACGAAAGTTATTACAATGTATTTTTTTATTAAATAAAGTGTATTTACTTTTATACATAAATAAATATACTGTATTTTCTTTTTGATGAAACTCAATACAGTGCATTTTCTTTTTTTTTGACTAAAATACAATGTATTTAATTTTGTATATAAATAAATATTGTGTATTTTCTTTTTGAAGAAACTCAATATATTGTATTTTCTTTTCTTTTGACTAAAATACAATATATTTTCTTTTTGAGAAAACTCAATACACTGTATTTTTTTATTTTGACTAAAATATAATGTATTTATTTTTGTACATAAATAAATACAGTGAATTTTCTTTTTGATGAAACTCAATACACTATATTATCTTTTTTTTTTAAATAAAATACAATGTACTTACTTTTGTACATAAATAAATATAGTGAATTTTCTTTTTGACGAAACTTAATACATTATATTTTTTTCTTTTGACGAAAATACAGTGTATTTACTTTTTGTACATAAATAAATACAGTGAATTTTCTTTTGATGAAATTCAATACTGTGTGTTTTATTTTCTTTTGACTAAAATACAGTGTATTTACTTTTTATACATAAATAAAATACAGTCTATTTTCTTTTGGCCAACTGTTGTTGTTTTAAGCTTCTATCGTGAGTGCACATGTCCGAGGCTAGTTGTGTTAACCTGGGGAGCGATCAGCTTCTTGATTACGTCAAGGTCTCACCGAAATTTTGCTTTCAAGGCAGTGATTTCACTCTACAACTCTTCAATAGCGATAAGTTTATCAGTCTGTTATCCTTAATTTATTTTACAATTTGAAAGCAAAATTTGTAATCTGCCAATATATCTGATTCTCTTCATAATTAGTCATTGCCTGATCTATCCAAGTTTAAGCCTTTAGGTGGTCTTAATTATAGATTTTGGTCTCAAAAGTTGTTAATCTTCTTTAAGCAGCTTAAAATTAACTATGTGTTTTTTAATGATTTGCCTTCTGAATCTCGAATCACAGCCACTTCTGATGCTGATACTAGAAACAAATTTGAAAAGGATAATAAGATTGTTAGGAGTTACCTCTTGAACCATATGACTAACTCTCTTTTTGATGTATTTATAAACTAAAAATTTGCCAAAGTCATATGGGATTCTCTGCATAAAAAATATGATGCTGGGAAAAGGAAATATGTTGTAGGTAGATGGTTGATGAAAAGCCTATTATTGATCAATTTCATGAATATGAAAATCCAATGGCTGACATACTAAGTGAAGAAATGGAGATGTGCAAGCTGCTGCAGGGCAACGTCCTGCTAGAAAAATTTCCACCTTTCTGAAGCAACTACAGAAATCACCTGAAGCATAAAAAGAAAGACTTATCTTTGTAAGAGCTGATCATTTATATGAGAATAGAAGAGGCTAATAAATTCAAAGATAAGTTATTGTCTTCCTTATGCTTTCTATTAATGCTAACATTGTTGAATCTACTATTTCCCCTAAAGATAGGTTCAAAACGAAAGAAAAAAAGGTGCAAAATAATCCTAAAAAGTTGTCCAAAAAGGGAGATGCAAAGATACATAAGAAAATGATTAGTTGTTATATTTGTGGTAAGGCAACCATAAAGCATATCAATATTTCAAAAAGAAGACACAGTAAAATCCTAACCAACAAAAGCATGCACCACAATCAAATTGTGTTAAGAAGAGGAGGGAGATAATTGTTGCTGTTATAGAAGCAAACCTGGTGAAAAATAAAGCAAATTGGATGTTGGATATTGGAGCTACTAGGCACCTTTACTGTAACAAGGATCTATTTCACCATATTAAGGATGCTTCAGATGGAGACTGTGTTTACATGGCAAACACCACAACTTCTGGTGTGCTTGATAAAGGAAAATTTTTTCTTAAATTAACATCTAAAAAAATTTTATCTTTGAATAATGTTTTATATGTGCCTTCCATATGTAGAAACTTAATTTCTGGTAGTTTGCTTAATAAGGGTGGATTGAAACTTGCTTTTGAGGCATATAGTTATAATTACCAAGAATGGGACATATGTGGGGAAATGGTACTTAGCTGATGAACTATTTGTGTTGAACACTATTTTTGTTGATTCTAATGTTAATACTTTTGGTTCTGCTTATATTGTTGAATTTAGGGATATGTGGCATGGTAGACTAGGATATGTGAATTATGCTTCTATTAAAAGGCTTAAAATATGCATTTAATTAATGTTATCAATGCAGATCATAACTTTAAATGCTTTATTTATGTAGAAGCAAAATTTGCCAAGAAACCTTTTAAACCTGTCACTGAAAGGAGCACTTAATTGCTTGAGTTAATACATTATGAGTTACCTAATTTTAAGAATGTTGTTAATAGAGGTGGTAAAAAATATTATATCACCTTTGTTGATGATTTTTCTAGATACACTAAAATATATCTATTAAACTTAAAAGATTATGTTGCAGAAATGTTTTTAAAATATAAAGCTGAAGTAAAAAATCAATTGAACAAGAAAATAAGAAGGCTTAGATCGAATAGGGGTGGAGAATATGGAATGAATTTTCTTCAAGAATTTTGTAAAATAAATGGCATTGTTCATGAGACTGGTGTTCCTTATTCACCTCAACAAAATGGTATAGCTAAAAGGAAAAATAGAACACTTAAAGAAATTATGAATGCTATGTTGTTAAGGTATGGTATATCAAATAACATGTGGGGGGAAGCTGTGTTAATAGCCTATTTTATTCTCAATAGAGTTCCACATAAGAAATTAGACAAATCTCTTTATGAAATGTGGAAAGGTTTTGCACCTAACTTGAACTATTTAAAAGTGTGGGGGTGTTTGGCTAAAGTTGGCATACAAGTTGTTAGAAAACCCAATATTGGATCTAAAACTTTTGATTATGTATTTATTAGGTATGCTAAAAACAATGCTGCACATAGATTCTTGTGCTTGACTAATTATTCTATTTGTTAATCTAGAGATGCTAAATTCTTTGAATCTGTGTTTCCTTTAAAGAAAAGTATAGATAACAATATTGATCAACTTAATTTTGATGTGACGTCCAGCTCTTCACATGATGCTCTAAAGAAAAATACAAATGATCTTAGAAAAAGTAAAAGAAGGAAAATAAACAACAGTTTTGGACTAGATTTTATCACTGCTTTCTTGTTAGAGAATCTTGCTAAAATCAATTTAGACATAATCTCCACAATTTTAATAGAAGAAGATCCCAAAACTTATGAAGAGGCAGTGACTTCTATAGATGCTATTTTTTAGAAGGAAGTTATTAAAAGTGAATTAGATTCAATAATGGTAAACCACACTTGGGACTTAGTCGATTTACCTAAAGGAAATAAACCTATTAATTGTAAATGGATATTTAAAAGGAAAACTAGACCTGATGGTTCTATTGAAAAATTTAAGGCAAGCTTAGTAGTGGTAGGATACACTCAAAAGAAAGGTATAGACTATTTTGACACTTATTCTCCAGTAACCAAGCCATTCATAACCTTATGATACATCAAATGGATGTAAAAACTGCATTCTTAAATGGTGATTTGGATGAGAAGATTTACATGGAATAACTAGAATGTTTTGTGTTTCCTAGTCAATAGAATAAGGTATGTAAACTCAAAAAGTCCCTTTATGGTTGAAGCAAGCTCCTAAACAATGGTATGAAAAATTTGATAACACATTCGTGACTAATGGGTACGTTGTAAATGGATATGATTCTTGTGTATATTCTAAAATATTTGGATTGAATTATGTAATTATTTGTTTATATGTTGATGACATGCTCATTTTTTGTTCTAATATCAACCCGTCGGTAAAAGAAACCAAAATATTCTTATCCTCTCACTTTGACATGAATGACCTAAAAGAGGCTGATGTAATACTAGGCATCAAAATTAGAAAAACTGAAAATGGTTTTTCTTTTAGTCAATCATATTATGTTGAAAATTTGTTGAGAAAATTTAACAGTTTTGATGTAGTGCCTGTGGCAACACCATATGATCCTAACATGTCTCTTAAAAAGAATAATGCTCTTGGTGTCTTTCAAGAAGAATATGCTAAAATCATTGGTATTGTAATGTTTTTGATGAACTACACTAGACCTGACATAGCCTGTGTTGTTAGTAGATTGAGTCGATACACTCATAATCAAAGTAATGAACATTGAAATGTACTTCATCGATTACTTAAATATCTGAAAGGTACCATAGATTGGTGTTTGCAATAATGTGTGTATTTTTCTCGAATTTCAATTTCATAAGGTACCCCTTCGTTTATATGAAATGCTATCCCCCACAGACATCCATACATAATTAAGTTCATAAAAAAAATTAGTGAAATAAGAAGATACCCTAGCTGTGTACGTATATAAATAAGACATTTGTTTGTCCCTGTTCATTTTGGCCTTTCAAAGTGTTGATTCGCCATTACTAATTAACATCTTTACTGTAGGTAATAAATTTTGTTTTTTTTTTTTCTTTTTTCTTTAATCAAATTGATGTAAGTTCCCATATTCTGATAAATCCAAATTAAATCAAATCGGTACATTAACAATATAAAACTCTTTTAATATTGCTTTTTTTATTTACTAAATTTGGATAAAAACTTTATTTTAACAGAAATAATTTGGAAATACTTGAAAATTTTAAAATTGTTAAAGATAAAAAGAAATATTAGAAAATCAACTTTGGATTGTTGTAGGTGCTTGGTTAGGAACTTCAATTTTTTTTTTCTGTATATTAATATTCATTAATGTAATTATCATTCATTTGTGATTATCAACAAAACAAAACATACTATCAAGAAAAATAACAAAAAAAGGTGTCGTTTCTTAATTCGTACCAAAAAGAAAAAAAGGAATAAAAAGCAAAATAAAAATCCCACGAGTTTAACATTATTCCGCTTTCTTTCTTATTTTTTCCTCAGTCATTTTTTTTATTATAAATTAAATTTTCAACAATAATGCAAAAAATAAATCTATAATGTGCAAATAAAATTATAAAATTTTAAAAAAAAATATTTCTGTTATTGAAAAATATTTTTTAATTTTTGGATAAAAATAGTAAATAATGGCAGTATTACAGCAATTCAACTTTTAACTGGAAAATTCAATATATTTATTATTTATAAAAAATGTCAAACCACATGTTCCACAAAAAGGATACATTATAAGAAGTGGAATAACTTTTATCCAAAGAGACAATAACCTTTAAATTGAGAATAAAACATTCAGTTTTAATTAAAATAAACTACATGAATAAAAATACAAATAAGATTTAAATAAATATAAAAACTAAATCTAAAATTAATAATTTTATATCTCAGTTTATTGAAAAATAGAAAAAGTACAAAAAATACAAAATTAAGAACAACAAATAAATATCAGAAACTCAAATTTATACCGATTTGAAAATGATAATAAGAAGATTTGTAAAAAGAATAAAAAAAAAACACACAAAAATTGAAAATACAAAAAACAAAATTAAGAAAAGAAAAAAAAAAGGAATGAAATTAATGTATCTAAATGAATTGATGGCAATTATAAATTTAAATGAGGAAAATAAAAAAAATTAAATATGAAGAAAAATAAATGCTAAAGTTTTTTCGTCAGTCATTATTTATTATTAATAATTTTAATAATTTATTTGTCATTCTCAAAAAAAAAATTCTTATTTGTCCTGAGGTTTGATATAACTAAACAAAAATCTATCCGTAAAAAAACAAAATTAAAATTATTAAAATATGAAAACGTATTTCACATATTAGAGCTTTTATTACTCCATTTCTTTTTAATTTCGAATTTGCAAGTCATATATTTCCATTCTTGAAATGAGTATAATAATACTTTACAGATCTAATGGCTTATATCAATTAGAATTAATGTAAATGTCACGATTTAATACATTTAATTGATTTGAACCGTTAAATACAATAAATATATTGGAGTTTAGTTAAGTACGGATATTTGATTAGCTTAAATTTAGATAGCTAGTCAAAAATCAATTCATCTCACCTTGGAAATGAAGATTAAAGGTACACAAATCAGTTACTCTTAACATCAAAATCAAACTCCAAAACAGTGAAAGTGTCTTAATGATTTTTTTTATGCATTATTGGATATTAAATTAGGTCATTAATTTGGCCTTCCAAGAGAACATAAAAGGACACAATTAGTTACTCAAACATCAAAATCAAATGGAAGTGATAGAGTAATTTCAGTAACATATAACTAAGCACAATATGATAATTAAACTAGAAGCCATGCTACGTCTTAAATTGACATGAATTCTCAATACTTTATTATCATTAAATTCGAATTTTGTCCAGATTAATCAAATTTAGGAACACAATTCATACATTTATGCTCCAATTAAAAACATAAATTGTTCCGAAATTAAACTAAAAATTCATTTGTCATTTATCATTTTTGGGAATGTAATTCTTTAGATAACGGTTTGTGAATTTATTTATTTATCAAAAAATATATTTAGCTTTTACCTATACAGAATGTGTAGAATTTAAAATCGGATAATTAAAAAAATAGCAAAATGAATTTTAAAATGAATTAAGTCACTCTGAATAAAAGAATTATTTTTATAAAAAAAAGAAAAAAATAATTAAAACCAACATAAGGAATATATATATATATATATATATATATATATATATATATATATATATATATATATATATAAAGCCTTGTGTGATTGTGATATTTTGGTTACTAGAATTCAATTTTGGGATATGCGAGTCCTAGTCATCAAACTGATTATTTTTTTTTCATTATTTGGTCTGATTTTTTAACCGATTAGTTTAGAATTAAATAATAATAAATTTATATATAATTGAAAATGGCTGTTTTAATAGCACACACTCCATATATAATATAAAAATTCAACTGCAATATTATTTAAGTAAATTTGAATTTTTTACCAGCCCGACTCAACAACCATTAGTATTAAAATAAAATTTATTGACAGTGTGAAAGTGATTTTAATTAATAGTCCAAAATTTAAATAGAAACTAATTGTCTGCTTGGTGGATAAGGGAAAGACCTTTTCATAAGTACATACAAACTTTTCAAACTCATAAAACTTGAAATTTATATACTAATGTATTCTGTCTTAATTTTATAGATGTTTACATATATTATTCTTTACAGATGTACGTTACGTACATGTAGCTTCCTCGAACTATCAGCTTTGTCTCAATTATTTCATTATTTGGCTTAATTTCAACTTTAAATTTATGGTGTCTCCAACTCCATAAATGTATTATATTGTTTGGAAGTTTTTATTTTATTCTAAGGTTTATAAGAGAAACAGCAGAATACACTTACAGGTTGTATTAAATATTTCTCTGTTCCTTTTACATGAAATTCCCCTCATTACCCATACAGATTCGCATCTGCACGCGAGTGTTAACGCAGCAAAAATTATGAATATAAAAGTGGGTCAATTTTTTTAGGAAAAAAGAAATTAAAATTATGAGGATATTTTTCATTTTTTTTTTCTTAATTGAGTTGGATTAATTTTTTTAAAAAAATAAATTATATGGAGTTTTAATTTTTTTAATCGAATGGTTCCATTAGGACAGATATGTGTCTGCTTGATGCACATGTTCATATATATATATATATATATATTAAAAATGGATTAAAGTGCAACTGTTGCCTGCGGGTACAGAATGAATAATCACATTCATGGTGCTAAAAACTGATAAGTGAGAGAACAGTTCACAAATTTGATAATGACATTCAATACTCCATTATTAGAAAAAAGAATTTGATCTTTTTCATGTCCATATATGGGCTGCTTCCGGGAAAGACTTGCCCTTTCATATCAACCCAAAACCCTACGGCTTCTGTATTATACATGTTTTACATATCTTTTCCCATATTATAATAATAATAATCTAGAAATATCTTTTCCCATATTATAATTATATACCATTAATAATTTTATTAAAAAATATACATAATTCAAAAACTATGTTAAACTATCAGTAATATATATATAGGGGATACGAGCATCCAAAACTGAAAACTAAAAAAATAAAAATACATATTAAATTTTCGATTGTCCTTGAAAAAATTGCACTCATCATCACCATCCTATATAGACAAAAACAAATTACAGCAGGCATTTCATGCTTGAAATGTCTTCTCAAAATTACATCTCTTTTATCTTCTGTAATGGTAAAAAATATATCAAGCTTAAGCTTACAAGTTGTTTCACTCATCTCCGATTGTTGCCATGCTGTATAGATTAAACCTTGTCAGTCTGAGACGAAAGGATTGAATTGAGAAAGGTATTTTTGGCTGCTAGGAGAAGGTTGCTTGTAATGGACTTTTTTTTTGCTAATTTTGGAAATTAAAGAATGTATTATCGGACAAGATATACATTTCCTTAAAATAGATAACCATTTAATCAACAAGCCTTGATTTGGTGGTGTACCAGTATTACCCCAGTTACATTCCTTTTGTTAGAAAAGGAAAAAATAAAATAAAATAAAAAATAATTTGCAATAATTAACTAGTCAAATTTTTTTTTTTTTTAAAAATTTCAGTTAAATTTTCTATATATGCAGACCTGTATCTCATGTAGACTAACTATAAAAATATATTCATTCCGTTCCACCGTAAAAAGTTGTTAGCAATTATAATTTTATAAGTTAATTTTTAAAGTTGGATAGTTCTAAAATCCTTTTTTTAAATGGTATCAAAATCTTTAGTATTTGATGTTGAATCCTCTGCAAATTTCAATTTTGTAAATTTTATATTCCAGGTTTCAAATCTGTATTCGGTATTTGGAATGAAGGAGGTGCATTAAGCATACAACATAGGCTAATTACAAAAATATAATATTTCTTATAAAAATTTATATAATTTTCATTTTACAAACTAATTTTTAAAATTGAATTAGATATAAATTAATTTTAATCGCGTAATAACAATTTATTAGCAACATAAAACTGCATTATTGAATAAATATATTGCAAATATTATGTACATGACATTTCTGGGTATATATTGTTTGCGAAAAGATAATATATTATTTATTATGGTTGGAAGATTTGAAAGTGTTGACGTTAAATCAGCTATTAAGTTTCTTTTTCAGAGCCCACCTTTTTTATTTATTTTTTGAAAGTACTAAGCCTCCTCTTTATTATTATTATTATTATTTTTTTTTTTCCTTTGAAAACTACTAAACCTACCTTCTAGGGACGTCATTTGGTACTTTCTGCGCGCAGGCGTGCGCACATTTGATCCATCGATTGTTAGCAATAGTAAAATTGGACGGTTTAAATATATATGCACTGTATACGTCGTGTACCGGATTTGTACTCTAACTCTTACTGTTAAAGAAAATTGAAGATAAAATTATTAATGGGGTGTTAAATTATTATGTGATGACCCTATGTTGATACTCTTAAGAAATTCAACCAGTACACAGAGACAACCAATTGAATAACTTCAAGAAAAAAAAATTAAAGATAATATAATCACAACTTCACAATCCATGTGAAAATGTACGTATGCATATGAAAATTGTAATTAAATAAATAATTTGTCTTCGCCACGTTTGGTACAAATTGTGTTAATGCCCGTTCTTTTCTTTGGGAAATTTCCCAGCCTACTGATTAAACCACTTTTTCTAAAATTTGGTCGGCGAAACCAATCAACACATGCATATTTTTTCTTTTAATTACTTAAAATTCATTTAAAATTTTCCATTTAAATAATTTCGAAAAAAAGGCTTACACTTAATTTAATTTCTAAAAATAACTTATTATATAAGATTTATTCAAACCATTTTCAGGAGCACAAATGCAGAAAATCCCTAGCATATAGATAACAGGACTGAATATCTACAATGGTCCAATATCAATAATTAGGGACTCTGATACATACGAAAAAAATGAATGGGAACTTAACTCAATCCCAAAAATTAGTTTGTTAGGTGAAAATTATCCAAATTATTATAAGTACACATATGAAAAATCTGAAGCGTATAGTTTGCAAAACTGGACATCTACGATGGCCCAACATCAATAACCAGTGGTTTTGATACATGTGAAAAATCTGGATATAATTTAATCCCAAAAACTAGTTTGTAAAGTGAAAATTGTCCAAATTATTACGAGAGGTACACATATAGACAACTTGGAGCATGTAGTTTGCTAGGTAAATTTCACTGATAGTCACTGAATTTACGTTTAATGACGTAAAAGTAATTAAATAATTTTTTATATCGAAATTATTATTGAATTTAGCATTATTTTGAGCAAAATTTACTACGATCGGTTTTCTGTGAAGATCGATACTAGAATGCTGATATGATATGCTACGAGTATACTAATAAGCTGACGGCGGCATGTCACGTATGCAAAAATAACTAACGTGGCATGCCACGTATGCACAAATAGCTAATATAGCCGATGATGTGGCAAACTACATGTGCACCTGTATACAAGTAAATGATGTGACGTGCTAAGTCAGCATTTCTACGATAATTTTCATTAAAAATCGATCATCATAATTTTTAAGCAAAATAGTGCAAAATTCAATGACAATTTCGATATAAAAAATTATTTAATTATTTTTGTGCTATTAGACTTAAGTTAAATGACTATTAGTGATATTAACCCTAGTTTGCAGAATTGAACATGTGTAGGCGGTCTAATATCAGGAACCGATGGCTCTAATAAATATCAAAAAATAAATTTAAAACTAATTCAATTTCAAAAACTAACTTATTTCATAAATGAGAAATGTTCAACTCTTTACTATATTTTTATCCGAGCTGGCTTGAAGCATGGATCATTCATGGAGAATTTGTAGGTTTTTGCGGAATTTGGCGACTCTTCGACCTCTATGAACCTAAGAAAGAGATTTCTTAGATGTCAAAATTATGGGATTGGTAGTAATTTGTGTTAATGGCATAAGATAAATTTTTATTTTTATTTAACAAATTTTACTAAAAGGAGCTGTTTTTGTAAATGTCTGATAACTCGTAATCTTTTTTATGTGGATTGATCCACCAATTCTGATCATTATAAAAACTAAAAAAGGATAAGCTTCAAATTTATTCCAAAATTTCTAATTTTCATAAAAAGGATAAGGTCCAAATTTATTCTAAACTTTTTTAAAACGTATACGCATTTATTTTTTATTTTCTTAAAAAAGAACCAATGTCATTAAAAAAGGGAGACATATATGCACTTTTCCCAACTGCATGCTGCTTCAACTATAGTTTTATTGGATAAAATTAGTCCTGGTATGCTATAATGTGATATAGTATGGTATAGCATTGTAATTAGTGTAACATGTTTGAAAAAATAGTATGATATAATATTGTTTACTAAATTTTTAATAGAAAAAAAAAGGTCAATAAAAAGCAAACAAATGTAGCAAGAAAAAAAATATAAAATTCATGTAAAATTATCAATTTAGTGGTTTAAACATTTTGGCAAAATTAAACTATTGAACAATTGTACAATACCAATGCATAAGTTGGAAATAAATAAATAAATAAATTTTAATTTAGGATAAAAATAGTAATTCGATGCGCATATATATTACGTATATATCTAAATTATTGAATCATATGTGTTTTTCATTGATTTAACAGTTTAAATAAGTATGCACCAAATCACAATCTCAACTCTTTGCATTAATTTTTATTTTTTTTTAAAAGCAATAATTTAGCCACCGAAATGGAATAAAGAAAGATAACAAATGAAGATGATCACACAAGACAGCCATTGTTTCGTAGTACAGAAATTATATTCTTCCTCTATTTGGACCATCTATATAAATTAAATATATTATATAGATTTCCCAACTCGATCGATGTTGGTCCAATCGGAGTAGGTTGTTTTTTTTTTTTTTTTTTTGAGAATTGACCACCAACCCATGTCTGGATTCTTGTCCGCCACCATTTTAGCACTTTATTAATGTGTATTATTTTTCTTGTGAACTCTGTAGTTTTATTTTATGCGACCCCTAAAATCTCAAGAATATATACCTTACTTTTTTAAAAAGGAAAAAAAAAAAAAGAAAGAAAAAAGAAAAGAGAGAAAACGTTGAATATTATTCTTGATCAAAATACTTCGATAATATATGCAACCATCTATTTTGGTCCAAATTTACCTAATTTATCAAATAGCTTGGTTATTTTTTGACGTGATATATATATGTTTTTAATATATGTAGAGTAAGCAAGGATTCGAACTTTGGTGGTTTAACAAGTAAGAAGTATTCCAATGTTTTTAACCATTTTAGCCACATTTGAATATTTGATTTCCATTTTTTTTTACAAATTGAAATAAAATGGAAAAATGTATTATATATTTTGCCATTGATGTTTGTCGAGATTTATTTGCTTTTTAAATTTGTTTTGTACCAAAAATATCTTTAAAATTGTTAAAAATAGTAATTTCTCTATCCCACTTTAAGAATCATTTTTGTATTTTATTTTATTTCATTTTTAAATATTTTTTCAAAATCCGAAGAAAAGTTTACATATTTACCTACATTTATTAGATATTTTATTAAATATGTATCTTTTTTTTATCACTTTTCTATTTTTAACCAGAATTAAAAGAAGTATTTGAAAATAAAAATGGTATTTTTATCAATTTATGATAGATAGTTTTTTTTTTTTATAAATTGAGATATTTTATTACTTTTTAATTTTTGTAAAAAAAGGAAAAAAAATCTCTTACAATGAGCAGATAGAGTAATAAAAAATGCTGTTATGATTGAAAAGTGTGCAAATGCTTCTCTTTATTATTGAAAAGAATGTTAAAATATAAAATTCTATATATTAGATTTATTAGCACATTGCATTTTATCTTCAAAAAATAATTCAATAAGTAAAATAAAGCTCAAGACAAATATAGAGGCAAAAATAATATCTTTTCTCAAACCAAATTAGTGGCTCGGAAATTATTGAGGGATTTGGGAGTGCATTAGGCATTATTGTTATTTGGCCAAATACATAAATTGGCACCTTAATTTGACACCAATTTTTATTTAGACACCCAAATTAGTATAATAACCCAATAAACACCTTCGCACAAGAATAGATTTTTAAATCCTCTATATTGGCGTGGCACTGAACTTATAATTCACCCAACATAGAGCTCGTAAAAGGAGAGAAAATTCGGCACGCCTCTCTTTTTTCTCTTTGCTCTGAGTCCCTGATTCTCGATTCCCAATTCGATTCCACTGCTAAACCCTCTACTTCCAGTGCTTCTCATACCAATTTCAATCTCAATTAGGGCTTTCGATGAATTAAGCCATCTTTTGTGCCTCCAATCTTTTGAAGGACTCAGCTTTTACCCACTTTGTGAAATAGTCCATGGCAACCACAGTGTATTTATGTTCGTTAGAGGCTGTCGGATAAATCTCTCTAATGATGTCTATTCCCTAAGCTGAAAAAGGCCAAGGCAAGGATAGGTTGCATAACTTTGAGACTGGCGGGTGACTTAAGTCAGCATGCTGCTGGAATTGATGATATATTTTCACATGTTTAGAATAGTCGGCATCCATAGTTAGCCAGAAGAATCTTTATCCCATGATTTTTCTGGCCAACGTCAATTCATTCATATGAGCCCCATATACCCCTGCATGAGTTTCTTTCATGCCCTTCTTTGCTTCCCTCTCGTCCAGGCACCTCAGCTGAACACCATCAACCTATCTCTTATACAAGATCCCATCCACATTGATGAACTGGCTGGATAATTTTTGAATAATCTTTTGATCTTTTTCAATTGGTGCCTCAGGGAACTTAGAAGTCTCTAAGTAGTTCTGGACATTATAATACTAGGGCTTGCCACCATATCCATCTAGACTTATGAGATTCTCATTCTCAAAGCAAGGCTTAGATGAGTTGGTGACTATTTCTGGTCTCATGAATATCCATTCAGGGTTGTCCCATATGGATACCAAGGTTGCCAAAGCATTTGCCAATTGGTTCTCATCTCGCGGCACGTGTTGGAAGGTGCAGGCCTCGAATTATCCGCTCAATCCCATCAAGTATTCAATATAAGGTATCAACCTTTCATTCTTGATAAACCATTCACCTTTTGCCTGATGAATCACTAAGGATGAGTCCCTGAATATCTCACTAGTCTTTGCTTCCAATGCCATCAAAGCTTCCACTCTGTGTATACATGCTTCGTACTTTGCTTCGTTATTGGTCACTTTGAACCCTAGCTTCTTGGCCAAGGGGAGTTTCTCACCATCAAATTTAATGAGAATGACTTCTACTCTAGCCCCTCTATTATTGGTAGCCCCATCAAAATACATTTGCCAACCCTGAATTGTTATGGTACCAATGCTTTTATCTGGGAATTCATATTCAACCTAATCTCCTTTTAACGGATGATCGATGAGGAATTCTACAATAGCCCTTCATTTTATTATCTTTTTAGTTACATACTCCATTTTGAATTCTTACAAGAGCAGCAATCACCTTCCCATTTTCCCCAATAGGGATGGTGCGGACTGAAGGTATCTAAGTGGATTATGCTTGCCACCGCTTGGATCTTGTAGGAATGAAAGTAGTGCCTTAACTTCTTTAAGGCTCATATCATTGCCAATCATATCTTCTCTATGTCTTGTACTTAGCCTCATATGGTATAAACTTTTTGCTCAAATTGTACATGGTGAATTCAGCTTTAGCATCATCCTCATGAGACAACATGGCTCCTACTGAACTCTGTTTCATAGCTATGTACATGATCAAAGGCTTTGATGGTTTGGGTGGCTAAAGAACTGGAGGATGCAACAAGTATTGCTTGATGGTGTCAAAAGCCTTTTGACAATTCTCGTTCCACTTTATTGGCTAATCTTTTCTCAGAAGCTTAAAAATTGGCTCACATATGAAAGTTAGCTTAACAATGAATCGACTGATGTATTGAATCCACCCTAAGAACCTTTTGATCTCTTTTTCCTTCTTCAGCACTAGTATCTCCTGGATGGCTTTTACCTTATCTGGATCCACCTTTATTCCTTTTTGATTAACTACATACCCTAACAGTTGACCAGAGGTCACCCTAAATATACACTTCTTCGGGTTGAGATGGAGATTGTACTTGTCAATTCATTGGAAAACTTCTCTAAATCCTCAAAATATCCTTCCTTTGTAGCTAACTTGATCATCATGTCATCAACACACACTTTGACTTCTTTGTGAATTAATTCACCAAGGATCTTAGTAGCCATTCTGTGGTAGGTAACCCCTGCATTTTTCAATCCAAATAGTATAACCTTATATGCACAGGTCTCCCATTCTGTAATAAAAGGTTGTCTTTACCCTATCTATTATTTTATTTAAGATTTGATTGTACACTATGTACCCATTAAGAAAGTTATACATCGTACATTTTGCCACGCTATTAACCAACATATTTATATAGGGGAGCAAAAAGTCATCTTTAGGGCAGGCCTTGTTCACATCTTGATAGTCTATGCACATTTGTACCTTTCTATCTTTCTTAGCTATGGGAATAACATTGGCTAGCCAAGTGGGATACTGGACCTCAATCAAAAACTTTTCTTCAATTTATCTCTTCACTTCTTCTTTCACCTTTTTTGCCCATTCCAGCCTAAGTCTTTGGAGCTTTTGCTTTACTGGATTGCTATCTCGATACATCTAAATGGCATGTTCGGTAACATGTCTATTAATCCCAGGCATATCTTCATAGGTCAAGGCAAATACTTTTTCATATTTTTTTTAATATTCTCTCAAATTGTGTCCTTTCTTCAGAAGCGATGTCAAATGTAATTAAGATCTCTTTAGTATTTTCTTAGGTCCCAAGATTAAATAGAGTAATGTTGGTTGAATTAATATCAAGTGTGAATGAATCATGATTATGATCATGCATGATGTAATAAGATAAGACATCGCATAAATAATAAAAGTTATTCATCTTATTAACTTGAGAAGAAAAAGGTACATCATTACAAAACAATGCAGGAATATAAATTACATCAACAAATGAGACATCATCCAAGTCGGGGACAAATGATATAGTAATGGATGCCTCTCCTTATTTCAAAGGTGTTTCCTTCTCAAGAATCGTAAGCTCATACTTAAGTTTTGCTTTGCCATTAGCCTTAGGATCTGGTGACTTTAGCATCAGTATCTCCTTGCGATGGCCTAAATCCAAATTAGTAAGTTTGACCATAACTTCTTTATCCTAAAACCCTAATATAGGTTTGATGGTTCCAGTTGACCAATCAAAGACATCATCAAACATCTCAAACTTGAGAATGGCTATTTCTTGAACCATCATAGGCTTGACTTCCCCACATTACTTGCATTCCTCGAGTGCTGGTATAAAGCTTTCCAGGATGTGAGGTACTTTTCCTGACTGTATCTCATTATGCTCCTCAACATCCTTCTTATAGTAACCCAATCCCTTTTTATCTTTCTAGCCAATCGGAGCAACAGGTGTAGGAATCCCTTTAAAGTTCTTTCTCAATCCAGCACCGGGCAAGTAATTCATCCTTTTCATCATATTAACTACCTGAGAGCTCACAAAACCTAAATTTTCTCCCTCGGTACTGATCCTAGCCATATGGAATCCATTTAATGGTTGATTAGCTATGTTCAAGGTAGAAACTGAGTTCTCTTTTGCTGCCCGAATAGTAACTATACCAACTTCATAGTAAGCTTAAACTTGGTAAACATGGTCTCATCAATACCATAGGCTGCCATTGCTATAAAGGGATATATGTTAATAGAAGAGCCATCATCCACCATTACACAAGCGTTGTGTTTACCATTCACCTCAGCCCTAATGTATAAAGGACGGTTATGCTCGCATCCCTCCAAAGAGAGGTCCACATTGGTGAACACAATCTTTTTCTCAGAATCCCATTTCAACATTTTCAGCAATTCAGAGGATGATATGGTAGTAGCAATAGTTGACTCACATAAAGCTTCTAGCTTCTACCAACTTGTGCTTGTGAGAAGGTGATTGCTTCAACAAATCCCAAATTGAAATCTTGTCGGTGTCTTCTTAAGCTATTTCAAGACTAGGTTATCCTCCATAGCCCTTTCTTCTGCAGGTATTGCTAGTTCTTGTGGTCTCTCAACCTCAGGCATAACCCTACCACTCCTAGTGACACCTTAAATCACTTTTCCACTTGTCATTTCCTTCTTATCTTCATAAGTTTCCCATAGTTCTATTGGTTTCTCTTCGATCTTAACCGAGCCTACTTTTCTATTAGTGTCCCATATATCTACTAATTAAATCAATTCCCCCATTTTTGTTAGCTTTTTTGCACTTGCATCTGAACCATCATTACTTCCTTGATCTTTATGGGTAATGGCTAAATACTCATTTCCATACAAATCCTTGAGAACATATCACTCTGGCAACCCAAACCCAACTATAAATACTGGCAATAGTATAGTATTGTAAACTTCCTTCTTCTTAGCTCGATTCTCCGGATCAAGAATCTATTGAGAGTAAATTAAATCCTGGATATAGTCCCTTAGGGTACGACATAGATCAGTCTCATGGCTTGTATGCTGATAAAAGGTACAATATCAATAAGACCTATGACCCAATTTACCCTAACTCCTTGTGGGTCTTGGCGACATTGGTTGTAATTTTCCTTCTTTCATTGAATGATTGAGATAATAAGATAGTATGATCGTAACCCTACCGTTTGAGCTTATCTAGCTAGCTTTCTTTGCCAAATATTTTCTTTCTACTTCAAAGGCTATATCTTTTAAGGACTCCTAGTCTTTTAAACTCTTCATTTTTAAACCCTCTTTCAAATGAGGACCGTTATTTTGAATAATAGGTGGATTTGGTCTTGGGTGTCGGGTTTCCTTTTTTATCTTCATTACTCTCTTCCTCTATCGAGTGAGGTACTCATGGAAGGACTCCTTAGGTTTCTATTGTAGTGACTCAAAATCCTTCAAAGTATCTTTCATACGTTTGCTATAGTCATACCACCTAAAGAATTCCTTTATCAACCTTTCCCAATCTTCCTTTATCTTTTTATCCAAACTATAATAGTAATCAATAGCGGGACTCATAAGATTGAGACTGAAGAGATCCATTTTATATCTCTTAGTAAGGACAATCCTTTTCATAAGCAATACATACTGCTCAATGTGAGCTAATGGGTCAAATGTACCATCAAACTTCATCAGGTCAGGCATTTTGAATGGCTAGGCAAAACATCTTCAACATCTAAATCAATATTCTCAGGACTGACTCCCTTCCTAACTAACAACATCCTAGTCAAAGCCTTTAATTTTTCCTCCACCTTTTTCACAGTAGAGTTTTCTTCCTTAGGGATGAGGTTTTTCAGTATTTGAGGGCTCGTAATTTATCCTTCTCATCAGTTATAAAATAACATTTAGGACCACTTTGCACAACATCCCTTTCCATTCCTTATAGGGTTACATTCCTTGCATCTACTACTGGTAGGGGTATCGAAGCTGTTGGAATCTCCCCGATAAAAGCCGATTCAACTCGAGCAATAGCTGGCACAACAGGTTGAGCAGCTAAAATTAAAGCCAAACTAGCAATAAGACTAATAAACTTTGACATCATTTTTCTCTCAAGATCGTCCATCCTCTTATCAGTATTTTGGGAACTTGAGGAACCAATCGGTGGAGTGAGCTCAACCATAACTTCCCTTCCTGACTGTTTCGAGTACCCATCTGAAAATTCTTCTGAGATACTATCTATAACCAACTCAGATCCTAGTTTTGAACTCTTCCCTAATGCCAACTTTTCTCTCTATTCAACAAACCACTTTTTAACCAAATGAACATCTGAACTTCGAAATCACATGGAAAATGATGGCTCAATTATAGCTACCAAAATAGGGGTTATCAGCATAATGCATGAGCAAATGCAAATGCAAATGCAAATGCAAATGCAAATGCATGATCGTGAGATGCAGCATCGATAACAACATGCAAGAATCCTCTCAACCTTATTACTCCTACACACGTGGTCAAAGTCCTTTTTCATGGGTGGGCTTAATTCATGGGCCAACAAAGGACCCAAATGAATATATATGTTGCACGATAAAAATTCGGCAATATAATGCCTCTCGAGAAAATCATGCAAGAAAGGTTTTGATCAGTGTGTATTCGAGTGATCCAAGCAAGTCAAAATGGGCTCACCAGGTCATGATAGCCTTTGATGAATGGATATTTGAACTTATCTAGGTATGCCTAATACACAAAGATCCATATCACAAGTAATGCAATATTATTATGGATATCCTAATGGAGATTGCTATGTCATTACATGGGCTTTTGGTCCAGGTACTCAATTAAAAGGCTACCTAAGCATGGTCCTTCCAAATAGGTCTAGCTTATCACAAGCATAATGATCAATCAGATCACCATTTGATATACCATAAGATACTAGACTTAGGCTAGTGATTATCCCTAACACAACTCTCAATTAAGTGAACGATAAGGGATTGCTTCGGGATTTCACTGGGGGTCAGAAAACTTATAACACCCTAACGGATGCACACAAGCATTACTAATAATCTATAGGGTATATGCATAACATGCATGGAGATCCTAAGCTTTCTCATGCAAGGAAAACATATTCACGGCAATCACAAACCATTTATCCATAGACATATGGACAAACACATGCAAAAAGGGAACTTAATTCAGTTTACAGTCCTCCAATATAATTACATCAGATCATAAGTTATAAAAATATAGGACTAGATAAAAGCATTATCCAAAAATATCCTACATCAAAATCTTGACCAACTCGCGTTGGCCTTCCAATACAGAACTAAGTCCCTGAACAACCTCTAACTGCAAACCTACACGAATAGAAAATAACCCGTGCTAAGCTATAAAGCTTAGTGGGGAAAGCATGATTAATATGGATGACTACTCACAACAATCGTGGACAAAACTTTCACACAAGCATCACATTAATATAATAATTCTTGCAATAATTACAAAACATTGAAACAATTTCATAGCCAAGAGAAATTTAGGCTGTAACAATGTAATAAACCCATTCATGGTGAATATATTTAATAAATGAAATAATTAGTATATTTCATTTTTAGGAATCTTTTTCTTAACCTTTAATAGCTGCCTAAGTAATAGTTCAAAGGGTGGATAATGGGAATAATAGATACCCGAAGCTATTAGCAATAGATATCCAAAGATATTGGACAATAGATCCAAATAGGGTCGAGCAATAGTTTCATTAAGGAATAAACAATAGACCTAAAGGGGATCGATAATAGCAGTTGTAACAATATCCCTCTCGGAATGCTATCTAATCCACAACTGAACTAAGACTCGAAGGCTTAACAATATCCAAAAATATTTTTGAGTTACCATAATTATCTTTAAAGCCACCATATACAAGAATACATATTACATGTTCAAATACTTACATTAATATTCAATAACTTATATCATTGCACTTGTATGCTAAAGTATAACAACAATAAGGTATAGCATTTGAGTTAAATAATCTCCATTATTATAATTAACAAGTCATATAATCCTTATAAGGCAATATATGAGAGTGTAGCAATTGACAAAGTAACTTACTTCCATAAAGCAACATGCTACCAACTTTATTGCATAGTCATCTCTGTGCATGCTCTTATCATATATAGAGTTCTTGAACTTACTTATGAATAAACAATATGGTACTTCATGAAATCATATGCCAAAGCAATGCAATTGCAAGCATTCATAACAACTATACTTATAAAGACTCAAGAAAGTTGCAATAACGCTCACTTGATCAATCTCCAATAACCTTACCTTGATAGTTGCGATTAAAACATGCAATAGACAGTTCACAAGATGTATCATAGGTGAGAGCTAATTTATTCTTAAATGTACATTGATTTAATCGAGGTAAGGGTTAGTTTTACTTAAGGTGTTCGTTGGTGTAACATAAGGTGAGATTTCGAAGGAAGGAGGGGATACAGGGAGGTATCACTCGATGGAGTGAAGTGGGTGTTCCGTGGAGTGGTGAAACCCACTCAATGGAGTGGTGCTCCACTCGGTAGAGTGGTGTGGTGATGTACTGAAGAATACTGTGAACCTGATTCTTGCAACTAAATAATCTTAACTCATTTTCAGCTATCAGTAATTGGTTTCCCATAATACTCACCATACCATAAAATTTTATTATCTTTATCACTAATTGCAAGATAACATAGCTAAATCCATTCCTCTCAAATGGAGATTTATACGGGTTAGAGATCATAAACACACATTGTTCATAAAAAAGCTAAATCTCCTAGATTCAGCTACTATATAGACTTCTTTAAGATGGATGCAACTATATGAAGTGTGTAATCAAGAAAGCATTCCTATACCTTTTTCTGAGATTCCTTCACCCCTTCAAAATCCCTTTTCCCTTGTCTTTACTTTTCTCCACCTCTATAAACAACATTCAAAGTTAAGCTCCCACTTTGCTTTCATGAAATCCTTCATTAATCAAGAGAGAGAAGTAAAGGAGGAGATTCCTTTACCAAAACTCCATGTTAGAACACATTAACAATTGAAAGAGAGATGGAGTCTTTGAGAGAGATAAGGGAGAAAAAGCAATATATACTAGTTCTCCCTCTAATCATGCGAGGAAGCCTCTAGAGGACCTAAATTACCATTTAACCCTTGCAAATTTCTCTCTTATAAAATTGTCGCATCAAGCTTTGAATTTAAGCAATAAGCCCTAATTAAATCTTAAATCAAAATTTCACCCCTAATATCCATTTTATTCTTTCAATTAACCTCAATTAACCATAACTATAAACAAATATTAATTTAGCACTCAATATTGATAAATTAGACATAATTCCCACTAGGGTCAATGTTGGGACCTCAAAAAATTGGGATTCCTAACTTATTTTAAGGCTTTAGCATGATTTTAATGCAATTTTGAAAGGAGATCAAATTTCATAATCGAAAGCCTTTCATGTCACATAAATCAAAAGTAGTTTCAAAGTGAAGTCTTGAATCGTCCCCAGTAGTCTAACACCATTATACCATTGTACTGTACATACAGTGATTAGATATTAAAACACTATGAAGGTTACAATTGCTATTACAAATAGTCCAGTAAATTTTTTTTTTCAACATTCAATCGTCATTAAATAAACAATCTGTATATAAATTTGTTTACAACTTACACCTGACATACATATATAACCAGTAAAAACTTGTAAATATGAATCACCTTCTATGTTCACTAGTATCATATACATGCCATATCTATACTATCCTTCTTGCTTTACATCACTGTTCTTTATCAACACCAGCTTACGACCACTTTAACTTCCTACTTCCATAACCTGCATGCACTAGCAATACTACGTGCTGAGCATTTAAAATGTCCAATAGTGGATAAAAATTCCAAACTTTCTAATTAACATATTCATTCATGCACACATAAGCACATACATTATTTTTTTTTCTTATTATGTAACCTTATTTATTCAATATTTTAGCTCACCTCTTTCTTTAACCTTCAATATTACTAATTCTTTATTTAACAATTACTTTATATACAATATTTACTTAATCCTAGTTATGTCCAGTATTATTCTTTAAGTTTACTTCTTATCTTCATCTGTATTTTTGGAACAGTTACTTAATCTTTATTTTATTTTGTATTTTTAGTCTGTCATTACATATATTAGCTTTTATCTTACTTTACATTTCAATTGATTTTCAGAATATTTTCAGTAATTATTACTTTTTTTTATTAATTCAGTTTGTTATTATACTTGGATCATTTTACATTAATTCCAACATGCTCAGTTGTAACCATTTTTACTCTATCTCAATTACACTTAATGTGTTACATTCGTTATGTTAATAGTAACAATAACTTTTGTTAACAATATTCTTGTTATAGTTGTCATCATTAACTTCATTGTTATTTATTTCGATTAAATTCTGTTCTTTAAATAAATAAAACTTTTATCCTAAATTACCTTCATTTTATTTATATTCCTTTCGGTATTAATCTTTTTTTGGTTCATTATACAATTTACAGTTTGCATGCATTTTTTCTTCCCTTATCCTACAATACCTAAGCCATATACATTTCTTCCATTCATTTCTTGGTTTACCGTCATATACCATTTTCATTATCAATTTCTTCATTACTTATATTTTAAATATTAACCTTTATTTATACAGCTATGTTATTTAGTTTTTCCTTATCCCAGTCTTTATGTTTGTACTATACTAACTACTGATTTTTTTTATATCTTATTCTCTTAATAAATGTCATATTATTATCAGTTTCATCATTACAATTATTATCTACTTACACTACTACACTATTCAATATTATCATTATCCATTATACTTACTTTCATACTTTTATTTTACTCTACATTTCAATCCCTTAATTAAGGTCAATTTATGATTTAGTCCTTGAAGTTTCATTAAATTATGTTTCGATTTGATTTTTACTTCAGTATTCGCAGTTATAACATTACCTAACTAATTTTATTAATCCTTTTTGTTTTCTTCTTCTTTCTCTTTTTTTTTTGTTCAGTCACTTTAGTACAGTCTATACAATTCGGTTCCTATATTAAATTTGTGCCTGAGAGTATTAATAATATTTTAATTAAATCCTTGTACCAATATTTTAGTTAAATTTATGTCTCTAGTTCCTTTAACATTTTCATTATTATCCAATTTTGGTTCAAACTTTTAATTCAATTAAACTTATGATCTATATTTCTTTTATGCCTTTAACTTCTTATTACATCAATATTTAATTCATTATTTTACAGGTACAATTTTCGATCGGTTATTTATCATCCATTTTACTATCACACTACTATCCCTAGTACTTTTACTTTGCTAATTAGTTATTCTGTAATTTATCAGATATTCCAATATAATATTTGTAATTTACGACTGATTTTTATTTTACTTTATTATTTTTCATTCCTTTATAATTTATTCAATTCAATTTTTTCTTTAGTTTGCCCCTAGTATCAATCTGGTAAGAATCTTTGAACCGGATACACGAGTTTAATACATTTAGAGTGATTCTGAAGAACCATTTGAACATTCACATTTCATTTACATTTTCACATTTTAATATTTTAACATTTCATTCATTCAGTAGACGGTCATTAGCCTATTAAAGCGAGTCACCATGACTCGCTCTGCAGCTATACATTTAATGTCCCTATGGCTAGCCAACTATATCCCGTATTAGATTTAACTACCAAATTACTACTAAGGGCAATTAAATCATTCATTTGATTAAATTATCATAAAATACTTAATTTACATTTAATTCACATTATTAATTCTTTTAATCACTACTCAACCAATAAAATATTTTCATTTCATATTAATTCTTTTTCCACTAATTCGATTCCAAACTATTTATTTTTCAATTCCAACATCATTGCCATCACAATTCATTTTAACATATCACCTTCCATAATTTTCAATTTAAACATAATATAATATTATACTTTAATATATTTAAATATACTCTATTAATTCCAAATAAATTAACACATTAAACTTGGATTATTTATTTATTTTACGCCATTATACTTAATTAATTAACTAAATACACTTTAATCCCTAAACTTTCATTGATTTACAATTTCATCCTTCACTTCTATCTAACTTATATAAAATCAATATTTATCTACCTTTTTACACTTATTACATTATTTACTTTCAAATTACTTGTAATGGCCTTAACACCGGGTCAGCCATGAACAGTACTTCCTGATGGTGAATAGTACTTTTCGGGCCCGGAAGTCAAAAATATTTTATTGGACCATCGGAAAGTATTGGTCATGATGAGTCCGGGGTTGAAATTTGAAGTGAAACTGAGGTCCATTTGACCTCCAAAGGTCAAAAATACAAAAAAGGTAGCGAGTCAATTTCCCTGATAGAGAAAGTGACTTGATTTTATGTAAATAATTAAAAATAGTAAATGAACTCCGAATATTTCCAGATTTTGCATGCCTACATAAATTTTGATGTAGAATATTTTAGTGATGAGAATGGAATTTTTCGGTGACATCGGTAGTTATTGAATCAGACCGATAATTTTGAATCGGATTGATAATGGACTCCGATTGAGTCAAAAATTTGTGTGCTAGCTATTTTTGATGTGATAAGAGTGATGAAATTATTTTTGAAGTGATTTTGTGGCTGAAAGAGAGAGAAAATTGATTGGGCTTTAAAAAGGCCTAAATGGGCCTTAAGAGAAAAATGGGCTAAGCCCATTGAATTGGCCCAATTTTGGGTCCATTAGGGAGGCATATAAAAGCCTAATTTCTGGAGAAAACTCCAAAACTTTTCTGTGTGTTCTTCCTCCCTCTCTAAGCCTAATACTCCTTCTCTCTCTTCTCTCTCTCATTTGCTTCCTCATCACTCAAGATCTCTCATAAATCCCAACTTAGAAGTTGTAGTTCCATCCCTCTAGATCACTAAAATAGCTTCACTTGATTGATTTGGGCAAAGGAAGTGATAAAAACAAGGAAAGAAAGAAAAAGGGGTAAGTTGGATCTTGAGAATTTTAATGTTTTAATTTGATTCCTTAATATTTTTCCATAGATTTTGAGGTGTAGAAATTGATTATGAGCTTGGATTTTGTATTTGAGAACAAAAAAAAAAAAAGAGAAACTAAGGATGAGTGGCCGGCCTATGTAGGTGGTAAAGAAAAAGGGAGTATTTCAAAGGACAAAGGCAAGGGAAAGGAAGCTTAGACTCCCTAATTCAAGAGAAAATTGTAAGTGACTAATTAATCTTTACATTTTCTAAGTTTATGAATTTTTCTCAATTATGTAACTAGGATAAAAATTTTTAAAGTGGTTAATTGATGCAATTATGTTAGGGTAATTGTAATTAAGCTAGAAAAAGGATGAATGAAAAGTGAAAATGAAAGAAAGAAAATTTTTAGGATGAAGATTAGTAGTGGCCAAATTTAATTGTAAGGAAAAATGGTAAGAAAATTGCATATAAATAATATATGTTAGCTTAAATAATAGTAGACTTAATAATTAATGTCTATGAATTTTTAAAGAATATTTGAAATTTATTTGGAATTTTTTAAGATTATGTATAGTGTATGTATATAGTGAAAGTTGTGAATTATAGTGAGTTAATTGATTATTTTAATGAAAAATGATAAAAAATAATAAATAATGCATAAACAAATTTTATTGGGATTTATTGGAATTATTAGAAATTTATTGAAATTTTAATGTTAATATGTATATTGAAAATAATTGAATTATTGGTTAATAATTGCATAAAAATGTTGAAAAATGTGAAATTATATGAGATTAAATGATAGTCAATGACAAAGAATAAAAAAGTCAACCAATAAATTTTTCAAAAATTAAAATGATTTATAAAATAATTATTACTGTGCCCTTATAATTAGTCTAGCAGTAAAATCTAGTTTTGGATATAGTTGGCTAGCCATAGGAACGCCCTTTACGGCGGTACAAGTCATGGCGACTTGCTTTGCTATGGGCAGAATCTCTGATCTCCATAGCTTAAGTGTTAAAGTGAAAGTGAAAAGTGCAATGTTCTGAGAATGGGTTCTTAGGAATCATTTTTCTTTTTAGTGGGACCGTGGGGTCCATGTTCTGAGTATCCGGTCTGAGATTTTCTGCCAGGTCTGTACTAGGGGCATAATGAAAATAAATTGATAAATAAGTGAAAAGACAATGAAAAGTAAGAAAAGAAAGTGAAAAATGACCAAAAGGAAATAAAAAGAAAGTTTAGGGGCAAAATGGTAATTTTTTTCTAAAAGTGTAAAAAGTAAGTAAATTAAGTGAAAATTTATTAAATAAAGATAAAATAGTCAAATAATAGTTAAATTGTTCAGAAAATGAATTTTATTATCAGCAATGACTAAAATGAAATTTTGTACGTAAATGTCAAATTAAGCATATAGACATGTAAATTGCTCCAATTATTAGTTTAAAGATCATAAATAAGCTTATAATGGAAAAATTATAATAATGTGATTGAAATGAATAATCTTATAGAAAAAGTTAAATTAATGTTTTGAAATGACATTAAATGATTTTATAAATATGTTTATATATAAGAAAAATAATGATAATGTTAGGAAATGTATCGATTATTAGTCACTACTGAGTATGTTGAGTGCTCAGCGTGTAGTTTTTACTGCACACAGGTAAGCAGGAGCGGGAGCAGGAATACACTTTAAAAGACTTTCTTTTAGGATGCTCAAGTTGTATAAATTTTGGCATGTATATATATGTACAAACTTTACTTGGATATGTAATGTAAAACTGAAGTTATTTTAGTAAGCTATTTTTGGGTTGTGAATGAAATGGAATGAATAACAGTGAATGGATATGGTCGATATTATTGATTGTTGTGCCTCTTAGAGGCTGTGTGGTTTGTCTGCTTTTCAAATGGCTAATACTATGTACAGCTGTTATATTGCAAAATTTTTATTGAATGCATAGTAAATTGGACAGTTATAGGTATTCGGCAAAGTGGTTTCAATTATTTAAGTAAATGCTAATAAGGTTTGAAATGTAAAGATTAAGTCTAAAAAAAAAATTTCGGTTTTTGGTATACCGGTACAGTGTTAGGAGGGATAAGGGTGTTACATTACTGTTTAGTCTCCTAAGCCAGTCAAATTACCGTTTATTCATCATTTCAATTTTTTCAATAAATTACTAAAATGCATTTTTTGTTCATTTTATTTAAAATTTGTTCACTAGTTAATTCTTTTACACCGTTAATTCATTATTCATTTGTAAAATTTCAGTTTAATCCCTAAACTTTATTTCATGGGAATTTCCTATTTAATACTTACTTAATTTCTTATTTTGGCTATTTAACCCTTAGTTCACTTAATTTATCCTTTTTTTCTCAACACTTGGTAAAATTACCAATTGGCCCCTAAACTTTTATTTTCTTCCATTTAGGTCATTTTTCATTCTAACTATGTCATTTTCCATTCTTTTTATTATTTCAACTTTATATTATGAAAATTAATGTTCATATGCTTGTAGTATTCATTAACATTCAACATAAATTTTGGTATTATTTTTATTTTTATTTCTTTTAATTAAATCAATTTTGCTCTATTTCTTTAATTACCTTCTTTTTAATCATTTTTATTTTATTCTTACCATTTTTTATTCCAATTAACTAATTAGTTAACATTATTTTCATTTATGCAATAAACTCAATTTATTTCATTAAAATTCAATATTTTCACTATAAACATAATATAAAATTTCACATAAAAATATTTTACTAAATTCCAAAAATTTTAATTAAATTAATATATCCCCAAAGATACACCTGCATACAATTTATGACCTTACATTTAAAATTTAATGAAAATATACCATCACAAACACACATACCCCCAATTCGGCCACACATTGTTCATCCACTTAATTTTATTTTCTTCCATATTTAACCATTCAAAACATCACTTATAATCTTTGTAATCATTTTTATAACAATTATTTCAATTATACAACATTAATCACATACATATATAACATACATAACCTTAAACCAACTCAATTAAATGAAAATAGAGGATTTTGTATCCACATACCTCATTGTTTTATTCTAAACCTCTTGAACATCTTTTCCTTACCTTAGCTCTTTGAAACACCACCATCTCCTTTATGTTCCTTAAGTGGCTGAAAATTACACGTCAAGGAAATCATCATAAATTTGCTTTCTCTATTTAATACAACTTAATAACTATAATCTACGTACCTTAAATTATCTAATTAAGTCTTTAAATCAAATTATGGAACTCAAAATCACTTACCTAAATTTTGGTACATAATCTTTTCTACTTATTTTCTCCCACTTCTTTCACTTCAAATGAGCTTTAGAGATGCTAACCAATGAAAAGAGGGGCTGAATATTATCTAGGAAACTTGATTTTGGTGAAAATTTAAGAGAGAAAGGAAGAAAAATGGAGAAGAAGAGAGAAAGATGGCTTACGGTTAAGAAGGAAGGAGGATATGCAAGAATGCTGGAATTTTCTCTAGAATTTTTTATATTTTGGCCCTTAAATAGTATGAATTTCGGGTTAGACTGGTCTAACCAAGGTGGTTGGACGTAATTCAAGCTCAAAATTGATTTTAAGCCCATTATGCATCCTAAAATTATTTCTCTCACATCCAAAACTAAAATTCACTCAAAATTAACTTTATAATTCTTAAAATAATAAATTAAGCCTTAATAAAAATTTTGGCTCAATCGGAGTCCATTTCTAATCTGATTCACTAAAATTGATCCGATTAGATAATTTTCGATGTTACTGTAAAATTAATTTTTTACCATCAAATAATTCTAAATACTAATTAGAGTTCAACTGAAAATCCTTATACTTTTTTAAGATCATTTGCTATTTTTAAAACCTTGATCAAATTCACGATCAACTGATTACTATTTAAATCGATATCAATATTTTTCTCTTACTTCTTATGTTCAAACCTTCCTAAAAATACTTTTAAAATTCTCAAAATATATTCATTAGGATTCATAAATATTTTCGGCTTAATTGAAGACTATTTTTTGATTTGATCAACTTTTACCAGTTCGATAATTCAATTTTTTAAAATCATAAAAAAATTAAATTTTCACAATCAAAATATTATACATCTCATTTAATGTAGATTTAAACATTCTAGTAATTTTTAGAGATAATTTGCTATTTTTAAAGTTTTGATCAAATCTTAATCAATCCAGGAACTATTTAAATCAAAACCATGAAATTTTCTTATTTTCAGCTTTTAAAAACTCATTTGACCTCATTTCGATTTCAAATTTGAATCACGGGCTTTTGCTGACATATTATTTCCAATGATCCAATAAAATATTTTTCGATTTCGGGAGATACTATTTTCCTCGATATCACTATTCACCATTGAAAAATACTATTTTCGACCAACTCGATATTTGGACCATTATAAGTGGAGTTGCCACTATCGATGCATGCTTTTTTCCACCTATGCCCGAATTCACCTCCAAAACCAAGTGATCATCGAGCTCGAGTGAGAAAATCTTAAGCCTTTAGTGGTTCGATCCCAATTTTAGGGTCCAACTAGGTTAAGGTTCCAATCCTAATCGACGATTGTTTCACGATAGGAAAAAGACTCAGCTCGACTTGCCAAATCTAAAGCCTCGAAAGGTATGAGACAACAAGCCAAGATGTCCTTATCCCATCGCTAACAATCGATAGCCGAGAGGCATCTTGTTGGGTACCATAAGGTTGATAGTAATGATTCGCCACCCAATACCACATTGAAAAAAAGGGATTCCAACCTCGTGAGACCAAAAATCTAGAGATGGTTCGAAACTCCATTCTTATTTTTACCTTTGATAAATGTGACATAATGGCTTTCGAATTAATCGCGTTATCTCTTTTCTTTCATGCAAGATTAAAGCAACTAATAGAAATTAAAGGCATACCCTATCACTTAGGAAAGTAGTAAATCATGATATAAAATAAAGTGATAAAGACATCCATAAATTGGGCAATTCATTATGACTTTTTAGATGAGAACTTTAGTCCTCACATGTGGATTATTGAAAAAGAATTTCATTGCGAGGGCTTGAAGACGGGAACTTGCTAGTCCAAGTTTTGTTTAAGAAACATCACGTGTTATTTAATTATATACAAAATCATTTACTTTATTAAAGCTAATATTTACATGTGAATTTCCTCAGTAAAATATAGATATTAGTCTAATTTTATTACTGAAACATCCTAATTCTTTATTATAATTTTTTTTGTGAAATTTTCCATTAATGATCCAAAAAGTCTTTTATAGTAAAGAAAAATGATCATGAACTTACCTGGAGCGCTTGCCTAATTATGCTTACAAAAAAGGTTATTCACAGGAGTGATAATAACAATAATGATAATAATAAAAAAGAAAAGAGAATATATTTAAAAAGAATCAAATGAAGTAAATAAATAAAAATAGAAACTAGAATCCAGCGTGTATGTCAAAAATGCATGGGGTGCATTCAAAGACATAAGGTTGACTCTTTTACCTTAAAAAGAAAGAAAATATATCTCGGACCGTACATCACGTAATATATAAGTGTACATTAAGCGATGCACGGCCGTACAGGCCTGATAATGGCTCGCTTTCTTTTCCCTTTTCAAGATAAAGTTTTTATCAACAACAGATCCAAAAGGGAGCAAAAAGAAATTCATGAAATAATAAAAATAACCATTTTGAAATGAAGTTCCTAAAAAATTGACAAGAGGTAATTTAAAAAGTGAAAACCTAATAATTTCTATCATATAGCAAAAATACCTTTAAAAGGATTTCACAACTTGAATATAAACAAGGACAGATCTTAGACAAGGACAGTCAATAAATTAGCAAATAAAAAATTATAACACTTACAATGGTAAATATATAGGTTTTATACTATTGGAAAATGAATCGAGAAGAAAAGACTTTTATATTACCTTCAGTGTACTTACTTAATATTATTGTCGAACGTCGAATTCGTGGATTTTTTAATTACATTGGAACAATCAAGGAATAGTTGAAAATTCAAGAACAAAATACCAAAGATCACCTTTTTGCTTTAAACTCTTTGAAAGCTTTTGGAAGCTTTCAGAAAAACCTTTTATGAAAGCAATCCTTGCTTTTCCACTCTCAACTTTCAAATTGACCAACCCTTTTAAAAGTTTATAAGCAAAAGCTTATATAAACGGCAATTTATGGGTGTACACATAGGTGTGTACGGGTGTACACTCAAAGGGTGCTCCACTTGTCCACTTGCATTATGGGAAACCCACCTACTTTTGAGTGTATGATCGTACCTTTCCAAGTGTACGGGTGTACACTCAACAGGTTGGACAACTTGCTTGAAAAGGTAAGATTCTCTGAAATGCATGGGTGTACACTCTTTGTACAAGGCCATACAGTGCCAAAAATAGGTAAAATAGGACATTGGGTTAAATGATGAGATTCTTCTTCGTGTACAAGAGTGTATAAGCCATAAATGCACAGGTGTGCAAGGCTTGTAAACCTTCGTAACTCAATTCTGAGTCCCTATTAAGGGTATTTCTCACCATTTAACCTTCTGTACCACTTGGCTATCCAAATCAAGTACAAAATACCTTAAAACATTTTTCAAAAATATTTTTCAACATAAAAGGATCCGCCAACCTCGATTTGTTGTCTTCAAAGGAGTATTTTTCCTCATTAGGTAACCTTGGCAAAAGCCTCCTCAAAACCCAGTTCTTACACCATGAAACCTTTTCAATTTGTCAATATTTATTGGTTTTCAGAATTCATTGCCATCATTGTTAGTCAGAATACCAGCTCCTTTAGATAATAACTTTTTCAATACAAAAGGTCTCTCTTGCATAGGCCTAAACTTGCCTCAAATATCTGGAATCCCAGGTCTCATATGTTCAAACACTAGATCTCCTTCTTTCAAAGGATGCTTCCTAACCTTTTTCCCAAACGAGTGAGCCAATCTTTTCTGGTAAATTTGATTATGGTAGTAAGCTCGTATACTATCCCCATCCAGTACGTTAAGCTACAACAACCTCTATCTAGTCAATTTTATCTCTAGCAATTTAGTTCCTAAAACTACCCTCAAAGGCTTATGCTTATTTTCACTGGTAGCATGGCCTCTGTCCCATATACTAGGAAGAATGGGGAAGCCCTTGTTAAAGTTCTAACTATAGTTCTATAACCCCATAATGCAAAAGGTAACTTATTAACCTAATCTTTGTAGGTTCGAACCATCTTAGCTAAAATCCTTTTAACATTCTTGTTGGCTACTACAACTACTTCGTTAGCCTGAGGTCAGCAAGGGGAAGACCTATGATGTTGAATCGCATATTTCCTGAGCATCTGCTTAGCTTCCCCAGAGAATTGCAATTCCTTATATGACACTATGTGGTGGGGTAGGCCGTACCTGCATATCATATTCTTTTCAATAAACTTAGTCATGTCCCTAGTATCTACCTTCTTAAAGGATTATGCTTTTATTCACTTGGTAAAGTAATCTATGGCAACTATAATAAACCTGGTGGATGAATCATTCTCATAATATCTATGCTCCATGTAGCCAATGGTTAAGGCAATACAAGATTGCATAGCTCTAAAACTAGCAAATATCTTAAGATCGTATATTGTTAGCACAAATAACATTTTGATGTACTTAGAACAGTCAATTACAAGTTAGGAGAACTCCTTGTGCATGATCTTCCCTTCCCTTCTTTTTGTTTATCATTTTTCTTTCTTTTTCTTTTCTTCTCTTCCTTTCTTTTTTTTTCTTTTTTTTTTTTATAACCTAATTGTTCATGTGAGTGCCATATACTCCCGTATGTATTTGATGCCAGTAGAATTTCTTTTGGATTTTCTTTTATTTTGAGATTAAACGAACATGTATTTGTTGAGTTAATGTCAAATATGAATGTTTTATAATCAAAATTATGCATATTAAAATTAGAAAAAACATCACATAAGTAAGTAAATTTGTTTATCTTATTAATATAATCGAAGAAATAACATTTGTTCAAACTAAAGAGTTCAGAAAGCAAAAATAAAGTTTGTAAAAATGTCACTACTTTCGATCTTTAGCGTAGCTATTGTGACATCTGCAGCATAGGTTATGCTATGTTGCAACCCTTTTACCTTTTTTTAGGGTCAAATATTTGCTTACTTTCAATAAGATCTTGAATTTGATACATTAAAACCCAACAATCATCAGTCAGATGGCCAGTGTGTTGATAGAAGGTACAAAATAAATCCAATTTGTGATATGAAAAACCAAAATATTTAGGTGGTTTATACAGCAGAGACTACAATTTTACTTTTTTGACCAATTGCGTGAATACCTAAGATAAAGATTTTCCAAAATTAGAGTACCACCTTTGAGCTGATTCTGCGGCCAATACCTCTTTTATCTTACTTTAGTACTAGATGCTTCTAATTTTTTTTTATCAAATTTAGCACTCGTTTTTCCCATGAGCCGAGTGAGATACCAAGATAATGGCTTATTTGTAGTAATTGGCAAAGCATTTCAAGGATAAATGCTTCAACCATCTCATCATTTATATTTATGTTGGATCTTATCCTATCCCATTCTTAACAGTTAGCTTATCCTCTTTCAATGAGATTTTTCCCATCAGGTGACCATCCCTCGTAAGCCTCTTGCTTAGAATCAACTATACCTTGAATGTGATTTCTTAGAGTCTAATATTTATCTATTGAACGTCCTGTGTGTTGATGATAGGCACAATATTAGCCTACATAATGATGTGGCATTCCCTGCCCCTTGGCGGGTTAGGTGGGAGTGGTTGTAATTTCCTTTGCTTAGTGAGATGAGTAAGTTGCCAAGACAATGGTTTATTTGTGATAGTGTAATGATCTTGAATTACTCTTGAAACTGGAACCCTTGTGGCCCTATCATTACCTTGGATGTTCATTTTCTTAACCAGGTGCTCTTATATAACTTTGCCATTAATCATAAGAAGGCCTTTTCAGTCTTGGTGGCTGGGAACAACGAGGTCACATTTTAAGATTTAGTTGATAGTGCAAGCAAACCTTCAACTTTAGCCAATAAAATTTTCTTAAATTCTTCTAATTTTTGGTCCAACAAGCCTACAATTTTAGCCCATAAATTCTTTTTAAACTCCTAAAATCTTTTATCTATCTCTCTATCTAATGCATCTTATGGAATCGAAGGCACCAAAATAGAGGCTAGTCTATCCCTTAAAGCCAATATTCTTGCCCCAAGATTTTTTATCATTCTGTAGACTTTTGACTGCTTTCTGAAAGCTCGATTGAATTAAACTCCGAACTGACTTCTGATTCCAATATAAAACTTGATCTTGACCCCAACATTGGTAACTAAAATGTCTATCTCCAAATAAGGCGATCGTCTGACCCTCTAAACCACCTAAGTGAATCTATAACGGCTCTAAGAATTAGATGTTAGGAGTGATGCATGAGCATGGTATATACATGATGCATGAATGCAATGAATATTTTTGTTACACGTCAATCATAATCACACACAAGTATAGATAAAAGTCTTCTAAATTTATTACTTCCACACATGAGGTCGTACGGTCTCTTTCTTTGATGGGCTTAGCCTATGGATTAACAAGGTATCCAATGGATGTTTATGGTGCATGATAGAAAACCGACAACATAACCTCTCCAATTGAAAGTGTAGGCATATAGGTTTTGACCACTATATATTTTGACTAACTCATACAAATCGGGTAGGGCCCGCTGGGGCATGATAGCTTTTGATCGATACCCTTCTAATTTATTTAAGTTTGATCAATACATAAGGGCCAATATAGCAAGCAAAAGTTGTTATTATTATACAACCTAGGGGAAATAACCATTGTCATTATATGAGATGAAACTTTAGGACTATCCAAGTATGGTCATTGCTAATAAGTCTAACTCATCACGAGTATAACAATCGATGGATCATTTCATATACCATTTGGTACTAGACTTAGGCTGGTGGTTCTCCTTGACATCTCTATACATTGAGTGAATGTAGGGCATGCTTTAAGATAGCACTAGGGGCTATAAATGGATACCTAACTTAATTCTAAAGCTTTAAAGTGTATGCAATTTCAGAAAGAGATAGGATTAATTAATAAAAAACCCAATTATAAGGAAAACTCAACCATGATACTTTTAGGAACAAGATCTCTTTAGTCCCTAGTGGAGTCACCACTGTGATGAGCATTGGAGCCACACTTGTATCCAGTTGGATTCTTGAAGGTCCACTTTTAAGGTCCAAGATTGAATGAGGCTCACTATAACTTATAAATTGGCTACCTCACAATAAAAAGGGAATTATGCCTAAATTATAATTAGTAGTCAACCTATAAAGATGTCTAATGTGGGCTCAAAGAGGTAGGTGTCATGGAATCGCCATCCAATATAATGTTGAAAAATAAATCTCGAACTTTGATGCCCAAATAGAGAACGGGGTTCGAAACACCATTTTTACTAGGCACCTTGGTTAAGTGTTGTTTTATAATTGGATTTTAAACATTAATCCACTATCTCCTTTCTCACACGATGCATTACGATAAATAAAAACTTGATCAAATAAATAAAGCAGTAAAAAGTAATAAAGTAAACCTAGCAATAAAGAAAACCTACTTAATTATTATATAGGCAAATCGTTCCAAAAGGAAAGAATAATATACAAAATAAAGATAAATAAATATCATGCATAAAATGGGTTATAGTTAGTTTAGGAATGCTGGTTTCCTCAAACATATTTACAAAAGAAGGATAAAGAGTGTAACATCCCTAAATTTGCATATGTCATGTATGGTATAATATAGAGTATAAATAATTACCTTAGGACAGATTTAGGAGTAATCAGAGTTAAATAGGACAGAAAAATTAAAAAGGATATAAAGGTTAAACGTATCCGCGCCCAAAAAACTCGAGATAGGGGACCCGATGAACAGTATGATCTAAGGATAGATTATGAAAGTGCAGGTTAAACAGAGTCTGATGGTACAATTTGAGAAGAAATTGATGTCAAATAGACCTTCAAAAAGGCCAATGAAGAAAAATTTCACGAATCGATGTAGGTTTGACTATAACTTTGACCACTCATTTGGGGATCCTAGAAATCTCCAATGGACCTCATATTTCACACGCATGTTATAAATAGTGTAAATATACCCAGGGAACTGAAAAATAGCAATTCCAATAGTTTTGAAATTTTGAATTTTGGATCGGCTGCACAAATGATCGAAGCTAGAAGTATACCGAAATGATGTCAGAATAAGCTGAACTTTTTACCATATGTTCTTGAATATATCAGGCCACCTGAGGCAAAGTTTCAGGGCATTCTAACATTTGGAACGAAAATTTATATTTCAGAGTGCAAAATTGAGACTGGGTCAATTAGAGGGTCAAATCCGGGAATTTGACCATGAGAGGACACAAGAGTCACTAAATTAAAGTTATGATCATGTAAAAATGAGCTTAAGTCAGTAGGATGAGCATAAGTGGGTGTATGGATGACAAGTTGCCAAATTTAAAGCCTTTTGATTCAATAGTTAATAATTAAATCTTGACCATTCATTTTGCATATATATAGGCCATTAGATATGGGTTAGAAATATCTAGAAACCTCCCCAAAGTTATGGCATCTTCATCCCTTTTCTATCCAAAATATGAACCATCCTTTGTTTGCCCTCTTCTCCATTTTTCTTCATTTCAAGCTTTCTCTCTCCAAATTCCAAGCTTTAATTCCAACCTAATACTCAAAATTTTATCCTCTTTAACTTAGAAAAGGATTCCCATCAAGGGAAAGTCAAGAAATTAGTTATTTAAGGTAAGAACAATTTGGTGTAATATACTAGTTTCATGAGTTCTAGGTGAAAATTGAAGGAAAAATTGCATAAGCATATAGGAATGGACTAGGAAATCATGGTAGTAACTTTAATTTGCTTAAAATCATAACCTAATTTCATGATTTTTCCTCTCTTCAATTCGGCCAAAAGAGGGGAAACAAGAAGAAGAAAAGAACAAGGAAGGAAAGGGAAAGGAGAAGAAAGAATAGGTGTATTTCAAGCAATAGGTGTATTTCAAGCCAAATTGAGGTTAGTGGATGTGTATTACATTAAATTTCACAAATTTTAGTTGAATTTCCTTAATTTTTCTATTATGTAACTATGCTAGATTACATGAAATGGTGAATTAACTTAATATGACATGATATAATGTTAAATTGAATCATTAGGAACAAAATTAAGGCAATAAATCAATTTGGAAGTGAGAGAAACTATAGTGGCCGAATAGGGTAACTTATGGTACCTTAGTGTAAAATGACCTATAATTTGGTATTTAGAATAATTAGCTATGCTAATGTATGAAAAATGAAATTGTGTTGATTAAATTGCAATATGAAATTTTATACTAATAAGTTAATAGTTACATAATGCTAAAAAGTGTGGTAACTTAATAATATTTACTTGAAATTAATGTAATTCATTATGTTATGCAATAAAATGAATTTAAAAGCATGTACAACATGAATTTTGAGAAAGAAAGAATGTGGAAATGAGACTTCCCATTATGACCGAATGGTGTGTACGTGATGAATGGTATGAATTAAGTGAAATTCATGGCATTAAATACATATATGTGAAAAATTATTAAATATCTAGCTTATATGAGAACAATTTATGGCATAATGTAATTAATATGTTATGATAAAAATAATTAACAGTGTAAAATATAATGATATAGAGAAAATTTATACTGCTCTTAGTGTTCAGTGGGTGATCCAGAACTTTAGGATAGTATGGCTAGCCATAAGGGCACTTATCTTGTGATATTACTGTATTCTGACTGTTATTGTACTGAAAATATTGTTTACTCGACTTATTATATGACTGCATAGGAGAACGGTATCGTACCCCAGCTATACGGTCCCTCAAGTGTACTGAATTTATTGTTCCCTTATCCAGTTCATGGTTTTCCATTGTTATCAACTAGAGGCAAAATCGTAAAATTTTATGTGAACTGAGTAAAAAGGATAATTATAGTAGGAAAAAAATGTTATAAAGGTGAATAAAAATGAAATAAGATGAAAAATGAGATTTAAATGAACAAAAATGGTAAAAATATAATTATGCGATTAACGGAGAATAAAATGTTCATTTAATATTTGATGATATAGTTAAAAGGGGTAAAGTAGTCAATTTAACCAAAAAGGGTAAAACAGTAATTAAAATAAAGTTCAGAGGCCAAACTGTAATTTATCATCCCAAAGAAAATTTTTAGGGACTAAAATATAATTTATGCAATTAAATTAAAATAAAAAAAGTCAAATGGATCAAAATTGAGATTAAATTAGTCAAATTGAGAAAAAGTTAACCCTAAAAGTAGAAAATGGTTAAAATTGAAAAATGTCAAATTTTAGGGGTTAAATTGTAATTTTTCTTATAATTTTCGAGATAACTAGAAGAAAATTTTAATGCAAGGAGAATAAATTTATAATTTATTTATTCATAGAAATCTAAATGAATTAATAATAATTAATTATTTTTAATGAATAAAATAATTGGATGAAATTTTATGTAAGTACATCCACCACTAAGCAACTATGTTGCTTAGCTTGTAGTTTATTCTGATTGCATACAGAGATAGGTATAACAAGACCAGCACAGTGAGAACAAGATGTGGCATGTACATGAGAGAAAATCTTTTTTGATTTTTGTTATGTAAATATATGTGTAAACCATGTGATAGATTATGAGAATTTGTTGTAAATGGACATTTAATCTAAATATTATATGAATTCAGTAAGTTACTTGAATGATCTTTACATGAACTATGCTTGAGTGGTTGTGATTGTGTTGAGATGAAATTATAGAAGTGTTGCGTTGTTGATAGGAGTTATGGAGTTGGAGGAATTATATTGGGGTAAAATTGAGCTTTTGCAGGTTTATATAGCATGAATTTTAAGCTGTTATATTGCCAAAATTTTATTTAATTAAATAGTAAATTAATAGTGTTAGAAATGGTAATAATATAATACGAACTTAGAACATATATAGAGGGTGTTACAAATAGCCTTTGTTAGTTTTTAGAAAATACGAGATGAGTGATTTCAATTTCAATGAAAAATAAGATTTTCTTTTATGTGTGAATTTTTGGGTTAAAAGTTGGATATCAGTCCATTTTTATTAAGAAAATTTCAATTTGATTAATAAAAATGATTCTAAATGAATTTTGATTCAATGTGCAAAAGTCATATTTTTTACTACTTATTACATTCCCAAAATAATAATACATCCAAATAATCATAATAATAAAATAATAAAAGCAATAAATAAATCAAATGAGCAAAAAGAGAATTAAAATCACCCATGGGCATTGTCCAAAGTGCTTCAACCTCTCAAACTCCAAAGTTTGATGAAATAAAGATTAAAATACTGACAAAACAACAAAGAACAATAAATAGCTAGTAGTATGTCGAATAAAAAATAAATAGTAAAGCAAAACAAACAAAACATGCCGTCTAGACTAGAGAATATTAAATAAATAGAGTGTAAAATGTAAGTAAACATAATTAAAATATTTTTCTAAAAATATAAAAAAGCATGCGTATAAAATTAAATATTAAAAATAATGCAAAAAGATATGAAAAGGATCCAAAATAGCATGCACAGACGGCCTAAGGAAGGATATATAGCCAAAGCAACCAAAGAGGGATGGGACGGAAAGGAGATCCCGTAATGTCCTGTCAATCAGTGTGACTGATGGGCATCTATCAGGGTCTTCTTCTGGTTTGTCACTCAACAAACAGGCAGAAATGCAGCAAACAAGTAAAAACTCAAATAAAAATTATTCTTAACTTAATCATGCACAATTTATATCCTAATCATGCCAAATCTAACTATGATAATCAAATACACATTTAAAACATGCCAAATAATTAATTAATCATAAAATACAGAATTTTAATAAAGAAAACTAATTATGCATCAATGGCGAAAAATCCTAAAATATGCCATTCTACGTATTTTAACCACATTCATATAATCATGACAAAATATTGAAATAACATCTAATTAAAATAATCATTAATCATGACAAAAATATTGAAATAACATCTAATTAAAATAATCATGGCATAAAAATAAGAACAAAAAGGCAATACCACTACATAATGAATTGATGTATCTACATGGAAAATAATTGAAATAAAAATAGAATAAAAGTCCAAAATATTACTCTCGTATGCTTTTGGAAAGCTAGAGAATTGTGCTCCAAGTTTCTCTCCAATTAATTTCCATGATTGATCAAAAGAATGAAAATATTTTTTTTGTTTGTCTTATGTAAAGAATGATTTATCCTCAAAAAAGAATGTAAAGGTCTTTGCCACTTTTTTGAAGAAATAAAAATTAGATTTTTTATTCTCCAAAAGAATGCCTCCCTCCCTCATTTTTTTCTAGAAAATTAGAATTTCTTAACCACCAAAAAAAGAAGAAAAAGAAGAAGAGCCTCCTTATAACCCTCGGGTTTTTCCCATTTATTTGAGTGAGTCTCTGAGTCCCATTAAAACTATCATTTTCAAGATTCAAAAATCCTATTTTTAAGGCTTAAATCCTTAATCTAATCCGCAAAGATCATATTAAATTTTAGATAAAAATCATCCAAAAAATTCTCCCCTTCTCATCCAAAAAATGTGGAAAGTAAATATGAAAATTACACGACGAACAGGCAGAGTGTCTGTCGTGACAGCAGACAACCCATTTGGCACCACAGACGGACAGTGATAGAATGGCAGGGTGTCTGTCACCACAGACGGGCAACCTGCCTATTAGTGAGAAAAATATGATTTTTGCCATTAAAAGCTTGTTTCAATCCCAAAAAAAATACAAAAAGACAAAACTCAATAAAAAAACCTTAAAAACTTTGTGGAAATCAAGATACGAGTCAAAATTTTCCTTTTTTATTCATAATACGAATGATGCTTTCTCATCGGGTAACTCCGATATGAGTTGCCTCAGAACTCAATGTCTATAAAGACACAATTCATCATAACTCGAATAAGAAAGGTAGGCAATCCCACATGCATTAGCATATAATGGAGACAATCCCGCTAATGCGGTCATAAGACTTCTTTAAATCAATTTTAATGGCCAAAAACCTTGCTTGCTCGTTTTCCTCCTGATAGTGTGAATATCTTCTTGAACAATGATGATATTCTTAGTAATATGATTACCTAGGATGAAACTTGTTTGAGTAGAACAGACAACAATAGGCATGATGCTCTCTCTCTCTCTCTCTCTCTCTCTCTCTCTCTCTATATATATATATATATATATATATATATATATTTGAAATTAATATGAAAGGTTCAAGTAATTAAAAATATCTGAATGCAAGTTAGTTTCTACCTCATTAAGTACGACAAGAGCAATATAGATGTAAAGATAAAATTTCCTGGCATAATTGGCTAGAGCATGAGCAGCTTTATTTGCCTCCTTAAAAACATTAACAAAAACGAATTTAACTCTATATTTACACCTATCTATCCAAAATGTCTTATATGAGAGATTGTGTATGTAGAATCTGAGAAAACAACGAGTTCAATAAGCTATAATTTGTTTACAATCAGATTCAAAGACGACATGAGATAAGTTTCTGTTATGAGCCCAAAAAACAACCTCCTTTAATGCTTCTACTTTAGCAAAAATGGCCATTTTAGACTGGCAATGTCTCACATTCCATTTCAAGTACTTACCATTACTGTCTCTAGCAATGAAACTCCAATAAGCATAGTAACTCCTTTTAGGTCTAAATGCATCTGTATTGATCTTAATCTAGCTTGAAAGAGGTGAGTGCCATGTATTATATAATTGTCTGATCCTGCGCATTTGTTGCCTTGTTCTTGTTGTTGAATTATGCTTTTGAAATTTATTGTATGCTTGGTTTGCCATCCTTGTATTAAACAACATTTGTTCCTTTGCTTCCAAATATGCCAAACATAAAAGCTACCATTTTATAGAAAGCACTAGGACATTTATCAAAGAAGACCACCAACTTACAAAATCAACAATCTGACTCAACACGTATATAATTTAAACTACCAGCAAACCAAGACAAGCTAAAAACGTGCCCTAAAAATTCATCCTCCACCTAGTAAATGAAACAAGTAAAATCAATTTGCATACCTTTATATATATATATATATATATATATATATAATTTTTGATCCGCAAATTATCAGTCTCAACTTTCCGTAGAAACACCTTTATCTTTAATGGAACACCTTTGCACTTTGTTCCCACCAAAACTTTTTCATGAAATTATGCACTTTATCAATAAAACCTTTTGGTATTTTAAAAAGCATAATCCTATATACAGGTATAGCTATTAAAACAAATTTAATAAGCACATCTCTCTCCCCCTTCCCCTCTATACCCCCATATAGATAAAAACTTGGTAACCCAACCATTATGACGAGAATGAGAAAGAAAATGATCTAGCAAAAAATTAAACATATCCTTCTTATATTTACCCCAACAGCAAGTAACCCTAAATATTTATCATTCCCCACCATAGCCTTCATACTCAAAATGCGAGTTATGGCATCCACCTCAACAAAATTATAATTTTTACCAAAAGTAATGCTGGACTTTTTGAAATTTAACTTTTATCCTGATGCAAAACAAAAAAACATTGAAACACTTCTTTAAATTGATTGTTTCTCTTCGAGATGCTTCTCCTATAATCAAAGTATCATCCGTAAATAAAAAATAGGGATTTAAAACCAATGCCCTTCTATTAATCTTACATTTATTTGTGAAGGGTTGAACAAATTCAAAGTAAGTAAACGAGCTCTTATCGAGCTTAAGAGAAAACAGAGGAAAAATTATATCTCTGTATCTTACTTCATGTACACGAAAACAAGACTTATATACATGTAGAAAAATAACTAGAGTTAATTAACTTAAGAATAATCGTCATCTAACTCTACTAACTAGTTAACTAAACTACGAACAAAAAACACTAGAAACAGCAAGCTGTATAGAATAAAACAGCAAGCTGTTTTAGTAAAAAAGACTATCATGCTATAATACACTAAAACAGTAAGCTATTTTAGTGTAAAAGACTAACATGCTATTGCATAATTTGAGTTAAAAAAAAAAGAGGTTTTAATCGGTTAACAAGAATCATTGTAATAATCTCGCCGCAAAAATTACAAAGACTAATAAACTTAAATTAATTTAAGGATTCTGGTGGTGAAGGGAATAATAGAAGTTTCAAGATACCCTCAAGAAAATAGCTTAGTTATAAACTTAGTGAGATCGGATTTAATGATAAGCACTGAGATTGATACACATACGTATACTTAAAAAAAAAAAAAAATCCCTTTTATACACCTTATTTTTTAGGTATAGGTCACCCATAACTCATCAAAATTTTATTACTGACAATAATTTGCTACCCTTTTAAAATTTGATGAAAGCGTATCCATCTACACATGGCAATAAGTAGTAATATTGACAGTAAATATTTTTCAATCAATTTAAGAGATAATAGGTATATTTTTTTTGTTAAATTTAAAATGTACTTGATGACTGAAAAAATTTCGGGCTGTTGATCAACAAGAGTTACATGAAAAAACAAAACTCCAGCAAAATTTCGATAGAAAAGATTTCGACGATCAAGTCAGAATTGTAAAAAAGAGAATAAAAGTCTGAGAGAGAAAAAAAAGATACCTTACTGGTTTTTATATTGGCCAGAGTTCGAATGCGTTTACGAATTCCATATATGAATAAATTCTTTCTTCTTGAATTGTAGGACTGAATAAGGAAGGTTGATCTTCCTATTCTGTTGGAATTTGAATTTTGAAAGGATTATGTCACCATTTGAAGTAATGGAGATGCTTTCAAACCTCTAAATTCATAACTGAACTGCTTTAATCGGATTATTTGTCCTACGTAAAGGAACTCGGATCTTTCCAAGCTACTTTAATACGATCTTTTATCAGTAATTTATGCATTTTTGCTAAATATATATGGATAATATATTTCTTTTTAAGGAATTTAAGTGCTTCGTGGATTATGAGAAAATATTTTTTATTTTTATTTGTTTTTTTTTTTTTGCTAAATATAGGTATGTAAATATATTTCATACCAAACTAAAAATCTTTAAGTAGCATATTACTTTCGAGATTGTGAATTTGAACCTACATTTAGGGTGGACGAATAATTAGGAAAAGAAACTAAAGTTGAATTTGCTTCAACTACGTCCTAAAATAAATGTTTAGTTTAACTTACATGCAATTTTTAATTTATAGTTCTTTTATTCAAATTTATCCAAGAATGATATATTTTCATTTTTTTTTTCAAAATTCTTATCTCAAATAAAATTTCATCCTAGTTTATGACTGATTGTGTATAATTATATAGAAAAAATAAAATAATTTTGAAAAATGAAATGGAATAGGTGGCTTCAAAAGAGAAAGTTACCTAGTAATTGGACTTGAAATTATTGAATAAATCTATTATAATAACTCGCAAAGAAAAGAAAAGAAAAAGTAATCCTTGATCACAAAAAGAATATTACCTCAGGTGGCCATGTTTTAAAATAAAAAAAAAATAGCGTGAATCTCATAGAATACTGAAATTAATAGGGAAAATTAAATTCCAACCAGCAAAATTAAATTTCTGTTTAGAAAATGTCTGTGTTCATTTTTTTTTCTGCCGCTGATAAATAGACCAATAGTATGCGTAGAAAAAAAAGCATACGACGAAAAAATTAGGTTTTTTTTCGTAGTATTTACGGATAAAAAGCATAATATCTTTTGATCCAAAAATATTTAAATTAGAGTAATATTTTTATTTTTATTTAAAGAAAAAAAATGCGTAGAATTCGAATTTAAAATCTTAGGATATGTTGATACTAACACCAATCAAGATGTTTAATTTTTTTTATATTTTTAAAATTGATATTTTTTATTTTAATTTATTAAAATAAATAGTCACTCCATTCACAAATAAATGTTCATTTCATTTTTATATTAAAATAAAAAAATTTATTAATTACTCTAAATTTTACTAACTTGCCTTTAAAAAACGTAGAGTTAATATTATAGACAAATTGATAGCAAAAAAGAATTTCAAATTTTAATTACATTCTGAAATTTGAATAGGTGCATTTTTAAGTTTGACGGTTTTAAATAATTTAAAAATAAAAATCCATAATTATAAATTAAAAACAAAATCGTTTTATTGCCAGTAATTATCTAAGAATGCAAATAACGTTTATATATATGCCTGGAATTTATAAATTATAAAAGAAAAGAGGGAGAAAGAAAAGATTAAAAACGCGTTTGACCTTGTAAAACCCGTCTACCATGGAAGCAGACTCTTCTACTTCTACTTCTACTTCTTTATTCGACAAAATCAAACTCTGCTTCTGTCAAATTCCCATTTATTTTACTTCAAAAACCTTCTCAATTTCCCAATTACCCATTGCAATCTCTTAGAATACATACGCCATTCCAGGTATTTCCAACTCATCTCTCCCCTACCTTTACTTTCTCCCTCTATCGTCTCCTCCAATCAACCTTTTTTCTTCCTCTATTCTTCTTTTTCTTGATCCGATCTTCATTATCACACTTTTTTCTTCAAGATTTGAGTCAATACTGTTCTGGGTTCTTCTTCTTTTTTTTTTCAGAGAATTTTTTTGGGTTTTTTCGGTCCTCCTTGTCGTTAAATCCATGGCGGACTTGGTGAAGCAAATCTTAGCCAAGCCTATTCAATTAGCAGACCAAGTAATTAAATCAGCAGACGAAGCCAGCTCTTTCAAGCAAGAATGCCTTGAGCTCAAATCCAAGACCGAAAAGCTCGTAGCTTTGCTCCGGCAAGCCGCTCGAGCTAGCTCCGACCTCTATGAGCGACCCACTCGCCGGATCATCGACGATACAGAGCAAGTCCTTGATAAAGCACTCAATCTTGTTCAAAAATGCCGCGCCAACGGCCTTATGAAGCGCGTTTTGACTATTATTCCCGCAGCGGCGTTTCGCAAAATGTATTCCCAGTTGGAGAATTCGATCGGCGATGTCTCGTGGCTGTTACGGGTATCGGCGTCGGCCGATGAACGCGACGATGAGTATCTAGGGTTACCGCCGATTGCGGCGAATGAGCCAATTTTATGTTTAATTTGGGAACAAATTGCGATTCTCTACACCGGGTCTTTAGATGATAGATCTGATGCCGCAGCTTCTCTGGTTTCGCTGGCAAGAGACAATGATCGGTACGGGAAGTTAATAATCGAAGAAGGCGGAGTTCAGCCACTGTTGAAATTGGTGAAAGAAGGGAAAATGGAAGGTCAAGAGAACGCAGCCAGAGCAATTGGGTTACTTGGTCGTGATCCAGAAAGTGTGGAGTACATGATTCAAGTTGGTGTTTGCATAGTGTTTGCGAAAATCCTCAAAGAAGGTCCTATGAAAGTTCAGGCTGTTGTGGCTTGGGCTGTGTCCCAACTTGCTGCTAATTATCCCGAATGTCAAGATCTTTTTGCCCAGCATAATATAATCCGATTGCTAGTTGGTCATCTTGCATTCGAAACAGTTCAAGAACATAGCAAATATGCCATTACTAGCCATAAAGCCACTTCGATCCATGCTATTGTAATGGCGAGCAATAGTTCCGCTGCTGCTATTAGTACTAACAACAACAACAACAATAATAATAATGATTCGAAGATGATGGTAACAGTTGATGATGACCCTTGTCGAATTCCTCATCCTATGGGGAATCAGACTACGAATCAGCTGCACAATGTGGTGACGAATACTATGGCTATGAATGCAGCCTCAAAGCTACCACAGCAGCGAACAAATGGGGGAAATCAAACAACAAATGCTGCAAAGAACAATGGCGTTGGGAGCAATGATTTGAAGCAGAATTATCAGGCTAATCATCAGCAGAGTCATTCGCTTTCTGGGGTTAGCTTGAAAGGCAGAGAACTTGAAGACCCTGCCACAAAGGCCAACATGAAAGCAATGGCAGCTAGAGCACTTTGGCACCTCGCCAAGGGAAATTCCCCAATTTGTCGCAATATAACTGAGTCGAGAGCACTCTTGTGCTTCGCTGTTTTGTTAGAGAAAGGACCAGAAGATGTTCAATTCTATTCGGCTATGGCATTGATGGAGATCACAGCAGTAGCAGAGAAAGATGCTGACTTGAGAAGATCAGCATTCAAGCCTAATTCCCCTGCTTGCAAAGCTGTGATTGACCAATTGCTGAAAATCATTGAAAAGGCTGATTCGGACCTCCTCATACCTTGCATTAAAGCTATTGGGAATCTTGCTAGAACATTTCGAGCTACAGAGACAAGGATGATCGCCCCATTGGTTAAACTTCTGGACGAAAGGGAAGCTGAAGTATCAAGAGAGGCCGCAGTTGCTCTCACAAAGTTTGCCTGCACCGAAAACTATCTCCACCTTGATCATTCAAAGGCAATTATAGAAGCAGGAGGGGCAAAGCACCTAATCCAGCTCGTATATTTCGGGGAACAAATCGTTCAGCTGGCAGCACTGCTTCTTCTATGTTTCATTGCTCTGCATGTCCCTGATAGGGAAGAGCTAGCCCATGCCCAGGTGCTTACTGTGCTGGAATGGGCGCATAAGCAATCATTTGTGGCTCAAGATGACGTGTTTGAGGCATTGCTACCTGAAGCCAAGAGTAAATTGGAGCTTTACCAGTCAAGAGGTTCAAGGGGATTCTATTGATGTTCTATAAAATGTTTAACAGTAATAGTAATGTTGATGCATATATTTCTATTTCTTGTGAATTTATTGAAATGCTCATTCTCATTTGGGTGTACATACACTAGTTTTCTTCCATAATTGTTCAGCCCTTTTTTGAGTGGTTGCAGGTTCATAGAATTTTAAGAAATGCAATTGCTTCATTAATTTATTTAGATAATCAAACTAATCTTGAAGGCAGTGTCCAAAGTTTAAAAGGCACATCAACTATATACACAGGCTTAAATACTCAGGCTTAAATACTGTAGGCTTAAACACTGTAAGATCGATCGACAATACCTGATTGCTACAAAGTTAACGTAACCTGTCACATCCAAAGGCTATGTTCTACAAGTTGTCATATCAAATATTTTAAATTTATAAACTGCAGATACTAAAAGATTTGATACTCGAGTAAACATCATATAAATATAAAAAGACTCATTAGAGTGGCATCTCATACATATTTTCTCTCTAAATTCTCTCTACTTTAAATATCGGAGTGCTAATCTCCTGCAAGTCAAGGGTTAGTCTTCATTTGTTTTGCAGATCAGCTTACTACTTGTTAAGGAACAACCAACCTATTTTGCCTTCCATCTGTCTTGTTCTAATTCTGACATTTTAGGACTTATCATGTGTGTTAGAAGTTATATATATATATATATATATATATGGGTAAGCAAAAAAATAAAAAAAATATAGTTAACTGCAATATTAATTTTAAACCGAATCAATTTTTACGGTTAACCGATTCAATGGATTCGGTTACGATTTTTAATTTTTATGTTTTTTATTTTTGGTTACGGTTTAAGTTTTAAAAGACCAGTTAACCGGTTCATTCATTCATATATATATATATATATATATATATATATATATATAATGAATTAAATAATGTTTTTAGTGTGATTTTAGGTATTTAATTTAGTTGAATTATAGTTTAATTGGTTGAAATTGTGTTTTAAGGTTTAATTTTAAATTTTGGTATTTTTCTTGGTCAAATTGAAGAAAAAAGACTAAATTGAAAGAAAAGAAAAGTTTTGGACCAATTTTGTAATTTTGGAAAAAGTAGCAGACAAGTTATGACGATTAGTCCAAAGATCCCTCACTCGGCCGAGAAGGAATTCAAGTAGCTAAGCATGAAGAATTGTGAAACGAGATCAAACGATGGAAAATTGCTTAAGTACAGAAGATTGGTGCCTGGAGGTGCACAATCCTTCATTAAACTGTGCTTGGCCGTGCAACCATTTTTTCTCTGTGCTTAGCCTTGCATCACCATGCCTAAATCCTTGCTTGGCCGTGCATCACTCTTCTCCATTCCATGCATGGCAGTGCAGGATTTTTCTTCTTCATTTGCTTGGTCGTGCACAAGACACAGTTTTTGACATATTTTCCTATTAAGCTAAAATTCTATTTCGATTCTGATTTGGAAGCAACAAAAGGTAAAATTTGTTTTTGGACGAGAGTTTTCATCTATAAATGGAGGATAAAAATACCAGAACAGGGGAGATCATTAGAGAATTAAGTACTAAAACGCAATTTAGTTTAGTTTAGTTCTACGATAATTTTCCTTTAGTTTGTGAAGAACAAAAGCAAGGAGCAGGAGGCATTCTTCGGTTTTACTGTGCAAGTTAATTAAGGAAGCTTCTGTAACTCTGTGTTTTTTATTCTTCTTATTAGTTTTGATTTAATTTTCAGTATTAATAGTGAGTAGTTTTCTTTACTTTTACTAAAGGATACCTGAATCCTTAACTTTTTATTGTAATGACTTGAGTTGAGCTTTAAATTCAAATATCAGTTGATTATTTCTTAGTTTTAAGCATATTCTTATCTTTGGTTGTGTTAAGACTAATCGTTGGTTTATTGATTCAATAACTAAAAATTGGTTTATACGTAGTTAAAGATTTGCATGTTTTTAGATTAAAACTTCTCTGTTTATGCATGATTATATTTTGATTTTGAGGTACTTATGTGTTGATAATATTGGTTAATACTAAGCGAGTAAGAACTAAGAATAAATTGGAGTTGAATTTACTTGCAAAAGAGTTCAATAAATATTTATGAATTTAAATTGAATTTTTATGATAAGTGTTAAATTATTCTTAAAAAGGGGATTTGATACTTAAGAAAGATATTCTTGATTCAAGGTATTGGACTTTATTTTATCTAATTTTTCCATAATCACTGGTATTCCTATTGAATTTAAATCATTACAGTATAAGATTAAGGTGGATAGTTTTTTAATGAAAGTTATTTTTAATATTGATTTTTACCTCATTTAATTACTTGCTTTTGTTTAAGTCTAGTTTAATTGTCTTAAAATCTTTTGTTGCTTTAGTTTATTATTTTCAGTTTTGTTTTTGGTTTAAACTTTCATCATTACAAAATTTGGGATTTCTCTTATTTCTTTTACATAGAAATTTCATTCTAAAATTCAAAATTTTTTACAGACACAAGTTTCCATTGGATTTGATATTTAGGGATCATAACTATATTTTCCTATATTACTAGTCAATCTAGTACACTTGCTAGATACCGGTCAAGTTTTGGTGCTATTATCGGAGAATCGGTTAAGTTTTTGACGCCGTTGTCAAGGAATATAATGGCGTTTATTTATTTTGAATTTTAAAGTGGATTTTGTGTGTTCTTCTTCTTCTTCTTCTTCTTCTAATTTTATTTTCTTGTTTCACATGTGTTAGTAGTTTATGGTAAGAGGTGATTCAATTTTACCTATTGATCCTGAAATAGAAAGGACATTTCATAGGGTTAGGAGACAACGAGAAACCATGAATAATTAAAAGTTCAGTGTAGACCCACCTCTCAATATCGATGGCCTACTTCGAAATGATCCACCTATAAATAATCTACCACCACATAGGATAGAAGAGAAAAACATACCGTATCAAGCTCAAGGGAATGGGTTTAGAACTAAAATCATTAGAGATTATGCTATCCTTAGGTGGAATGAAGGATATAATGAATTTCAATAGTTTTATGAGAAGCCATTTCATGAAGCTTGGGAAAGATTTAGGAGACTCTTGAAAAGCTATCCACATCATGAATTTTCTGTATATCAACTAATGCACATCATGAGTTTCCTTGGTTATGCCGATTTCTATCGTCGGTTTATTAAGAATTTCTCTAAAATAGCTAAACCACTATCTAATTTATTGCTTAAAAATACTGCATTTAACTTTGATAAAAAATGCTTACAGGCTTTTTACTTGTTAAAGTAAAAGCTAATCACTACTCCAATCATAATATCGTTGGATTGAAATTTACCATTTAAAATTATGTGTGATACTAGTGGCTATGTAGTAGGAGCAATTTTAGGACAGATGAGGGAGAAAGTTTTCTACATTATCTATTATGCAAGTAATACACTCATTGGAACTCAAGTAAATTACACTACCATGGAGAAAAAGTTATTGGTAATTGTGTTTTTCTTTGAAAAATTTAGGCGTTAGCTTTTTGGTTTTAAAGTCATAGTATAGTTAGATCATGCTGCATTGAGGCACCTTTTTGCTAAAAAAGATTCCAAACCAAGGCTTTTTCAATGGATTTTGCTTTTATAAGAATTCAATGTAGAGATCAAAGATAAGAAAGGAGCTGAAAATTTTATAGCTGATCATCTATCTAGATTGGATCATACTAATATTGAAAAGGAAAAAATTTTTGATTTATTTTTTGATGAATATATTTGTGCTCTTTATGCTTGTGAAAACTCAATTGTTTGGTATGCTAATATAGCTAATTTTCTTGAAGGAGGTTACCTTTCAAAAGACTTTACTTGGCAATAAAAGAAAAAGCTTCAAGCAGATGCCAGACACTACCTTTGGGATGATCATATTTGATTAAAATATGTTCGGATCAAGTACTACGAAGATGCATTCCAAAAGAAGAGCAAGAAGACATAATGCGATAATGCAATGGAGGAGAAGTTGAAGGTCATCATAGACCTAATTGTACAGTATAGAAAATTCTCCAATAAGATTTCTTTTGGCTTACTGATGGGGATTTAATTGAACCCTTAGTCTCACTAGACTACGTATAGTATAAGTAAGGTATCATTCCAAAGGGAACGGGATAATTTTATATTGAAATTACAACAAGTAGATGGATAGGTAACCATTTCAATTAAAATCATGCAATTAATATAAATACTAAACTACTTAAAATATATTAAGTTAGTTTTGGATAATAGATTACTTAAAATATGGGATGGACATACATTATAACCAAATAAATCAAGTTCATCTTTGAATCAATTAACAATTGTATGAATGATATGAATGGAGAATTTAGCCAAGATTCTTTAAAGCAATTCTCATTATCAATAAAGAGTATTCTTACTTAGAGTCTATAAGCATTCTCATGTCATTATAGAGATAAATAAAAACCATAAAGTTCTATGCCAATTCTTTAACCCCTTAAAGTGAATTCCTTATCTCTAAGTGAATTCAATGCTTTAAGTAAATTCATTTAACTTTCCATCAAAGAATTCCAACTCTCATTGTGAATTAAATGACTAACATACTTAATATGGTGATCAAGCATACTAAGCAAATCAAAGCACTTAAACAAACTTAAATCATACTTCATACATAAATAAAATAAACATTCAATAGCACAAAGATAAGTAGATGAATAACAACTTAAATTACATAGTTATAATGTATCAAAAGAACTTAGCCATAAACAAAATTACAATAAAGATGAAATAAGAGACAAGAAAACATCACTCCCCAGGGTTTACTTTCTATTTAAACCTTCTGATAAATCTCTTATTCCTTTGGCTTTGCTCTTTTGTCATCCTTTAAAACTAAGTAAACAGAAAATTCAAAACAACTATAAATGTTCTTAAGAAAATAGTAAAAACATTCTTTTTTTTGTTTCTTTTTTCCCTTCAGGTGTTGTTCTCCCATGTATTTATAGGTATCTTCTCTACAGATATATCCCTTAATAAGTCACGAAAGGTTGCTTCTGAAAGGACATAACACTTGGTTGAAAACTCAGGTTCAAAAGACACATCGTTTTCGAATCAGCATCTGTGTCCAACTCGTGAGCCTCCTCACGAGTCGTGATCTTCATCTCTTCCTGACTCGTGAGCATAATGCCGACTAGTGATCTCCTTCACGAGTCATGATGTACTTCACGACACGTGATTCTGCTGCCGAGTCGTGAGCTTCCTTCTTCACTCTTCACTGCTTCACTCGTGATCTTTGTCTGAGTCGTAAACTCCTTCACGACTAGTGAGCTTTTCCTTCAAAATACCACCATCTTCTTCGTTTTCTTTATACTTCACCAATTTTTACCTAAAAACAACACAAACACATATACTGAATCATAAACACATAAAAATACACACAATACTACATACTTAACTACATAAATAAGAGAAAAACACACATAAAAACATAGACATTTTACCTGACATCAAATTCCCCCACACTTAAACCTTGCTTGTCCCCAAGCAAGAGAAAAGTGAGACAATTTAATCTCAAGTCAAACTAAGTAAGTTACATTATAAAGCATTGCTCAATTTTCACTTAAGATAAGATTGATATGAATTCAAACACCTTAACACTCAAAATTTTAGTTCATAAAGACTTAAAACATGCATCTTAAATCGTCAAGTCACCTAAGTTTACTAAATTTAACATCAAGAATATAAAGTCTCAAGACTACCCATGCTCAATAGAGAATAATGATCATAAAACCTAAGATCCTAAGACTATAATTGCCTTTTTGGACAATTAAAAAACACACATACCTTTAAACCCATCTCATGGCATTTTTAAACTATGTTTTTCATTTTTTTCCTTTATTTTTTTTCTTTTTTTTTTCTTTTTTCATGGGTATACTTTTAAACTTTATCCCATGAAATAGCAAGAGAATGTAGTAATGGGTGCGTTTTACGCTCCATCCCATACTTGATTAAGCTTTTGAGTATGCATCTTGCTTTATTTTTATTTATTTTCATTATATATTTTTTTTCTTTTTTCTTTTCTTTTTCTAGTCCTCATCCATTATTGAAAGGCTTAAAGATAAGTATTATGGCTAAAGTTTCCATGAAGCAACTAAAATCCTAAAATCTTAAGCTAAATGAGCATAGTCTAACCTTAAAGCATAGTTAATAAAGAGACTAAATAACCTAAAATGTTGAAAGAAGTAAAAAGAGATGACTTAGAAACAAAAAAAACTCATGCAAAAAGATCTTGAAAAACTAATCAAATGAGTATAAAGGCAAATGAATCTTCATAACAACCTATATTACAACACTATGAGCAACACTTATAACAAAACTCACTATAAAAGTTAGTCTAAATAAACAAAAAGATAAACAAACAACAACAAAACACACACAAGTGCTCCCCAACACTTAGAAGACACATTGTCCTCAATGTGGAAAAACAAAACAAACACACAAAAAAGAAAAGCACAAATAAACAAAAACATAGAGGAAAGAAAAACTCCCCTCAAATCATGGTGAAGTTGGAGGCGAAACAACCACGTAGCCCGATTGGGCAATGAAAGCATCCACCTTGTGCTCAAGGCGGCGTTGATGATGAACTAATTGAGTGGTGGTTTGCTCCAAGGAAGCCAATTGACTTTGGATGGCGGATTAACCATGTAGCAGTTGATTGAACATAGAAGTGGTGATAGTCGAAGAAGATGCATCAGTTGGTGTGAAAACAGGTGTACCCTCCATTGGATCATCACTAGGCCCGGGCTTTATTGGTCTTGACTCCTCCGATGTACTTTCCATATTAGCCACCTACGGAGTAGAAGTACCAGGAAGTTCCTTCCAACAAGAACAATAGATAGGTGGTATGTATTGGAAGGAATGGTTAGTGACATCTCCCCTAACAAATAAATGCCTAGAAAAATACAAGCATGGAAACACACCATCATAAACACGCAAATCAATATCAATGCCCCTAGCAATAGCAACAATAACATGTCCATGGGTAATAGGGGACTCCGGACGATTAACACAATTCAACAATTGCTTGAAAATCCAATAAGACTAACATATAGACTTATGGTTATGCACACACCACATCAATAAAAGTTCATGACTTGAAACCCTATTAAATTCATGCTTGTTGAAAACAATGGAGGCAATAATCTTATGTAAAATCCAGTATTTCAAGTCCGATATAAACATGGATTTGGCATCTCTAGCCTTATAAGGTGTAGTCAAACCAGTAAAAAAGTTCCAAAACTCATTTGGCCTATAACTCTTAGGAGGGTTACATAAACCATTTGGGCTAAAACCAAAGATTCGATGCATCATGAAATAGGTAAGAGTATGATCAACACCATTCAAGCGAAAGTCTACCAGCCTAGGATTATCAGCATTCTTTTTAAAATTTGTGTAAAACTCCAAGACTAAGTCAGTGTAAAACTGCTCATGCATATTGACAAACCTCAAGAGACCACATTCAGACAACATTTCATTTACTGCATCAAGAACACCCACACTTTCAAGCAAAGAGTTAGGAAAATACTTACATTGATAGTGTGCTGTATCTTTTAAAACAAGGAACTTGTTACCTTCATGAATGGAGGAAAGAGGGAATGGTCAACCAAAAACTGTCTGCAAACTCGGGAGTTGTGATTCATCTCCTTCTTGCTGACCCCTTGATGCTGAAACATTCTTCGTCCTTACCATTGTGTTAAAGACAAAATGAAACCGAGAAAAGAAAAAGAAAATGTTGGAACTGGGGTAACGACTCGTGAGAGCAGGCACTGGTGTTTGGGTAATGTGGCTGAAACGGAATGCAAGGAAAGGAAAAGAGAAGAAGAAGAAGAAGAAGAAGGAAGAAGTTGCAGCAAAAGAAAAACAAATAGACAAAAGAAAATAGAAGTTACAGTGAAAGATAGAAGTTACGAGAAGAGTAAAAGAAGAGAGAACGTAAAAATTAGAAAAGGAAACCAACGACAGTTTTTATAGAAGAATGAGAGAAAACATGAAAAGTTATGTCGTTTAAAAAAAACCCTAATTTTGAAATTATAACCGTCCCCCCCACGTAATGGAAGTTAATTAAGGGAGTTAAGTAAATAAAAAAAATCGCTAATACTCCTAATTAGACGAAATAAAGGTAAAATAAAGAAATAAAAATGAAATAGAAATAAAATCTAAAAGTTAAAATCGCGACTCGTAACTTTAGGAACACAGCTTCACGAGTCGGCATGTTCCTCACGACTCGTGAAGATAAGGCAGTGTGTTGAGGAAAGCAATGACACGACTCGGAATGAATATCATGACTCGTGAAAAGAAGGAAGGATAGACAACAATCGAAATCCTCACGAGTCGATATATACTTCATAACTCGTGATCCCTGTGCCTCTATATTATACGTGAAGATGTTCACGAGTTGGGATTCAGTTCACGACTGAATGGATGAAGCCTCTGTAACACTCGTGAACACAGTCACGACTAGGGATTCAGCTCACGAGTAAACGAAGAAAGCCTCTGGAACACACGTGAACACAGTCACAACTAGTGATTCACGCGTGAACCTCATGTATTTCTCTGCAAAAATTAAACATCTTGATCCAAAAACTAAAGCAATAAAGAAAAATAAGCTAAGGAACATAAAAACTATATAAAACACATAATATAGCCTACAATCAACCCATAAAATACAAACTAAAAGAACTAAGGAAAAACAAAAATCATATTAGGATTATGCAAAAGAAGAATTCATCAAAGAAACTTTGTGAGTAGGAACCAATGCATCACCAATGAAATAAGGCTTTAATCTATGTCCATTAACCTTAAAAACCTCCCCTTTATCATTAGCAATATCGACAGCCCCATAAGTAAAAACTTGAACAACTGTGAAAGGTCCCGACCATCTAGACTTTAATTTTCCAGGAAATAGCTTCAATCGAGAATTATACAACAAAACCATGTCACCAACTTGAAATTCTTTCTTTAGTACATGTTTATCATGCCATGATTTAGTTCTTTCTTTATATAACTTTGCATTTTCATAAGCATTCATATGAAGTTCCTCTAACTCTTGTAATTGAAGCAATCTCTTCCTACTAACTTGTTGCATATCAAAATTTAACACCCTAGTTGCCCAATAAGCTTTATGTTCAATTTCAACCGGCAAATGGCAAGACTTACCATAAACCAATTGATAAGGTGTAAGACCTATAGGAGTTTTGAAAGCTGTTCTATATGCCCAAAGAGCATCATCTAACTTAAGTGCCCAATCTTTTCTTGACCTAGAGACAGTTTTCTCTAAAATCCACTTAAGCTCTCTATTGCTAATCTCAACTTGTCCACTAGTTTGGGGATGATAAGGTGTAGCAATTTTATGAGTCACATTATATTTTTTCAATAATTGCTCTATAACTTTATTACAAAAATGAGACCCACCATCACTAATAATGGACCTAGGTGTTCCAAATCTAGGAAATATAACCTTCTTAAGCATCTTTTTAACCACCTTGGCATCATTAGCAATGGTTGGAATTGCTTCCACCCACTTAGATACATAATCCACCATAACCAAAATATACCTATTCCCTAAAGAACTAGAAAATGGTCCCATAAAGTCCATACCCCAAACATCAAACAATTCAACTTCCAAAATACCATGTAAAGGCATTTCATTCCTCCTAGACAAATTTCCCATTCTTTGACACTTATCACAACTAAGTACAAAGTCCTTAACATCTTTAAACAATGTAGGCCACCAAAAACCAGCTTGTAAAACCTTAGAAGCTGTCTTAGAAACCCCAAAGTGATCACCTACAGCATAAGAATGACAATGAGCTAATACTTCACCAACTTCTTCATGAGAAAGACACCTCCTAATCAATCCATCAGCACATCTCCTATATAATAAAGGCTCTTCCCAATAGTAAAACTTCACATAATGAAGGAATTTCTTCCTTTGCCTATAATCTAAACCATAAGGAAGCATTCCACTCACTAGGTAGTTTGCTATATCAGCAAACCAAGGAGTTTCCTTGGAAACTACACTAAAAAGATGTTCCCCATGAAAAACTTCATCAATAGGTACCCCATTATCATTATCTTGCAAAACACATTGGGTCAACCTAGATAAATGGTCCGCAACTAAATTCTCCTTCCCCTTTTTATCTCTTATTTTCCAATCAAATTCTTGTAGCATTAAAATCCATCTTAACAACATAGGCTTAGCATCTTTCTTACTCAAAAGATACTTAAGGGCAGCATGATCAGAATAGACAATGACTTTTTGCCCTACAAGATAAGCTTTAAATTTATTAAAAGCATACACAATAGCTAAGAGTTCCTTTTCAGTTGTAGAGTAGTTAATTTGGGCATCATCTAGTAACTTGTTAGCATAATAAATAACAAAAGGTTTTCCATCGATTCTTTGGCCTAAAACAGCCCCTACCGCATAATTACTAGCATCACACATCAATTCAAAAGGTTGATCCCAATTTGGTGGTTGCAATTTCGGTGAAGTGAAAAGAGCATGTTTAAGAGTTTCAAAAGATTTAAGACATGCCTCATCAAAATGAAAATCAACATCTTTACCTAGTAACGTGCATAAGGGTTTAGCTATCTTAGAAAAATCTTTGATAAACCTCCTATAAAAACAAGCATGGCCTAGAAAGCTTCTAACATCTCTAACATTTTTAGGAGGAGGCAAATTAGCAATTATTTCAATTTTAGCTCTATCAACTTCAATCCCCCTATTAGAAACTAAATGTCCTAAAACAATGCCCTCTTAAGCCATAAAATGACACTTCTCCCAATTTAAAACCAAACCATGCTCCATACATCTATCAAGCACCTTAGAAAGATTAGATAAACAATCCTCATAATTAGTGCCATACACACTAAAGTCATCCATGAAAACTTCTACACATTGATCAATAAGATCACTAAAGATAGAAAACATGCATCTTTGAAATGTAGCTGGTGCATTACACAAACCAAAAGGCATTCGCCTAAATGCAAAAGTTCCATATGGGCATCTAAAAGTTGTCTTAGATTGGTCATGTGGATGAATAGGTATTTGATAGAAACCACTCAACCCATCTAAGTAGCAAAAGTAAGAAAAATTAGCCAATCTTTCAATAACTTGATCAATAAAGGGTAAAGGAAAATGGTCCTTTCTAGTAGCCTTATTTAACTTCTTATAGTCCACACACATACGCCAACCCGTGATAGTCCTAGTAGGAATTAAATCATTGTTATCATTATGAATTACAGCTAAACCACCCTTCTTAGGGACAACTTGAATTGGACTCACCCACTTGCTATCACTTATAGAATAAATTATGTCATTATCAAGCAATTTAATTATTTCCTTCCTCACAACCTCTTTAAGAGTTGGATTAAGCCTTCTTTGACCTTCAATAGAGGGCTTAAAATCCTCCTCTAACAAAATTCTATGCATGCAAACCTTAGGTGCAATCCCTTTTAAATCATTAATTGAATATCCCATGGCATTTCGATGAGCAAGTAAAATACCACGTAAAGCATCCACATCATGCTTAGCAATTGATGAATTAACAATGAATGGCAATTTAGAATTTGCATCTAGAAATTCGTACCTTAAGCTTGTTGGTAATGGCTTGAGTTCAAGCTTGATTTCCTCCTTAGATATCTTTGATGACATATCCTCATCCTTTCTCAAAGACTCAAACTTTGAGAATTTTCCTTGGAAAGGATATGAGGCAACTTGCAAAACTTCATTACAACTTTCATTTAAAGAATAAGGTGCAATAGGGTTTTGACTCACACAATCATGCACAACACTAGCAATACACTCATCAAGAATATCATAAGAATCAATTCTATTTACCACCTCTATTGGTGAAGATTTAATCATGCCAAAAATATTAAACTCAATTTTTTCACCATTAACCTCAAGAGATATTTTACCATTTTTCATATCAAAAACAGCCCCAACAGTAATTAAGAAAGGCCTACCAAACAAAATAGGAATTTCAGGATCTTCATCCATTTCTAACACAACAAAATCAGCAAGAATCACAAATTTACCTACTTTGGTTGGAACATTTTCTAATATGCCTATAGGGTGTGAAATAGATTTATTTGCCATTGATAAGCACATATTATTAGGCTTTAATTCACCCAAATCAAGCTTTTGATAAATTGAGTAAGGCATAAGACTAACACTAGCACCCATATCACATAAGGCCTTATCAAAATAAGTACCACCTGTAACACAAGGAACCGTAAAACAACCCGGATCCTTTAGCTTAGGTGGGTATTTAGAATACATAGCCTTAGACTCTTCTACCAAAGAAACATAACCATAATCTTCAAGCTTACCCTTGTGACTCATAATTTCTTTTAAAAATTTTGCCCATGAAGGCATATCCTTAATGGCATCCACAAAAGGTATAGTTATAGTAAGTTCCTTCAAATAATTCAAAAACTTTCCAAATTGCTTATCAAGATTTCTTCTAATGAGTCTTTGAGGGAATGGCAAAGCATTCAAATTAACTTTAGGTCCATCTTCCCTAGACGAAGTTATATCTTTTTTAGGTTCATTAAGCTTATTATCATTTTCACTTGCATCCAAAACATGATCATCATTCACAATAAGATTCTCATCACTTTTACTATTACTCTCAATCTTTTTCCCACTCCTTAACATAATGGATTGAACCGATTCATGAGGCAAAAACTCAGGTTGACTTGGTAACTTGCCTAAAGGTTTAGCACTAGAAGTGGCTTGTTGAGCCAATTAGTTTTCATGAATCTTATTATGAGTGATAAGTTGATCAATTTTAGTGTTTATTTGCCTAAATTGTTCCTCATTTTGCTTGTTAGTAGTCCTTTGATGATTAATAAATTGCTCCATCAAATTCTCTAAATAGGATTTAGGTTGTTGGGAGTTAAAAAGTTGCTTATTTGGAAAAAGGTGATGGATTAGGTAACTTGTTCATAAGATTATGATTATTATTATTAGGAGGGTTCAATTGGGCATTTTGGTTAGACCAAGAAAAATCGGGATGGTTTTTCCATTGTGGGTTATAATAATTAGAATTTTGACCCATCCTTTGATTATAGTTCCCTTGAACAAAACTTACATCCTCACTAGATCCCTCACTACAATTAACATACAAATGAGGTCCACCACATTTCTCACATACATGACTAACATTTTCAACAATGGAATGAGAATTACTTACCATTTTTGTCAAAGCTTCTACCTTAGCCGTCAAAAGATTAATGCAATCCAATTCCAAAAATCCCTTAGCCTTCGCCATAGTGGGTTCTTCTCCCATGTAGCCTTGTGAGGCTAACTCTTCCAACAAAGTTTCAGCTTCCTTAGCAGTCTTCACCAACCATTTACCACCTGAAACAACATTAACAATATTTCTATTTTCCTCCATTAACCCATTGTAAAAGATTTGAGGAATCATCCAGTCCGGCAAGCCATGGTGAGGACATTACCTTTGAAGTTCCTTAAACCTTTCCCAAGAGGTATAAATGATTTCATTAGACAATTGCTTAAATGTAGATATTTGGTTTCTAAATTTTACCGTTTTATGTGGTGGAAAATACTTATGAAGAAAAGCTTGTTTTAATTGGTCCCATATGGTAATTGTCTCACTAAGTATACTAGCGAGCCAAATTTGAGCCTTTTCTTTTAAAGAAAACGGAAATAACCTAAGTCTAATGGCATCATTACTCACTCCATTAATTTTAAATGTAGCACACACATTAAGAAAAGTAAGGATATGAGCATAAGGGTCTTCCCCTTGTAAACCTCCAAATTGGTTATTTTGCACCATTTGAATGACAGCCGGCTTGATCTCGAAATTGTTATTAGCAATAGCCGGTGCCACTATTCCTCCAAAACTCTCCAAAATATTTGGCATCGTAAAATCACCAAGAGTTCTCTTTTCTTCACCCGCCATAATTGGAAAATTATGACCTTCCTCCAATTTAACACTTTGTTCTCCTTCTACTTGCCAACTAAATTCCTCTTGTAGCTTCCTTCTAAGTTCTCTACACAATTCAAAAGAAATACTTTTAGTCTAAAACTATTACAAAAAACTCTAATACTAAAACAAACAAAACGCTAAATAAAATTTCATACATCGAAATAACTAATTTATCATACAATCCTAAAACATCTACTCTTTTGTATCAATCAATAAAAATTTATTTTGAACCGTTCCCCGGCAACGGCACCAAAATCTGATGGGGATTTAATTGAACCCGTAGTCTCACTAGACTGCATATAGTATGAGTAGGGTATCGTTCTAAAGGGAACGGGATAATTTTATATTGAAATTACAACAAGTAGATGGATAGGTAACCATTTCAATTAAAATCATGCAATTAATGTAAATACTAAACTACTTAAAATATATTAAGTTAGTTTTGGATAATAGATTACTTAAAATATGGGATGGACATACATTATAACCAAATAAATCAAGTTCATCTTTGAATCAATTAACAATTGTATGAATGATATGAATGGAGAATTTAGCCAAGATTCTTTAAAGCAATTCTCATTGTCAATAAAGAGTATTCTTACTTAGAGTCTATAAGTATTCTCATGTCATTATAGAGATAAATAAAAACCATGAAGTTCTATGCCAATTCTTTAACCCCTTAAAGTGAATTCCTTATCTTTAAGTGAATTCAATGCTTTAAGTAAATTCATTTAACTTTCCATCAAAGAATTCCAACTCTCATTGTGAATTAAATGACTAACATACTTAATATGGTGATCAAGCATACTAAGCAAATCAAAGCACTTAAACAAACTTAAATCATACTTCATACATAAATAAAATAAACATTCAATAGCACAAAGATAAGTAGATGAATAACAACTTAAATTACATAGTTATAATGTATCAAAAGAACTTAGCCATAAACAAAATTACAATAAAGATGAAATAAGAGACAAGAAAACATTGCTCCCCAAGGTTTACTTTTTATTTAAACCTTCTGATAAATCTCTTATTCCTTTGGCTTTGCTCTTTTGTCATCCTTTAAAACTAAGTAAACAGAAAATTCAAAACAACTATAAATGTTCTTAAGAAAACAGTAAAAACATTCTTTTTTTTTGTTTCTTTTTTCCCTTCAGGTGTTGTTCTCCCATGTATTTATAGGTATCTTCTCTACAGATATGTCCCTTGATAAGTCATGAAAGGTTGCTTCTGAAAGGACATAACACTTGGTTGAAAACTCAGGTTCAAAAGACACATCGTTTTCGAATCAGCATCTATGTCCGACTCGTGAGCCTCCTCACGAGTCGTGATCTTCATCTCTTCCTGACTCGTGAGCATAATGTCGATTAGTGATCTCCTTCACGAGTCGTGATGTACTTCATGACATGTGATTCTGCTGCCGAGTCATGAGCTTCCTTCTTCACTCTTCACTGCTTCACTCGTGATCTTTGTCTGAGTCATAAACTCCTTCACGACTAGTGAGCTTTTCCTTCAAAATACCACCATCTTCTTCGTTTTCTTCATACTTCACCAATTTTTACCTAAAAACAACACAAACACATAAACTGAATCATAAACACATAAAAATACACATAATACTACATACTTAACTACATAAATAAGAGAAAAACACACATAAAAACATAGACATTTTACCTGACATCACTTACTCTTTTTGCAGATGTTAAGTCTTTTATTAAATTATGCGATAAATGCCAATGAATAGGCAATATTGCTAAAAAGGATGAAATGCCTGCGAATACCATATTAAAAGTGAAAATATTTGATGTTTGGGGTATTGATTTTATGGGGTCATTTTCAAATTCATTTGGGTTTGAATACATTTTAGTAGTTATGGACTATGTCAGTAAATGGATAGAAGTAAAAGTTATACTTGAATTTATAAGGAGAAATATTTTACTAGGTTTGGAGCACCAATGGCCATTATAAGTGATGGAGGCAAATATTTTATCAACCATCAGTTTCGAACCTTGCTTAGGAAATTTGATGTCAAGCATAAAATAACAACCCCTTACCACCCTCAAGAAAATGGACAAGTAGAGGTGACTAATAGGGAATTGAATTCAATATTAGAAAAGACCGTCAATAGCTCTAGAAAAGATTGATCTCAGAGGTTAAACGAGACTCTTTGAGTTTATAAAACTGTATTTAAAATCCCTATAGGTATGTCGCCCTTCAGGATAGTTTTTGGAAAAGCATATCACTTACTGGTCGAATTAGAACATAAAGTATATTAGGCCATAAAAATACTTAACTTTGATCTAAGAAGTGCAGGAGAAAAAAGGAAAGTGCAGCTCAATGAACTTGATGAAATTCGACAATGGTCATATGACAATACAACCATATATAAGGAGAAAACAAAGTGTTGGCATGATAAGCGATTAAAGGTGAAAGACTTTGCTCTAGGTATGCTGTTTTTATTACATAACAGTCATCTGAGATTGTTTTCAGGAAAGTTGAAATCAAAATATCTTGGGCCATATCAAGTATTATCGAGCAATGACTTTGGAATGGTGACCATAAAAAATCTAAGAGATTGACGAGAATATAAGGTGAATGGTCATAGGCTCAAGACGTATCAAGTTAGGCAACAAGAGGTTGCTGAGGCAAACATGGTGCTTCGGGACTACTAAGATGGTTTGCAAGTCTAACTGAGGACTTTTAAACTCAAAACTAAACTCTCAACCTTTTGTTTTTTAAATTTATAAGTAACTCAATTTTTATTTTGTGTGTTTTTAAGTTAATTTTATTTTTGTTAGTTGTTAGATTCATGAATTAAATAGAGGAAGAGTTGACTTAATTAAATTAAGAAGGCTAATTTGGTGGAGGGAATTTAAATTACATAAGTTTTGAGCACAGTGCAATCGGTAATACTTTTCATTTGTGCATATATTGGTTCAATTGTGCCAAATAAACAATTTTGACAGTAATTTTGTTTTAATTGTGAAAATTTTAAAGGAGTCAAATTTAAGAGAGAATAAGTTTTAAGAGACATTTAGGTGAAGTGGGCAATTAAAAAAATAAATTTAGTATGTTTTAGCAAGAAACGGGCAGTTTTTTAGCATTAGTGAGGTCAGAAAATTTTTTGGAGTCCAGTGGCCAGTCGCTCGGTCGAGCAGCACTAGCACGCCTGTAGCCATATAACCATGAGCCCATTAACAGTAGCTGGCTCGCCCTTGCACCCCCACGCGTCAGCCCAACCCTCCCTACCACTCGCTCACGTGCCCTCCTTCCCCTTCCTTCACTTGGCCGAGTGTCCACGCCCTTTCTTTCATATGCGGTCGTGCATCACCCTTTTACCCCTTTCTTTTTTCCTTTTTCTTTCGCTCCACATTCCCTTCTGTTTCACTCTCCAACGTGGTTCCCCATATTGCTACCCACTCCTCAACGTATCACACCCCATCCCTTCACCTTCCTCTATTTTCTTGCCCTCTTTCTTCCATTCTTCTCTTCTCCTTCCACCTTTCCATCTCCTTCTTCATCTTCACTCTATTTTTCACCTACATCTCAACACACACACTTCACCACCTCCACTTCCACGATCTTAGTTTGAGACTCTGCATTTTTTATGGACAACAAACTTTTTGGAAAAGGGGTAGAACTGGCTTAGTTTCAGCTAAACTTTGGTTTAGGGAATACACACATCTTACCCCTATTTTATTTCATGAATCTGCATTTATTTATTTTATTTTTTTAATTTCTTTTAGTTTGAAGTTCTTAGGATATTACTGTAGTAACGTTTAACTCTTAGTTTAATGACGATGTTAGTTTCTTTACTTTTTCAAGTCTTGTTAGAAACAAAATTTAGTTCAAGATTATCACTTAGTTTACACTAAAACTTGATTTACCCTAGTTTTCCTCAAAATTTTGAACATTTTGAACTTTAATTTAGAATGTGTATAAGTTAGAATCTTGGCTTAGCAGTAGAACATGTTTGATAAATTTTTGGGTCGTTCAATATTCAATTAGACTTATATTCGTTAGTTTCTATTTTTTTTTAGAACTTAAGACCAAATTTTGAAGTTGAGAAAAATAATGTATTGAATTAGTTGAGTAAGAAACTTTAAAGTACTATAACATTTCTCATCATCCTTCAAAGTATAGGAGCAACTCAAAACAAGCTAGAAAGTGATTTAGGTAAATATCTTGACTTATTTTCCTACCTTATATGCTTATTTATCCATTGTTAGGTATTTTGACCCGAATGAGATATGCTTAATACGTGCCATATTTATTTTTCTTGTTACACTAATTTATTAACCATATAGCTTAAAAAGCTTTTATCTTCCCTTCTAGAATTGGTCGCTCTAGGATTAGATGGATTAATAGAAATTGAATATCTTGATGGGTGTAGTAAGACATTTTTGATTTTATTATTAAGGACTATTGTTGAAGTCAAGTAATTAGTGAAATGTTACCTTGTTATTATTCATGTTATTATTGTATTGCCAACAACAATGTTAGTGTGAAAAAAATGAAAAAAAAAGAGAAAGGAAGAAAAGAAAGAAAGAAATATTACAATAAAGCTAGCATATATGGAAAAAATCTTAAGTGTGGGGTATTTTACAAAGGAAAGCAAGTATGACTTCTTAAAATGGAATGAATTGTGAATTTGAGAGAATATCGATAGTTCTTTCTTTCATAAAATGCTTTGGAAAAAAAGGTTTGAGCAAGTTTGGCTATGTACTTTACTTCTAACTTAATGGGATAAAATTTTAGAAATATTAGTCTATTTTATCTTAGAGTGGCTATTCTTGTTGTTGATCTTTAATCCATTCAATTATAACCATTACCTTAACCCCATTACAACCTTTGAAAGATCTAAGTGATTCTAATTTTTATTTTTGAGTTGTTTAGCGGAGATGACCTTTGGGTTTCGATGTTAAAGAAAAAGCTTATAGTATTTCTAGAGTTTCAAATACGAAGCCATTTGTACACTTAGGTGTACAATCATTCTAAGCTTAGCTATGAATTTGCATTAGTATTTTAGTTTTCGAAAAATGCTTAAAATATTTTGGTCTTGCACACACACATAAAGAAACTAACTCATATTATCTTGTTTGAATTTATTCCAGTTGAAATTTTATTAAATGCTATTGTTAATTGCTAAGCTTGGTTTTGAAATACATGATTTTTTATTTGAGTTTGAGTATTTTGAGGTGTTTGATTGTTCAAATTTGCTCGGAGATGAGCAAATTCTTAGTATAAGATATTTGATAATTATGAATTAAATGATATTTTTAATGTGATTTTAGGTATTTAATTACGTTAATTTAGTGTTAATTTAGTTGAATTATAGTTTAATTGATTGAAATTGTGTTTTAAGGTTTAATTTTAAGTTTTGATATTTTTCAGGGTCAAATTAAAGAAAAAGGACTAAATTGAAAGAAAAGAAAAGTTTTAGGATAATTTTGTAATTTTGAAAAAAGTTGCAGATAAGTTATGATGATTAGTCCAAAGACCCTTCACTCGGCTAAGCGAGAAATTCAAATGGTCGAGTAAGAAAAACTTGTGAAACGAGATCAAATAATGGAAATTTGCTTAAACACAAAAGATTGGTGCTTGGGGGTGCATAATCCTTCATTAAATCGTGCTTGGCTGTGCATCACTCTTCTCCATTCCATGCACGACAGTATAGAGTTTTTCTTCTTCAATTGCTTGGTCATGCACAAGATATAGTTTTTGACATAACTTCCTATTAATCTAGAATTATGTTTCGATTCTGATTTGGAAGCAACAAAAGGCAAAACTTCTTTTTTGGGTGAGAGTTTTCATCTATAAATAGAGGACAAAAATGGTAGAATAGGGGAGATCATTAGAGAATTAAGTACTAAAACACAGTTTAGTTTAATTTAGTTTTACGATAATTTTCCTTTAGTTTGTGAAGAACAAAAACATAGAGCATGAGGCATTATTTAGTTTTTCTATTCAAGTTAATTAAGGGAGCTTCTATAACTTTGTGTTTTTTTATTTTTTTTATTAGTTTTGCTTTAATTTTTAGCATGAATAGTGAGTAGTATTCTTTACTTTTGCTAAAGGATACTTGAATCCTTAACATTTTATTGTAATGACTTGAGTTGAGCTTTAAATTTAAAAATCAGTTGATTATTTCTTAATTTTAAGCATATTCTTATCTTTGATTGTGTTAAGACTATTTGTTGGTTTATTGATTCAATAACTAAAAATTAGTTTAGACGTAGTTAAAGATTTGCATATTTTTGAATTAACTCTTTACTATCTATGCATGATTATGTTCTGATTTTGAGGTAGTTATATGTTGATAATATTTGTTAATACTAAGAAATGAGGAACTAAGAATAAATTGGAGTTGGATTTACTTACAAAAGAGTTCAATTAATGTTTAGGAATTTAAATTGGTTTTTTATGTTAAGTGTTAAATTGTTCTTAAAAAAGGGATTTGATACTTAAGAAAGATATTCTTGAATCAAGATATCAGGCTTTTTTTAATCTAATTTTTACATAATCATTGATATTTCTATTGAATTTAAGTCATTACAATATAAGTTTAAGATGGATAGTCCTTTAGTGAAAGTTATTTTTAATATTAATTTTTACCTTATTTAATAACTTGTTTTTGTTTAAGTATAGTTTAATTGTTTTAAGATCTTTCATTGCTTTTGTTTATTATTTTTAGTTTTGTTTTTGGTTTAAACTTTGATCATTATAAAATTTGGGATTTCTCTTATTTCTTTTACACAAATTTCATTCTAAACTTCAAAAATTTCATACAAACACATGTTTCCTTTGGATTCGATATTTAGGGATCATAACTATATTTGTCTATATTTCTAGCCGATCTAATATACTTGCTAGACACATGTCATATATCTTAATTTTTTTCTATTTTCCTTTAAAATTTATATAAAATAATACTTCAAAATATATTTAAATTATATTTTTTATTGTCATACCTTAATTTTTTATATTTTTTATAAAATTTATATAATATTTAAACTAAATTTATACTATGTCATTCTCTTTAATTATTCAGTAATATTTATATGTAGTATTTGATTAACTTTTATATATATTATTTTTTTATCATATATTGGAGTTCATATTTTATTTAATAGCATTTAATTATATTTTCTTATATTTTAGAGTTTATGTTATAACATATAATATTATGTAAAATTTTATTTGACTTAGAATCAAGCATATTAATTTTTGATAAATATTAAATCTATTTTATAATATTGGCTATTAAATTATAGAACATGAATTTTGGATAGTAAATTATATTTATTTTGTGATTTTTTTTATTTTGAATTATTTTGCACATTTAAAATTTAATTGAATTTTATATAATTTTTTATATTTATATTATAAATTTTAATGGTTAACAAAAAAATATTGATTAATTAAACCAAAAAATCAAAAGTGATGGACTGATTAATCGAATATAACAGACTGCTTACTTGTTAGTGATTTTAAAAAATCGATATTAATGCACTGATTAATTTTTTTTACTAATGGACTGGCTAACCAGTCTATATCCACCCCTATATATATATGAGACAAAATTATATTTAAAAATAATTATAATTTACTATATGTTTAAATATTTGTTTATCATAAATTAAAGTCAAATGTATTGAGTGTGGTACTATTTAATATTTATAGACTAAAATTTAATAATTGGTGAATTTAAAGAAATAGATTACAGAAATAATAAATTAAGGTATCAATAAGTAAAAATAAAGGGATTAAAATGAAAATTTATTTTGAATATATATATATATATATATATATATATATATAAGGTATGAGATTCTTGAATGGAAGATAAAGACTAGAACAAGAATTGACCAATGATGGGAGGATGGAGGCGGGGAAAGATGTCCGCTACTGGAGAATAGAGGCAATGATAATGGGTTGTGGATTTTGTTTTTTGAAAAGTGTAAAAAAATTAATATAATTTAGGATAAGATAATTTTGTTTTTTATACATAAGGATACGTGATAGGTAGAAATCAAATCTATTTTTTTATTAATCGAATCGGTTTATTCGGTTTTGATTTTTTAAATATTATTAATTTAGGATGCGTTCGGAAAGAATTTTATTTTTATTTTTCCTTTTTTTCTTAAGAAAATCAAAACATTCGGAAAATGTATTTCCGTTTTTATTTTTATAAAAAATTAAGAAGTGATTTTCGCACAAAAAAAATTAAAAATCTTTAAAATATGATTTTTATGGTTTTATTTTTATCAATAATTTAATTACTTTATTCTTATTATCATCATTGCTACCATCACCACATCGCATCATCGCCATTGCCACAACCACCATGCTGCCGCTACCACCGCTATTATACCATCGCTACCACCACATTGTTGCCACCAACATCACCACATTGCAGCTGCCACCACTACTGCCATCGCCCCCATTGCTGCCGCCACCATTGCTACTACTGTCATCACCACCACCATGCCACAGCCACTACTACCACTATTGCTACCGCTGCCGTCACTATTGCTACCGTTTTTGCCATCAACGCTACCGCCACTACCACCACTGCTACAGCTGTTGCCATCACTGCTACTGCCACCATCGCCATCATCGCCGTCGCCACCATCAGATTACCGCTACTGCTATCACCACACCATCGTCGCTGCCACCACTATACTCTACTGTTATTGCCACCACTGCCACCACCACCTCTACCACCGCTGCCACCACTACCACCATTTTCGCCACCACCACCAAAATCATTATTATAATATATATGAATAATTAAAAAAATATACATGAATAATTAAAAGGTATGATATAGTTTTTAAATATATAAAGTATTTTTTTTAAAAAAATAGATAATAAAAATTGAAAATAGTTTCTAGATTTTAAAAAATAAAAAAATAAATTTCTACAATTTTACCGGCACCCTTAGATTATTTATTTATGTTTCGATCTGCATTCATAAAAAACTGATAGTTTTGATTAACTGATCGATTTGCTATTCTGTTCTGTTCAATTTTTAATTTTCAATTTCGTGATTTTGATACTAGTTAACTGTAAGTGCACCGTTGATCGGTAACTAACGGTTAACCGATACACACACACACACCTTAACATTTTTATTTTTATTTTTTCTGAAATTTAAATCGAGTAATATTTTAAATATATTTTTATTGCTATTTTTATACCTTAATTTTTTGTATTTTTTATAAAATTCATATAATTTTTAAACTATATTTAAATTATGTTATTCTCTTTAATTATATAAAATAATATTTAAATGGAGTAATCGAATAACTTTATATATGTTTTTTTTGTCATAATACATTAGTGTCCATATTTTACTTACTATTATTTAATTATATTTTTCATATTTTATAATATATTTTTTAACATTTAATATTATCAAATTTTTTTTACTTAGAATAAAGCATCTTAATTTTCAATAAATATCAAATCCATTTTATAATATTAGCAATTAATTTGTTGAATATGATTTTTGCCTAGTATATTATATTCATTTTTTATTTTTATTTTGAATTACTTTTCGCATTTGATATTGAATTAAACTTTACCTAATATTTTTATTTTGAAATTGAATTTATTATATGTTATAAATTTTAATAGTTAACAAAAAATTTTGGTTAACGAACTCGAAAAAATCAAAACTGATGTACTGGTTAACCGTATGTAATGGACTGGTTAACGGTTAATGATTTTAAAAAATTAATATCAATAAACTAGTTAATTTTACTGATGGATTGATTAACCGTATGTAATAAACTGGTTAACGGTTAATGATTTTAAAAAATTAATATTAATAAACTAGTTAATTTTTTCATATAAACCAGTTAATCGGTTCATGCTCGCCTCCAGATAGAATTGGGGTTTGTTTTTCATAAAAAATGGATTGAATCTAAGAATCAATAAGATTAAAAATAAAATTTATTCAAAATTTGATTATATTTGTTATTACATGATCCAATCCATTTTAGTGTATTTTAGATCGACTCTTATTCGTGTTTTTAATTTTTTATTCATATTATCATATGCCTTTTTTTTTGAATTAGAATAATGCCTAGGTCATTCTTTTAGACGAATTCAGATTGAGTTCATGAATTTGGATAAAAAAAATTAAGGGATAATTTCCAAATCAGGGTGAGAAAGGAAAATTTAAAATTTGGTTTACCACAAAAAAAAATACGAAATAAAATATATTTTTTCGATTAACCAATTTGAAAAATTCAATTTCGATTTCTATTTTTAATATTTTCAATTTTTAATTTATATTTTTGGATAATGGTTAACCATTAGTATACAGTCAATTGAATCACAATATATATATATATATATATATATATATATATATATATATAGTATTTTTATTTTTATACCTTAATTTTTTATTTTTTATAAATTTATATAATATTTTAAACTATATTTAAATTATGTCATTTTTTAATTATATAAAGTAACAAATAATTTTTATATATGTTTATTTTATTATATATATTGATGTCTAAAATTTTTTCATTTTATACCTTAATTTTATTATAAATATGTTAATTTTATTATATTATATTTTAACATTTAATTTTGTCCAAAATTTTTCTTTTGCTTATAATTAAACATGTTAATTTCTAATATCAAATCCATTTTATAATTGATAATCCCTAAAATTATCATGCTTGGGCCTAGCCCAACAATCACAGGCCTAAGTCTATTCTCAGGCCCAATAGCTGCCCACCAGCTTAAAGACCCACTAATCACTTGCATTGACAAAGTACTTGGACAGTTTGATTAGGCTCTATAGCCGATCTATTTATGCCATCGCGTCTATGACATCAATAGGCCATGCCCTATAAGATATCATGTTAAATGGTCTAAACCTGCTAACTATAGATATGAGAGATCTAATACTTAAGTACCCTAGCTCATAGACCTTAGCCACTTAGGAACTATATAAACAGAGAGAGACTTCAGAATGAAGGTACTACATACATTACAATTCTCTCATTGTACTTTCTTTCTTTAAATCTTCTTTGATTTAAGCATCGATGTGTTAATTTCCTTTCTACCAGGAGTTAGTTTTCACCTATTTTGCAAATCAACTTGCCATATTCACAGATTGGCTTAATTGATTCTTGTCCTCATCTTTGTCTCTTTCTAAGTTTTAACATTTCAACACTTATCATTGGTGCTTTCATTAAGATCAAGATGGATAAATCACAAGGGAAAATGATAAATTAGATTGATAAGAGGGAAATAGAAGAGAAAGATCCCATGCTCAGACTGACAAAACTCTATTAGATTTTTACCTTTTTTAATGTGATAAGCTTTTTGATGCTGTTAACTAGCTCGATGATTATACTTCTATCACTATAAATGACCTTAAGGCTTTTTTGAAAGGCTTTGGTGGTAAGCTTCAAGATAAGCTTTTACACTCGATTAAAAAGAATAAACAACCTTAGGCTCTTACTAAGGACAATGAAGTAGAAAGTAAGCTAAAAAAGAAAGGTAGAGCCTAGCCCCGTAACAAGGGAAAAGTTATAGTCATTAGCGAATAAAGGCATCGCTTAGGCACTTGCTCGAGTATGCAGGAACATCACTATGAGTGTAAGGGCAAAAGGAATCAAAATTCTACAAATGTTTAACCGATGATAGTGATAACAACTCAGAGGAGGATGATGATCATCTCCCCTTATACTCTCGTCGTTAAGAGGTATATGATGATTCGTCATTTATGTGCACTCCTAAAAGGTATAAATATAGAAAGGATAGTCCTATCATTAATAAAGATGAGAGTTGGTTCTTATAAACCGTCAAAAAATTAGACTTAGGTCACCCTAAATAGCCCGAGTTTTATGAGAATATTGTCTCTCAATTTTTCCAGGAGATTAGAGATACCAAGCTCCTATGTCGATTTACTAAAGTAAAAATGTTAAAATACAATAAGATAGACCTGAAAAGCCATACATTTGAGTATTTAACTCTAATTCAAATGTATTCATAAGATGACAAAGTGTTTTTTAACGTTTTCCTTAAGACACTAACTAGGGATGCTTTGGATTGGCTTCACAGTCTTTCTTCTAGTTCTATCTCTATTTTTAGGTAACTTCGAGAACTTTTCACTACAAGATTTATTGTTCAAATGAAGATGCCTAAAACTATGAATAATTTGATAAATCTGAAGCAAAAAAGAGGTGAAAGCCTCATAGACTATATTGACATATTTTACGCTTTGGCTTTAGAAATCAGGAATTTACATCCTGAGATGGCCACTATAGCCTTTGCAAGGAGTGCAAAAAATCCTCCAATATTTTAGTCATTGATGACTAATCCCCCAACTAACTTCAATGACTTGATGGATAGGGCTAACCAATTTATATAATTAGATGATGCCCTAAGGGCAGATTCATAAGTTTTTTATGGGTATAATCCGATCAAATGGGAAAACTAGGCATTTATAAGCCTTAATAGAGGTGAAGCTTCAAAAGGCTCAAGTAAGAGAAAGGTTTTTGAATGCTTTTGATTCGATAATTAAAGAAGTGCTCCAGCAAAAGTTTATACTCCACTTAATATAGAGCCATTGAAAGTGCTGCTGTAGATCAAAATCTATCACAATAAAGTGAATTAGCTTAAAAAGATGTTGGATCAATCTAATTCGCACAGGGATAGATCAACATACAGTGAGTTCCATTAGGATATGGGCTACACCATTAATAAGTGTAAGGTACTCAAGGAAAAAATTAAGAGATTGATCCAAAGGGGTTTACTAAAAAAGGTTTGTGGTTTAAAAGTCAACAAGCCTATATTGGTCCATCAAAATTAAAGAAAAATCTTATGATAAAGATTAAGATAAAAGGAAGCCAAATACTTCAAATTGGCAAAAGCAATGCTCTAGCATAATTAATGTCATTATTGGAGGATCATTATCTGGTGAAGACCTTGGTAAGCTAAAGAAAGGACAGAAAGGGGTATACTTCTATGCTTAAGGTGAGAACTTATCCTCTATCACTATATCCTTGCAGAATGCCATAAATCCTAATTCCCCCCTATAAGGACACTCTGGTAGTATAGGCAACATTCCATAACTTTGAGGTAACAAGGATCTTAGTGGATAATGAGAGCATTGTCAATGTACTTATCCTAGATGCTTACAAAAAGATAAAATTGTCAATCAGCAAATTTCGATCCTATTACATTGCTCTTATAGGTCTTAGCAATGCTACTATTCATGTCATAGACTCTATTGATTTTTTTATCGAGCTTAGGGATAAGGCCATCATTCATACATGTAAATCTACCTTCATGGTTATTGACATGCCTTTTGCCTACCATGCCATCTTCGGCAGGTGTTACTCTTCTAGACTGGTGCAATTACTAGCATCAGATACATTATGATAAAGGTTCCCACCGAAGGAGAAATAGCTATATTAAAAGGCAATAAAAAAGCTGTTAGAGAAGCCTATATAGCTATGTTAAAAGAAGGTAGATAAGCCTCATATGTAGTAGAGCCTAAAGAGCAAAAAGATAAGGGAAGGCAAAAATGCATGCTGTCGAAGACCTAATCTAATATGAGCTGGCTTTTGAAAAGAATGTTGCGATCAAATCAGGTCTGGATGACAGAACTAGGGTAGATGCTTCCTAGGTGCTAATGATCAATCAAACCTCCTATATATAGTCACTAGAAGATATCCCTCGCATCAACTTGAATGTTATTTTGCCTAAACTAAATATGGATTCGAGATTTCCACCAGTTAAGTAAAAAATGAGGATGCATGCATCTGAAAGAAATAAATTTATTATTAAATAGGTGAATTGACTCCTTAAAGTCGATGTTATTTGAAAAGTACAATAATTTGAAATGGTTTGCAAATGTAGTATTAGTGAAGAAAAATAACGGCAAGCTGAGAATGTGCATAGACTTTACAGATTTAAATCAGGCATGCCTAAAGGATATCATTTCCCTAACATTGATCATGTTATCAATGCAATAGCTATCATAATATCTATTCACTTCTTAATACATGTGCAGGGTACCACCAAATTTTAATGTGTCTATTGGACAAAGAAAAGATAAGCTTCATCACTAATGAGGGTATATATTGCTATAATGTAATGCCTTTCCTTATAAAAATGCAAGTGCAACTTAGTAACGACCGATGAACAAGATATTCAACAATCAAATCGACTAAAATCTTAAAGTTTATATAGATGACATGTAAAAGTAAAAAAAAACCATATTGAACCAGCATACCAAGGAGACCATCTGATCATGCAGTAGACTTAACCAAGGTATTTTCCACCTTGAACCAAAACACAACGAAGCTTAATCCTAAAAAGTGCACATTTAGGGTATCTTTGAGTAAATTTTGGCTTTATGAGTAAATTTCTTAGCTTTATAGTGTGACAATGGAGCATTGAGGAAAACTTCTAGAAGATCTAAGCAATCCTGGATATGCAGCCGCTTTGGAGAGTAAAAAAGGTACAGAAACTGAATAGGAGGCTTACTACCTTGGGTAGATTCATTTTTTCCTCGGCCAATCACTGTATTCCCTTCTTTAAATGATTGAAGAAAGATGAAAATTTTAGTTAAGGAGGATTGTCAAAAAGCATTCAAAGAGCTGAATAAATTTATATAGGAATCTCCTCTACTAAGTCGACCTATATCTAATGAGAAATTATACCTTTATCTATCAACTTCTGGTGAAGCAGTTATGGCTATCTTGGTAAGGAAGGAGGAAAACTAGCAAAATCCATCTATTATGTCGGCTAAGTTTTAAGAGGATTGGAGCTAAAGAAAAGTTCAGTTGAACAATTAATCATAGCTTTGATGCTCTACATCAACAACCTTAGGATATGCTTCGAGGCCTACACCATCATAGTTATATTGCACCAACCGTTGAGAAAGTTGCTTTAGAGGCTAGATCTTGATGGAAAACTTGGTGAATGGGCTTTAAAGTTATAATTATTTTACATTAGATATAAGCTTGAATCGGCCATCAAAGCTCAAGTATTAGCTGAATTCATGGCTAAATTCAGTAATGAACTACAACCAAGTCCAAAGTATGAGGAGATTATCTGAACGTTAATTGTAGATGGTGGCTCGAATAAACTTAGAAGAGGAGCAGGAATTATCCTTATGGTCCTCTTAATATAAAGGTACATTATGCTATAAAACTGGACTTTCATGACTCAAACAATTTTACTAAATGTGAGGCACTATTATAAGGCTTTAGACTAGTCAAATCCATCTGACTAGAGAGCGTCATAGTTAAGAATGAGTCATAGTTGGTCACTAGCTAAATACTCAACACATTTTAAGCCAAAGAGCCTAGTATGAAGAGTTATCTAGCTACAGTTAGAGTCAAAATTTTGGGGTCAGAATCTATTAGGATGAGAATAACAATTGAAAAGGTTCCCAGAGATTACATGAAGCAGGCCAATTTTTCTAGAAAAAGTTACCTCAACTAATCAAAATTTTGCTAATGAAAATATTTCGATTAAAAAGTTATATTTCTCAACCATTAAAGAGGCTAAAATAATGGAGATTTATAAAGTAAAAACTTGGATGATACCCATCACCAGATGTTTGCAAACAGGCAATCTTTCTAAAAATGAAGTAGAGGCAAGAAAGTTCACCAGAAAATCTCTGAGTTATTCATTGATTGACAGTTTTTTATACAAAAAGGCCTTTAGTGACCCATGGTTAAGTTGCATATTCGAATTAGAAAGAGACTATATACTTAGACAAATATATGAAAGACTTTGCAGAGCATATGAGGCATCCAAAGCCATATGCAGGAATGTATTGCAAATAGGTTACTTCTGGCCTTCTACCTTCAAAAATGCACAGAGATTACAAAGTGCTGCACGCGGTGTTAAATTATGGGAGGATCATAAAGAAAGCATCTTATAACTAGCAATCGATCTGGATCTTATAGCTTTTTGAATAGTGAGGATTGGATATATTTAGACCCTTTCTACTTGGGGAATGACAACTTGAATTCCTTATCGTTATTGTTGATCATTTCTCTAAGTGAATCGAGCCTAAACCCATGTTTACCATCATTGCTATGAAGATTAAAAATTTTACCTGGAAATAAATTATTTACAGGTTTGGCTTACTAAGAGTCTTCATCACCGATAATGGCAAATAGTTTGACAGCCTTTTATTAAAGTGCTTTTGTTCTGATTTGCAGATTAATCTAAGATTTACTTTAGTGGCACACATACAGATCAATGGAATGATAGAAGTCTCCAATATAACTATACTAGAGGGATTGAAAAAGAGACTAAGAGAGGTAAAAATGAAATGGACAGATGAGCTCAATAGCATACTCTAGTCTTACAGAACGTCCTTTAAAATGGGTATATGCCAAACCCCCTTCTCCTTAGTCTATCAACATGAAAATTGTAGCATATGAGAAAAATTTTGCTCGATATTACAATACTAGAGTTAAGTCCAAAGCTTTTAGAATCAGTAACCTTTTGCTACAAAAGGCAAAGATGGATAAAGGGAACTCTGGTGTAGTCAAACTAATGTCCAATTGGGAAAGCCCATTTGAGGTGGTAAAGATCATTAGCCCCAACACTTACAAGCTAGGAAGCATGGATAGGCAAAATTTCCTAAGAATGTGGAACATAAAAGCTTTAAAGAGGTATAATTTATAGTGTTGTTCTCACTATTCCAATCAGACAATGACTATCCAGTCGATCAAGCAATTGTACTATTCATTGCCTTTATTAATGAAATTGTAACACTTTATATCTGGTCCATTAAAAGACTAGGATATTGGATGTCACACACGATCCTAATTTCTTTAAAAGGGCCAATTACGAAATTTCTTATTTAAATCCTTATTACTTTAACAATCACTATTTATTTCATAAAATTTTGATTGAGTTTCCCCTATTATTATTCAAAATCCTCTAGCAAGAAATTTTGAATGGACTTAGATTCCAACCTATCCTACCATCAACCTTTAATTCAAACTCCAAAACACATAAGAATTTGCCCATCCTCCTCGATTTTCCAATTCATTTCAAACAAGATTAAAATGTAACCGTAACCAATATCCACATATGTCTAGTTTATAATTACATATCCAATTTCAAAATATAATTCACCATAAACTCATATATTTTACATAATCACTTTGCCACTATGTTGGGTACATGTTAGGATTTATAAAAGATAATAAAAGGGAAAAATAATTATGCATCCACCTTAAAATCCTTCACTTTTCTACTTGTGACTCATATTTTGTTGTATATCCACTTTCACTTGTCTTTAAAATTCTCCAAAACCTAAGCGCGAAAAGAAATTCACACTCTAAGCTATATGCTTGGTGGTGTTCAAGCAATTTTATTATTCCATAATATAAGATATTAGCTAAAATATGCTTAGAATTCACAAACTTAAAACACAAATGTTTCCATTGTTTCCAAATATTAAAGGCAATAAATTAAATATATCAAATTTATGCATGTGTAATTCTTATATTAAGTTATGTTTTGCTAATTTAAAGTCTAATTAGTTTTATAATACAACTTATAACCAAATAACTACTTCAATTAAAATTTTCTATTTATTTATTAAGAATTTGTTATTTATTTTTTGTATTTGTCCTAAGTAAAATCCAATGAAATTGTACCGAGCTAGATAAATAGAATTTTAAATAAGAGGATCGAATTCTCGAAACCATTCGCTCCATTCAAAGTCCAATTATTATTATTATTATTATTATTATTATTATTATTATTATTATTATTATTATTATTATTATTATTATTATTATTATTACTACTATTACTACTACTGCTGCTGCTGCTGCTGCTGCTGTTACTGCTACTGCTGCTGCTGCTACTACTACTAATTATATATGTATATGTGGATAGAGCTTTAGGATCCATTCAATCCGGTTTCATACATAACGATGCAATATTGCTAAACCTTCCTAACTGACATGCCAACCTTATCCCATTACTCTCAATCCCTATCTAATTTTACTAAGAGCAAATATAATAAAATTTTAAATTTTGCTAATCAAACACATAATACCATTTTAAATATTACTTATTCTTTAAATTAAATAAGTTTGTGCCTTAGCTTGTGTCAAGTATACATTCATCATTACCAATTCATACATTTCATAACATTATAGCTTATTACAACAACTTCACAATTTAGTGGCTCTATCATAAACATTCATGTGTATTTGCGCATATAATATATATACTTTCATATTATTTTACCAAGTAAATACAATTTATTCCCTAATATCCACATTTGCTTTATTAAAAACTTTATTTTAACTCGTATAACATCTAGAAATATTTATCTATCTAATTGACCATAAATTTTCTCTTTTAACATAAAGTAATGCTCAATTGACAAATTTTCAAATTTCTAAAAAATATGAGACGAGGATTGCCTTACATCATTGTAGACTCCATGACCTAAGGTAGCCTAGATCAGAGTTATCCGATGATGAAGATACAATGTATTACTAACAGCGAGTTCGGATCCCAAAACTTCGATTGTGAATTACAAGCATTTTCTCAAATATTCTCATGCATTTCCAAGTATTTGAAAATGTTTTTTTTAAGTTTTTTCAACAAAGTGTACATAAAAACCTTGATTTGGACCTCCAATGGTGATAGACGACCGTTTGTCACCTCAGAGATGCCCATTCATGGATCCCTCTCATCCATACAGGCTAAACTGGGGTATATTTTTTAGAATTCTGGATTAGTGATGAGGTATGGCCACTCCTCATTAAGGGATGCTCGTCCCTAGCTTGAAACCTAAATTTTTTCGTATTTTTTGGATTTTGAAAGAGGCAGTTTTATCCAAAAGATCTTCAAAATTTAAGGGATTTTATCTTAAGATTTGGGGAGTTTTGAGTTAGAATTCAACTCAAAATCTTTCTTAAGTATAAAACCAAAAATTTACGATTTTCAAGAGGGGGAATCACATTTTTTGGAGAGCTACTTTAGAGAAGAAGAACGATTCAATTTTTTTTCTCTTAAAACCTTTGCTCTGGCAAATCTTTATTGAACACACACACACTCATCAAAAGGATTTCATGTTTTTTTTAGAATTAAAGAGCATAAATTGGAGTAGAGATTTAGACTATCAGAATTATAGAGTTAGAATATATCCTGAGGGTAATATTATAGACTCATTCTTATTTTCTCTCTATATAATTTATTTATATGATCACATGATTATTTAGCACTAGTTTAATATACTTTTAATTGTTTCATTTGAATGATATTGATGCTTTATTGAGGTGTTATTTGTTTCTGGATTGTTTAATATGCTAAAGGCATGATAGGTCCTTTGAGATTCCTTTATTATTGAATATGTAAATTTTTTCCTCTATTCTTTAAATTCTATATTTTTATGGTTTTTTTGCATTTTTGCCATTAATTTTTCATTCTGGTTCTGTCCAGAGGTGATGGATGAAAAGATAATTGACGGATGGTTGTTCATCACTCAATGGATGGGACATCATTTGTCCATCTTCCCATCCCATCCTTCATTCCCTTGTGGCCATCCCTTACTTGTTTTGGGCATCTGTGAGCATGTTTTAGGGTAATTTTCTTATATATTTTGTGCTTTTATGTATTTTTACATCATTTATTTATTTTTATGATATTTATGCACTTTTTAATCCAATTTTAATGTTGTGTGATATGTTTATGTACTTTAACCTATTTTGTTTATGTGAACCCATGATAAATTTTATTATGTTATTTGATCAGAATAATTCATGTGCCTTTTGTGATATTCTCAAGTGTTTAATATTATTTCTTTGGAGGGTCCTTCATGTGATTTTCTATATGGAAAGTCATGCATCCGAGGCATTCACCTCCAATTTTGGTTATTTTGGGTTAATCATTTCCTTTAGTTATTTTATTCTTGGATTTCATTATTTATTCTTATGCTATTTGGTTTCCTTTATTTTGGATGTATTTCTTTAGGGATGTAATAGTTAGTAAAAAAAAGGTATTTCAAGCATATTGTAAACATCATGATCCGAGATAGCCTATATTAGAGCTATTCGATGATGAGGAAATAGCATATTACTGATAATAAGTTTTGATCTCGAAGCTCCAATCCTGAAGTTATCACTCTTTCTCAAAGATTTTTCAAGATTTTCCAAATTTTGCCAAGTATTTTAACAAAATGTGTATAAAAACCTCAAGTATGGCTTCCAACAATGACAAATGATCGTCTATCACCTGAGGAGTGCCCGTTTACTGGTCCTTCTCTCTTGGATGGTCCATCCAAAGGGTAGTTTTAATCCTTTAACGATTTTCTTTCGAATTTGTAAGATATGTCCTCCAATTTTGAAGAGATTTGAGTTGGATTTCAACTCAAATTCTTACTTAGATATAAAATTTTAATTTCAGGATTTTAAAAAAAGGGGGAATCATTTTTTTGAGAGACACCATTGGAGAAAAAGAATAGTTTCTCTCCCTAACCTTTATGCTATAACAATTCTTGTTGAAACACACATACACCACACATAAACAAATTTCAAATTTTATTTTTGAGAATAAGAATCACGAATCAAAGCAAGAGATCCAGATTATAATTGATTTAGAGTCAGGATACCTCTTGAGGGTAATATTTTAGGCTCTCTATCTATTCTTTTCTCTCTCTTAAATTCAAATGATATAATCATGTGATTCTTTAATGTGTGTTGGAATTCTTTATTGGCTATTCTATTTGAATAATATGCATGTTAATTTGGGATATTTTAGATTGTAAATGTGAGCTTAATTAGCATGTTTATAATGTATGAGTATTAGTTTCCTCCATTGTTGTATTTTAAAGCTTGATTTTTGCATCTTCTAGTCATGCAAATGTATGTTTTTTATGCACTTCATGTATGTTTCCTTACTATAAGATGTTTTGATATATTTAGGCAATGAATGCATATTTGAGGCTGGAAAACATTTTTGCATGTTTTTTACATTTTTACCACAATTCTACACCTTCTCGTTCTGTCTAGGTGTGATGAATGGGAGGATGGGTCCAGGGATGGTTGTTCTTCATATGAGAGGAAGGACATCTCAGTTCCATCTCACCTGTCCATCCTGCGCTCCTCTTATGGCCATCCCTCACTCCTTTTTGCCATCCCTAAGTGTATTTTATGCCATTTTTTGTATGTATTTTGGATTTTTATGTATTTTCATTTCATTTATTCATTTCTCGCAATACATATGCATTATTAGATGTGTTTTTGCTTATGTACAATATATCTATGCATCTGGACCTATTTTGTTTGTGTAAATAATTTTGTATTTTTTTATTATCTTTATACTAATTCATTTATTTTATGACTTCCTTAGTAATTAATGCATTCTTGGTTTCAGAGGATTTATAGGTTTTTTGCATAAGAAATTTTGCTCTCACACTAGTCTCCATCTCCTTTCCTTAGTGGTGTCGATTATTCTATTTTACTTATTTATTATGATTTTATTTAATTATTTAATTATTTATTTTTGCCATTATTTATTATTTTGTTTTAAGATGTATTATTTTGTGCGGTTGTAATAGTTAGTAAAAAAAGAATTTTGTGCATGATAATATAAAAAGGTTTAAAATTTTTTCTATTACATCATTTGGATTTTTGTTTTACAAAACATGGACCAATGTCGAATTCTTAGTCCAAATTCACACAATATAATAAAAGTTATTTTTTTTTTGTAAATATGCATGAGAAAACCAACATTTCCAAATTAATCAATAGCCTATTTTATATATGATTTGTCTTTTGTGTATTATTTTTCTTGGACGATTTGCTTATGTAATAATTAAGTAGGTTTATTTTATTATTTTTACTACTTTATTAGTTGAGTGGGATGTTTATTTAATTCTATTTGCTTTACATTATGTGAGAGAGGAGAGTGAATTAAATCTAAAACTCAATTATAAAACAACACCTAACCAAAATGCATAATGATAGTGATGTTTTGAACACTAATCTTTGTTTGGGCATCAAAAGGTATAGACACCTACCATTTTTGGATCCATTAGTAGATGCCTTCATGGATTGAATACCAACAATAAATTAGACTTTATCCTTTTTTATTAGGAAGTGGCCAATTTATAAGTTAAGCAAGTCTTATTTAATCTCGAACACTAAAAATGGACCTCTAAAAATCTAATCAAAAAATAAAGATAGCTCTAGTGTGCATAACAGTAGTGTCTCCACTGGGGAATAAAGAGACCTTGCTTCGAAATGCATCTTGATTTAGTTTTTTATAATTGGGTTTTATTGTTAATCTTATCTCTTTTCTAAACTGTATTTCTTGTATTCATTTTAGAGCTTTAAAATTAAGTTAGGCATCCCTTTTTAGCCCTAATGCTATTTTAAAACATGCCTTACATTCGCTCAATGTAGGAAGGTATCAAAGAGACCCACCAGTCCAAGTTAGTATCAAATGGTATATAAAATGATGATCCATCAGTCGGTATGCTTGTGATGAGTTAGACCTATTGGTATGAACCATGCTTAGGTGGCCTTAAAGTTTCATCACCCTTGATTCAAACCTATGTAATGACAATAGCAACTTTCCATAGGTTGTATAACCAAAATAATCTTTTGCTTACTATATGGACCTTTATGCATTGATCAAACTCAAAAAAATTAGGAGGATACCAATCAAAGGTTGTCATGCCCCTGCGGGTCCAACCTGATCTGTATGAGTTAGTTAAAATACATAATCATCAAAATTCATACATCTGCACTTTTATGTAAAAGAGGTTATGTTGTCGATTTTTCATCATGCGCTATACGTGCCCATTAGGCAACCTGTTGACCTATGGCTAAGCCCATCTAGGAAAGAGATCATATGACCTCTTGTGCAGGAATAATAATGTTAGAATGTTGTTGTTGTGCTCATATGTGGTTTTGATTAACTCCTAACTGAACCATGTATTACATCCATGCATCATTTGCATATCATGCTCATGCATCATTCATCATGCACCATTTCTAACCCCTGACTTTTTCAACCATCATAGACTCATCGAGGTGTTCTAGAGGGTTAAATGGGCACTTGGTTAAAAGGTCCATATCCAGATTGCCAAGATCAAATTCAGATTCAGATTCGTGTTGAGGGAAAGACTGAATCTTACTCCTACGGGGCCTTTAACAGTGAGGGATAACTTGGACAGAAGATTGGATAGTCCTTTATAGAAGTTTGAGGAAAGGATGTTGGCTATAATCAGTAGGATGGTCGATTTTGTGGCACCTAACATTAGAACTCAACCTGTAGCACCCACTCATTAGACAACGAAATTGATACATGTTAAGAATGCTGCCATAGTTGATGTTACCATGATTCAAAAGCCATTTAGGAGGCAAATGAGGTATAATCCTGAAGATGACTTTATAAAAGAAGAAGATAAAGAATATGTTCCTCCAGTAATAAATATGAGAGTGAAAGGTCCAGTGCCGAGGACCTAACTTTTAAAAAGATGGAGGAAAAGACTAAAGCCATGTCCAGATTGTTGTTTCCTAGTAGGAGGATACACCCTGAGAATAGAGATATGGATGGGGATGAGCCGCTACCTTAAAGATTCAAGATGCCTGACTTGCCAAGGTTTGATGGTACCTTAGATCCTTAAGTGCATATCAAGCAATACACATTGATAATGAAGGGCCTACTTTGTTTAAGAAAAAGAAGGTGGAGTATTTTTGCTTGAGTTTGAGTAGGTCTGCCATAGACTGGTACCATAGGTTAGATAGGTGGACTAAGAAAGATTGGGACCTATTAACATAAAAGTTCCTCAAGTAGTATGATTGCAGTACAAGGATGTAGGTCACTTTGAAGAATCTTAAATTACTTCAGCAGAAGTATGATGAGTCTTTCCATAAGTACCTTACTAGGTAGAGGGATACAGTGATAGAAATAAAGAGGAAGCCTGACACAATTGATCAAATCAGGTTATTTATTAGGAATGTGAGTCTATACTTACAAGATGGTTTGAAGATAAAAGGTCTAAAAGATTGAAAGTCTTTGAAGGATAAAACCATAGAGGCTGAAGGAGAGTACCTAGTTAAAAGCTACAATAGTGAGAATCCAAGAAGGAATGTCAGTAGCAATAAGATTGCCAAAAACAGTAGTGGGTAAAATAGAGCTAGGAAGACTGTAGAGGTGTCTGCTACAGAGGTTAGCCAGAGGCACTATTCCAATATGGGGAAATCATTATCTTGGGTTTTGAATAGGTTGGTTAAAGAAGGAAAGTTGCAACCTCTACCACCAAGGCCTGCAAAGAGTAAAGGGTTACCCTATCATAAGAAGGACCAATATTATGCATAACATCAGCACATTGGGCACTCAACCAATTACTACCACATTTTGAGAAATAAGATCCAAGATTTGATTGATAGCAAGCAAAATTTATATCCAGAGAAGAGAGATAAGAAGAAAAAGGGTGGTTACAATATTGTACCTCCACCAGTGTACATTATTGAGTCAAGCCTACCTAAGTGGTATGTGATGAGGGATTTGTATGGGAATGAGTATTTGGCCATTACTCACTATGCCCCAAATGTAATAAGTTAATTAAAGTAAATCATCTAGTTTCTATGATTAACTATTGGCACACTCCCTCAGAGAGTGAGGATGAGGGGGTTTTGGTGCTCATTAATATATGAAGTTCAACCAGTTAGCACAAGAAAGAAGTAGAGGAAGAGAAAAAAGTAAAGGCAGTCATGAGGAGTGAAAGAATAGCCCCCTGAGGTAAAAAGCCAGTTGGCTTCCGCTATATTACCTATAGAAAAAGAGGTTGAGGATGATCAAATAACCAAATATCTAAAAAAGATAGGCTTGGATAGGCATTTAGGACTTATTAAGGCAATCTCCCTTGCACAGATAGAAGTTAGTAGAGGCTTTAAGTGAGGCTAATATTCCTACTACCATATCGCCCTCTGAATTGCTTGATTTGGTTAGAGAAGGAACTGGTGAGAATGTGGTATACTCTGACATTGACTTGCCCATGGAAGGGAGGAATCATAATCACCCTTTCTGCATCAAGGCTCGAGTTAATGGTAAGCACATGGCCTGTGTGATGATAAATGACGATTCTTGAATTAATGTTTATCCTCTAGTGGCAGTCCCAGCCTTTAGGTTAAATTAAAGCATGCTTAGAAAGTCTAATCTGATGATTTTTGCTTATGACAATTCTAATAGACAGGCTATTGTGACATTCAAAGCTATGGTGAAGATAGAACCTATTGAGACTGAAGTCGAATTTATAGTTTTGCCCATTCTAGCAAATTTCTCTGTGCTTTTTGGGAGGCCGTGGTTTCATAAGCTAGAGGGAGTACAATCCATATTGCATTAGATGATAAAGATTCCTCATGATGGACAGGTGGTCACTATTAAAGCAGTGAGGGAGAATCAAGTATCTGTGCTTGATATAGCAAAGTAACCATTCAATAGATTTCATATAGTGGTTATCAGTGATGGAAAGGATGAGGATAACTTTCCTAACTACCCACAGGTGCTCAATATGCTAAAAAAGATAAATTTCCTACCTAGTGCAGGTTTGGCAAGAACTCCCAAAGACCTCAAACTATTGTAGCTACAAACGGTTGGAAGGATAAGAGAAGGTTAGGCTTTGCAGGATTTAGTAAGAAGGGGAAAACAAAAGGATAAGCTAAAAAGGTTCCTCACATTCTTTAAACTTTTGTTCCAGATTTAGGCTTATGTCCTTATTGTGGGGAAAATAAACCTCAGATGATAGGGGGTAAGCTAATGCCAGGGTTTGAACTATTCAATGATATCTTCGACTGGGAGCAAGGAATTATTAAGTTAAGGGTTTATGGGATGAAGAGATCCTGTTGCACCATTCTGCTTAAGAAAAAAAAAGTACCAAAAGAAGTCATAATAGAGAAGCTGCTCACCACTCAATTTAAAGGTGAAGAGAAGGCAAAAGCTAAACAGCCACCCAAAGCTAAGCTAGAGATTGGAAAGGCATCTGATGCTGACAAGATTGAAGAAGACACTTTTATTGATATTGTATATGTTCTAGAAATTTTTGATGAGAACAATATTTGCTCGTTCGATTATATTAATGAGATGAATAATTTTGCTTACTTGTGTGATATTTCTTCTAATTTCAATATGCATGATCATGATCATAAAGCATTCATATTCGACATTAACTTAATAAACACATGTGCATTCAATCTCAAAACTAAGGAAAATCCAAAAGAAATTTTATTGGCATCAGACATAACTCCTGAAGAAAGAGAAAAATTTGAGAGAATATTGAAAAAACATGAAGAAGTCTTTGCCTGGACCTAAGAAGACATGCTAAGGATAGATTGGGAAGTCGTTGAATATGCCATTCCAACATACATAGGGTACAAGCCAATTAAGCAGAAGTTTAGAAGACTTAGGCCTAAGTGGGCTAAGAAAGTTAAAGAGGAAGTTAGAAAGCATATAAAGGCTAAGTTCTTGGTGAAAGTTCAGTACCTCATATGGTTAGCAAATATCGTTCCTAGAGCAAAGAAGGATGGGAGAGTTAGGGTTTGTGTGAATTACAGGGATCTAAACAAAGCCTACCCCAAAGATAATTTTTCTTTACCTCACATAGATGTTTTAGTTAATAGTGCAACTGCTTGTACCATGTATAGTTTGATGGATGGGTATGCCAGGTACAACCAGATTTTAAACAAAATAAAGGATAGGATCAAAATGGCTTTCATAACTAAGTAGGGGACGTATACCTATCAGATCATACCCTTCGAACTTAAAAATGCAGGTTTTACCTATCAAAGGATGGCCACTAAGATTTTAGAAAACTTGATCCACAAAGAAGTAGAGGTGTATTTAGATGACATGATCAAATGATCAAGTCGGTCACCCATGAAGGTTATTTTGAGGCATTAGAGAAATTTTTCTAGAGGATCAGTAAATACAACCTCCGCCTCAACCCAAAGAAGTGTATCTTTACAGTTACTTCAAGTAAACTCTTAGGCCATGTTGTATGTCAAAGAGGTATAGAAGTAGATCCTGAAAAAGATTAGAGCCATTAGGAAAATGATAATACCTCAAAAAGATAAGGAAGTCAGAGGGTTCCTTGGTAGGATTCAGTACATAAGTAGGTTCATAGCCAAGTTGACTTCAATTTGCTGGCTGATATTTAAACTACTCAAGACGGATCAACCAGTGGTTTGGAATGAGGATTGTCAAAAGGCATTTGATGCCATTTGGGATTACTTGTTACATCTGCTAGTATTGAGATTGCCTCAAGTAGACAAACCTTTAATTTTGTATTTAGCAATAGAGGATAGTTCGATAGGGGCCATGATGATATAAGAAGATGACTTTGGGATTGAATACGCAGTGTACTACCTCAACAAGAAATTTCTCCCCTATAAGGTAAAGTATGTAGAAGTTGAAAAGATTTATTTAGCAATCATATGGACATCAAAGAAGTTGAGACACTACTTCCATTCTTACAAAATCCAAGCAGTGGCCAAGTAGAATCCCCTTAAGTACTTACAAGAGGCTCTTTTATTGTTAGGTAAGATGGGAAGATGGTTGATTCTCCTATAAAAATTCGATATAGAGTACATCATTAGGAAGACCATTAAAAAGAGGGCAGTAGTAGAGTTCCTAGCCGATCAGCCTTTAGAAGGAGAAGAGGTGACTTACAAATTCCCTGATGAACACATCACAACCATAATAGTGCATGAATGGTAAATGTATTTTAATGGTGCAGTAAATAATAAGGGAGCAAAAGTAACAGTGATTTTGATTACCCCTATAACAACCTTATAATACTGTACTATACACACGATGACAGATTAACTCACATGTCACCTCAGAGCTACAGTCACCCGATACATTAAACCAGATAGTTTGGCAAAATTTTTTTTCCAAACATCATCGACATTCAAGCATTAACAACAACACCATTCATACACAATATTAAATACAATTTATACTAATACTTATACATAACCATAACTTTAACATATGTATTCCTATTCCTTACAATAATATACATGTCATACCTAAATCTTGTCATTTTCTTTCTCCATATCTATCTGCAAAAGTTGCTGAATCTTTCTATCTTCAAAACCTGGGTGCAGTCATAATACTACGTGTTGAACATTAAAATGCCCAGTTGTAGGATACATATCCCAAACTTTCCAATCCAATCACATGCATGTATACACAATCTTATTGTTTATCATATTATACCATCATTTAACTCTATAAATAACACTATTTTGATTACCCATAAAATACTAGAATCGGCTATTATTAAGTTTATACTCTTATTCATTAACATTTAAGTGTTAGGGTCTTATCTAGCAATATTATTCGCTTACTTTCCTGATCAACTTTTCTGTCATTTCTTTCATTACTAACATGATCTATCTATGCTTTGCTAACCCCTTTGATTAACTCTTTAACATTATAGTAGCATTATTAATTAGTTTACTGTTACTATTCTTATCATTAATACTGACATCATTAACTTATACATTAACACTATCTATAACATTTTCATCCTTAATGGCTCTAAGATTTTCAAATATATTTCACTTCCCGATCTCATTTTAATCCAGCTTGTAAACTAATTTTCCTTTAATCTTATCAGGACTAATTTCCAATTAAGTTCCCTTTTAAAATTCTATTAATTTACAATTTACTTCACTTGCCAACTATTACTATTTTTGCCATTTCTTAAATAATATTCATTATACTTTTAATTACACTTATGGACCATACTATTTCTGAATTTCTATTTTAGTCATTTTCCTAGCATTATTATTGGCAAATCGCATTATGGTCCCTAAAGTTGCATATTTGAAAATTTTACCTTATATTTTCACTATTAATTCTTATAGTTCATTTTTTTTCTATCTTTTACTCTTAATACATGCTATGACATGTAAAATTATATTTTAGTCTTTACTTTTTACTTAAGGGCAAGAATTACACTTTTGGTAACTATTTCACCACATAATAGGGTTCATTTACAAATTTATCCATCAATTAACATTTCATTTGCTAAATTACAATTTGATCCTTACATTTTCATTAAATTATGATAGTGCCCTCTTTTATCACTTATTTACACTAGTGCCACTACTTATCTTTACTTTCGTATTTAATTTCCTATTTAACGTGAAATTTATCATTTAATCAAAAAAATATTATTTTTATGGCAATTCACATGTTAATCCCTATTGAACCATTATCTTACACATTAAACCACTCGTTTTCCTATTTGATCATTTATATTCTTAACTTTCATTGAATTACAATATTGTCCTCCAATTATAATTAATTACTTTAATATCAGTAGTTGAACTCATTTATGTATTTCATTTACTATTAGTTATACAATTTACAATTTTGATCCTTAAGATATTATTTTCTTGCCACTTTACATTTTAGTACCAATTATTTTCATACTTTACAATTAAGTTCATTTACGGTTCATTTCCATTTAAGAAATTAACCTTCAAACTTTTATTTATTACATAAGCATTTAAACATTCAGACATGCAATTATTCATTCAATCACTTAGTCATTTATTTTGTTGCACATTTCCAAAAGAGTCTTCTTATTTTTGCCATTTTTACTCTTTTTTTTTCAATACATTACCATTTTTGCTCGCTAAACTTGTTATTTAGGGAAATTATTAATTTGACCCTAAACTTTTTATTTTCTTTCATTTAGGTCCCTTTTCATTCAGCTTTCCATTTTCACTTCACTTTTTTGAATTTTCAATCACTTTTACCATTATGCCTCTAGTATAATCTTGGCAGAAATCTTCAGATCGGATATACGAAATGTGGATCACATGGGTCTATAGCACAGAAATAAGGAATGACCCCGAATGACCATCCAACACTTTTACAGAACATAATAGAATAGTCAATATAGAAACTATGGGACATCATTGCAGTCCTACCATAGCAAAATAAGTCGTCATGACTCGCACTACGGTATGGGTATCCATATAGCTAGCCAATTATATCCTAAATTAAATTTAAATTGCCTGACCACTACTAAGGGCAAATTTTCTTATTTACTTCAAAGTTACTTTTCACACTTTAACCTTTTCACTTGCTTTTACATGTCAATACACTGATCTTTCCACCTTTTCTTCACTTTGCACATTTTGTGAATTATCTTACTATAATTCACCATCTCCATTCAATTTATGAATTACTTCATCATAATTCATTATTTTCATTTTAAACATAATGCAATTTCACACTTGAACATATTCATACATATTCCATAAATTCTTAATAAATTTATAGATACTTCTTTTCATATCTAAATTCATTTTAAAAGCCCTTAATTATTTTTTTAGGCTTATATTAAATAACAATACAATGTCACTCCAATTAAATTATTATCCAATTATCATTCTATAACCATGCATTATATATATATTACTATAATAATTCAAATTTATTCAAGTATTTTTCCAATGTTGCCTAATATTACTATCTTTAGAATTGATGTCGTTGTCATCATTTTTCATTTTTTCATATATTTCAATCTTTATATCATCAATTATTTATTTCAAACTTTCATATGCTCGGGTTTTACATAAGATACATATTTTTTATAATTTTTCACTTTAGATATAAACTCCCAAATTAAAATATATTTAAATAAATTTTTAAAAAATACTAATAAATTTTTATATTTGTTCTAAAGTGCTATGTGCATTAAAATTTCAATTATTTCATTTTCTTGCCAAAACTCTATTCGGCCATCATGTTCCAATTCCACATTCAATTCTTTTTCCACTAATTTCACTTCCATATAATCTGTTCTTTCTGTTACCTCATTAATACAATTACTTCTTTTTAAAATTATCATTTATCCAATTAAACTCATTTATTCCACTACTTTACATAATTCATCAAAATATAATTTTATGTATATACATGGCCTCACCTATAATTCAAGTATCAAATTTTTTTCCTCCATTTTAAGCTTTTAAACTATCATTTATAAGCTCTATTCATATATCTATAACCTTAATTTCAAGTATCCATGCATATTTCATTAAAAAGCATACTAAATATAACCTTAAACTTATAGAAATTTGATGAAAATTAAGTGATATTGCATCCACTAACCTTGAATTATTATTTTTCAACATTTATCCCTCATTTTCTTTATCTTCTCCCTTTTAAAAATCACTTCCTCCTTTCTTGAATCTATATGGGCCAAATTTTTAAGCATAAGAAACCTCCTTTTTTCCTTCTTTCTTAATTTAATATATCCATATAACAATAATATTTAGTCCTAATTCTATCCATAAAACTCATTAAATAAATTTATTTTCACCAAAATTACTTACTTGATTTTTTACCATTTCTTTTCTCTACTTGATTTCTATGATCTCCTCCACTTCAAATAAGCTTCAAAGATCAAGATAACTTAATTTAAGGGCTGAAAATCACTTGGGGTAAGTTGATTTAGTGGAATATTTGGTGAGTAAAAATGAAGAAAGCCATAGGAGCAAGGTTGGCCAATTCGGCCAAGAAGGAGAAATAAAAGAGAATGTAACATCCACAGTTGGTCGTTTGCAGATATTATCCACTTTGGGTCGAGATCCACATGATTTTAAAATGTATTTGCAAGGGACAAATATCCATAACCTTATAAGATATGCTCCATTCTTCTCTCCAATCGATGTAGGATATTACAATCCACTCCACATAAATAGGCCCGGTGTCTTGTTGGCTTGGAGGCCTTGTATAACATTGGTACACCGATTCGACCCCAATATCTGATACCATCTATAACATCCACGGCTGGTCACTTACAGATATTATCCATTTTTGGGTCGAGGCTTGCACGGTTTTAAAATGCATCTGTAAGGGAGAGGTATCCACAACCTTATAAGGCATGCTTTGTTCTCCTCTCCAATCGATATGGGATATTACCGAAAAGCTGGGTGAAATTTCTGGAAAATTATAGATTTTTAGGTTATTTATAGGGTTGGTTTGGGCTAAACTTGGTTTAACAAAAGTGGTTGGGCCTAATTAAGCCCAATTTTATTTTTAATCCCATTTAATGCACTATAAATTATTTTCTCTCTTTTCAAGCTCAAATTCACTCAAAATCAATTTCATAATTCTTAACATGATAAGTTAAGCCTCCATTAAAATTTTTAGCTCAATCCGATTAGCAAATTTTCGATATTACCGTAAAATTATTTTTTCACTATCAAATAATTGTAAACACTAATTAAAGCCCGACTAAAAGTTTCTAAAATTTTTAAATATCATTTACTATTTTTAAAATCTCAATCAAATCCACGATCAATTGATTACTATTTGAACCGAAATTATTATTTTTCTCTTACTTTTTGAGTTCAAACCTTCCTAAAAATACTTTCATAATCCTCAAAATATATTCATTAGGCTTCACGAATATTTTTGAGTCAATTAAAAACTATTTCCCAGTATGGTTCACTTTTACTAATCCGATAATCCGATTTTTTAAAATCATTGAAAAATTAATTTTTCATTATCATATAATTCTACATCTCATTTAATATAGATCTGGAAATTCTTGTGATTTTTAGAGATTATTTTCTATTTTTAAAGTTTTGAGCAAACGTTAGTGAACTTGGGCACTATTTGAACCGAAACCATAAAATTTCCTTATTTTAAGCTTTTGGAGACTCATTTTGATTCCAAATTTGAAGAACAGGCTCCTGTTGACATGCTCTTTCTAATGATCAGTTAAATATTTTTCAACTTCGAGAGATATTATTCATCCAGATATCATTATTCATTATCGAAATACTATTTTCGACTAACCCAATATTTGGGCCATTACAATTCTGCCCCTCTAAGAAAATCATGCTAGAAATTTCTTCGCATGCCATAATTACTGTCACTATTATACGATTAATTTGGGTGTATCCAATTTAATAACCCGTAATAGATTTTCTACTAACCTTTAACAACTTATGATTCTTACGATTCAATAAATTTAAGTGATCATTATATACTCTCATATACTTATAATCACTCTTACCATCAATACCTATTCATGGCATGTATACATATCATTCTATCCTTAATACATTTGCTCCAATCTTAGAACCAGCAAAACCTTTGCTTTGATACCAATAAAAATGTAGCACCCTTATTACACTGTATTATATGCATAGACACTGATTAACTCAGATGTCACCTCAGAGCTACAGTAATCCAATGCACTAAACCAAACAGTCCGGTAAATTTTTTTTCCAAACATCATTGACATTCAAGCATTAATAACAATACCATTAATACGCAATACTAAATACAGTTTATACTAAAACTTATACATAATCATAACATTAGCATGTACATTCTTATTCTTTATAATAATATGCATGCCATACCTAAATCTTTTCTTTGCCTTCTTTCTTCATATCTGTTTGCAAAACTTGTTGAATCTTTTTGTCTTTAAAACCTGCGCGCAATCATAATACTACATGTTGAGCATTAAAATGCCCAATGATAGGATACATATCCCAAACTTTCCAATCCAATCACATGCATGCATACACAAGCTTATTGTTTCTCATATTATACTGTCATTTAACTCTTTAAATAACGCTACTTCGATTATCCATCAATACCAAAATTGGCTATTATTAAGTTTCTACTCTTATTCATTAACATTTAAGTGCTAGAGTTTTATCTAGCAACATTATTACTTACTTTCCTGATCAAATTTTCTATCATTTTTTCATTACTACTATGATCTATCTATGCTTTGCTAACCCCTTTCATTAACACTTTAACATTATTGTAGCATTATTAATTAGTTTATTGTTACTATTCTTATCATTAACACTAACATCATCAACCTATACATTAACACTATCTATAATATTTTCATCCTTAATGGCCCTAATATTTTAAAACTTATTTCACTTACTGATCTCATTCTAATCCCGCATGTAAATTAATCTTCCTTTAATCTTATCAGGACAAATTTCCAATTAAATCCCCTTTTAAAATTCTATTAATTTACAATTTACTTTTTACTTACCAACTATTACTTTTTGCCATTTCTTAAATAATATTCGTTATAATTTTAATTACACTTATGGACCATACTATTTTTAAATTTCCATTTTAGTCCTTTTCCTACCATTATTATTGGCAAATTATAGTGTGGTCCCTAAAGTTGTACATTGGCACATTTTACCTTATATTTTCACTATTTATTCTTATAACTCATTTTTTTATCTTTTACTCTTAATACATGCTATGACATGTAAAATTATAATTTAGTCCTTACTTTTTACTTAAAGGCGAGAATTACACTTTTGGTTCCTATTTCACTATATAATAGGGTTCATTGACAATTTTTCCATTAATTAACATTTTATTTGCTAAATTATAATTTGGTCCTTGCATTTTTACTAAATTACTATAGCACCCTCTTTTATCACTTATTTACACTCGTGCTAGTACTCATCTTTACTTTCATATTTAATTTCCTATTTAATGTGCAATCTCTCATTTAATGACAAATATATTATTTTTATGGAAATTCACATGTTAATGCTTATTGAACCATTATCTTACACATTAAACCACTCATTTTTTTTGTTTGATCATTTATATTCTTAACTTTCATTGAAGTGTAATATTGTCCTTTAATTATAATTAATTACTTTAATATCACTAGTTGAACTCATTTATGCATTTCATTTGCTATTCATTATACAATTTGCAATTTTGATCTTTTACATATTACTTTCTTGTCACTTTACAATTTTTTTCATACTTTACAATTGAGTTCCCTTATATTTCATTTCCACTTAGGAAATTAACCTTCATACTTTTGTTTATTACACATGCATTTAGACGTTCAGACATGCAATTATTCATTCAATCACTTAGTCATTTATTTTGTTGCACATTTCTAAAAGATCCATTTGCCTATTTTGAATAGATATAGATTCATCATTGTGGTCATTGGTTACTTTACCAAGTGGGTGAAGGTTGAATCTTTTAAGAAAGTAGATGCCCAAGACATGGTCAAGTTCATCAAGAAGAATCTAATATACAGATATGGCTTGCCTCACTATATGGTATCAGACAATGGGCTATAATTTTTAGGAGAGACCAGACAAATGCTCATCAAGTATGGGGTACAACAGCATAAGTTTTCTCCTTATCGGTCCCTAGCAAACGAGGCAGTTAAAGCGGCTAATAAGAATGTGAAGAGGAATCTAGCCAAATTGGTTTGAACTTACAAAGATTGGGTTGATAAACTACACTTTACACTATAGGATTATAGGACTATAGCCAGAATGTCACACTATTTTCTTTAGTCATCAAACTCCGAGGCTTATTTTGAAAGCTAAGATACCATAAGCGAAATGGGCCAAAAAGAGACTACCGTAACTTAACCTACTAGATAGGGATAGAATGAGGGTTTATTATCATAATCAAGTTTACCAAAAAAAAAAACTCGCTCATTCATTTGGGAAGAAGGTTAGCAAACATCCTCTAAAAGAAAAAGATTTAGTTTTCAAACAAATAAGATCAGGCATTCCAAACATCTGAGACAAATTCAAGCTCACATAGGAAGGACCTTTTGTACTTAAAAAGTTATTATCCAAAGGTGCTACTATTTTATCAGGAAATGATAGCAATGAGTTCAGAGAACCTATTAGGCTCAAAAAAAGAAAAAAGAGAGAATAAATACCCCATGGGTAAAAAGTCAAAAAGAACAATGGCTTTACTAAAATTGGGTACCTCGCCAGGATGAAAACTGGAAAAAAGCATCTTGGGCAAAAATTAGAGGCTGAGAAAAAATAATCAATCAAGAAAATCCAAGAGGACTGATTAATTATAGGAGTTATAATGCTCATAAAATTTTATTTTGAGATTGAATAATATATGCCATTAAAGATAAGATCAAATGTTGATCATGTGTTTTGAAATCAAAAATAAATGTTGAGCATGTACTCGTAAATATCATCTAAAGTGTTTAAAAATAAAATTTTTCTATCACATGTTCAATAAGAGCAAAAACATTATCTATGAAAATATCTTATCTAATCTATCAATATCACATCTCTCTCTCCATCTAGGTGCCTCATGTGAGAAAGTCTGTTATTGATAGCTAGATCGGTAACCCATCACTTATAGGAGTCGGAAGTGGTGAAGTAACAGGCACCAGTACCAGGAATGGTAATCCTTACTGGGAATTGAGTCTAGATCCTCTCATAATACTCCATCAAAAAATGAGTAGTAAGGATGCCCCCATCAAAGCCTAATGGATGCCTGACAATGTCCTCATTACCCCTAAACTGGCAAACATAGCGGTGTGACATGCGCCATTTCCTTTTGAAAAACCTATTTCACCTCTAGAACCAAGGGGTCATTAAGATTGAGAGAGACGAAACCTCTGACCCTTAATAGTTTGGTCCCTCATTTAGGATTCAATCGAGTTAAGGTTCCCTATCCAGATCTACAGTTGCTTTGCAATGGAAAAATGACTCATTTTGACTTGCCAAATCTTAGGTCTCAAAAGGCATAAGGTGGAACACCTAGGCGTCCCTATCTCATCGCTAATGATCGATAGCCAGGAGGCATCTAGTTAGGCACCACAAGGCTGATGATAAGGAGCCTTCACCTAATATAAGATTGGAAAAGAAGGTTGTTCCAATCTTATGAGGTCGAAAAAGCCCAAAGATGGCTCAAAACTCTGTTCTTATTTTTACTTTTGATAAATGTGACATAATGGCTTTCAAATTAATCATGTTATCCCATTTCTTTCATGCAAAGATTAGAATTAAAGGTGCACCCAATCACGTAGAAAAGCAGTAAATCATGGCATAAAGTTAAAGCAGTAAAGACATCTATAAATTGGGCAGTTCATTATAACCTTTTTTGGGTGAGGACTTTGCTCCTGGCATGTGGATTGCAAAGAAACATTTCATTGCTAGACATTACAAGAAAATCTAAAAATAGCAACGAAAATGATTCTAGCAACGGAAAGCCAATTTCATTGCTATTTAGCAATGAAAAATAATTTTCGTTGCTAAAAGTGGTTAAACTTTGTAGATTTAGCAATGGAAAAATTTTTTGTTATCTTCCGTTGCTAAAAGTAGAGGAAATTTTTGGCGCCAAAATTCAGCAATGAAAATTAGCAACGAAATCACTATTTCATTGCTAATTAAGGCGCCAATAGATGGCGAAAAAAAATTGGAATGAAAAATAGCAACAGAATTTTTTTCGTTGCTAATTTAGCAACGGAATTTAATTTTCGTTGCTATTTTAGCAACGGAAGATAATTCGGTTGCTAAATAGCAACGGAATTTATTTTCGGTTGCTAAAATAGTAACCGAAATATATTTTCGTTGCTAAATAGCAACCGAATTAATTTTCGGTTGCTAAAATAGCAACGAAATTTTTTTTGGTTGTTAAAATAGCAACCGAAATAGAATTGCGTTGCTAAATAACAACCGAAATAGAATTTCGTTGCTAAATAACAACCGAAATAGAATTTCGTTGCTAAATAGCAACCGAATTTATTTCGGTTGTTAAAATAGCAATGGAATTTTTTTCGATTGCTAAAATAGCAACCGAAATAGAATTTCGTTGCTAAATAGCAACCGAATTTATATTCCGTTGCTAAAATAGCAACGGAATTTCATTTTCGTTGCTAAATTTTGTTCCAAATATGGGAAAAATTTTTTAACAAAATTTAGCAACGAAATCTAAATTCTATTGCTATTTTAGTAACGGATTTTAAATTCTGTTGCTATTTCGGTTGCTACTTTATAATTTGCCCTTATAACATCTATATTATTTTTTTAATCTAAAAATCAACCTTAGCTCTCATTTATTCTTTTTATTGATTTATTTGTATTGTCTCTGTATTTCCATGAGTCCCATTCCCTTCACTTTAATTTAAATTATTTAAGAATATTATCTATTCGTAAAAATACGGGACCTTTTAATTCCTTTTGACTGATATAATTGTATTATGGATATGAAAGTATCCAAATGGTTTAAAATCTCTTTAAATTCTTTTTGGTCTCCCACCACGTTAAAAATCAAATAAATGGGATCTTACTTTTTTATATGGCGCAAGAGATATTTCAATTTGTTAAATATCCAACATCCATAAATTGCCACAACACAATCCTATTTTTAATATAATTTATTATTTTAATATAAATAGATAATAATAATAATAATAATAATAATAATAATAACAGATATTTTAATAATAATGGCAGAGATTTTAAGAATTATATATATATATATATATATATATATATATATATATATATATATATATATAACAAAAAGAAGAAAAGAAAAGTGGGATTTAAAAAGTTAAGTGTGTGTGTGGTTAGAAAAGAAAAAAAAAAGAGAAGAGAGAGGAGAGTGAAAGCTAATCGGGAACGGGAAGAGGAAGGGAGGTGCTGGCACCGCCGTCCAGCCACCGCCGCATGCGACATCGGCGAGGAGACTCGGATTGCCACCGCCACTGTCCTCCGGAAACTTTTGCTGGTGCCGTTATCCAAACGGTGGCTTGATTCCTTCCGATTCCACCATCACCACTATAGCTTCCTCCCCCTTCTTTTCGGTGACCTCAACGGCGATCGAGTAGATTGATGGCACCGGTGAATCCCGAGGTTGAGACGATGCCTCCGGTGTCCATCGCTTCTCCTCTCTCACCGGCAGCAAGTAGATCGGAGAGAGGGATTGCCGGCAATTTTTTTTAGATCCTGGTTAACTCTAGTGGCCGTTGGATGTATGACCACCCATCGTGGAATCCCTGAGCCTGGATCTTCAAGTGGACAGCTTCGATGCACTTTCCGGTGAGTCTCTGGCGAGCCTAAGGAAAATTTCAGGTAAGTGTTTTCCTACTTCTTTAGCAATCATTTGGATACATTAAGTTTTAGTTTTATCATTATACTGTTTTTTTCGATAATTGAAACAAAAATAATGGAATTTAAATTTAAAATCTTTCAATTAGTTTTAACTAGAATGTTCTCTTGAAGATGACTATTTTGTTTCTTTTGAAAATATTTAGAAAGAAAAAAGATTTGAATATGAAGCATAATGATAGAAATAAAACTTAATAATGCTCTATCTTAATAATGCTCTATTCATTCACAAAGAGTTGAATTTCAAGTGATGATTTAGCCAAAACAGCAATCTACAAAGTAAATTATGAAATTCATTTGCCTCTATTTATTTGAAACCCAGTTACGATCATTCAAAAAATGCAAGCTGAGTGGATGGATAACAATTTTGTTGAAACTGGAATTCAAAATTAACAAAGTAAACTCAGCAGTTAGTGTGGTTATTGTTTATTCTTATATGGAATACAACTATTGAAGATGCATTGTTCTATCATTTAGTTGTTGGCTTCCTAACTGGTTAATTGCTGCATATACTTGTCTAGGTTGGCAGCTGGAATAGTGATTTTCAACTACAGGGATTGCAATAACAAAGTATCAAAAACTTAAGGTAGCATTACTTGTTTTTATAACGGGTTTGTTCTAGAAATTCATTTTTGTTTGTTGCTCTTCTTGTAATGTTAGGGAATGAGTGATTTTTAGTACTACATTGTGCAGATAAATTGTCCTATCAGTTATGTTTAGTGGCTAAGAGGTCATATACACTTGGTTGTCTTGCTTGAGTTGAATTTGTTCAGGTCCCACTTACTACTTTAGTAAGCATTCCTTTTTGATAGCTAATGTCATGTTTAATCATTTAAAATCCCTTCATGCTTCCTACTGAATTCATGCTTCATATTCTACATTGGATAATTATTATTGCTGTTAGTTTGGATTGCCATTAAGTTTCATATCAGATTTCAGATCAAAGATAAAAATTAACATGTCTAATATTTACAGTATTATATAAACCCAATGGTAAATTATATATTATATACCATGTACGTGGAATAATGAATCTTACAAGTATTATATTACACTATGTCATGTGTTAAGCAATGCACCAAAGCCTTACATCCCAAGGAACAAAAAGAAACGCTGGTTCAAGAAAATTAGTTAATTTCTTAAATATAATTAGGAACAGTTTGTCGATTAACACTATTAGAAACTCTCAACATACATATTATTTATAGCTTTCAACTCCTTCATTACATGTAAGACCTACTTTCACATAAATGGAAATGGCAACCATCCCATGTAAAACTTATAAACAAACCACAAAATAACAAACAATTTGTCTGGTAATTACTATCATTTCTGCACATGAAAATGCATCTTATTCCATATAGAAACCTTTCAATCTGAACCAGAGGAAAAAAATTAGTAAATAATTTATTTCTTCCTTTTCTTTCTAAATTTGACAAAATTTACATGTCCTAATGGTTAGATATGATTCCATTGTTGTTCTTCTTATGCAAATATATGCATAGTCGTTTACAAGGGTGAAATGTCCTTAATAACCTTTTGAGTTAGTATTTATTATATGGGCATCTTAGAATGTTGTGCCATTTTCAATTATTTATTATATAGGTATCTTGGTTTGAGATATTTCTTTGATTTAATGAAGCAAGATTCTTTTGGAATTTTTAGGATTTAGTTCTTTGCCCAATTTGCAATTGAGAGTTATATGTTATTTGGGTTTTTTTTTAATAACTATAGGTTTACTGAAGATTACAATTTTTATTGTAAAGCTCAAGTTTTAACTCTTTTCTTTGATTTAGGAAGATTAGAAGGCTTATGGTTTCTAAGTTGTTCTAGTTAGGAAGTATCATGAAACAAGTCATATTAATTTAAGAACGACAAGACACTTTCATCCTGCATTATAATATTTGACCTTGCATTCTTTCAGATGATTTTGTTAACTTAATCTTTCAGTTATGTCTCTTTCCTATTCAATTTTTATCTCTTTGTATAATGTGTTGTTGTTTTCTGTTTAGCATTGCGATGGAATGCTCTTATTTTTAGAATTCCAAGCTTAATCTAATAATGGCATTAATTATTAAAAATTTGTAATAATTTTTAGCGACGGATGGGACCGTCGTCAATTTTATTACTTATGGGTGAATTTATGCTAAAATAGCAACAAAATCTAAAATTTCGTTGCTAAATTTAGCAACGGAAATTTTTATTCCGTTGCTAAAATTAACCAATTTACTGAATCTTGCATTGTTGAGGTTAGCAACGGAATTCAATTTCCGTTACTATAATAAGTTTTCCGTTGCTAAATTTAGCAACCGCCAAATTAGCAACCAAAATTTCCGTTGCTATTTTTGATTAGCAACGAAAAATTGACATTTTTCATTGCTAAATTGCAATTTTCTTGTAGTGCAAATTAAATGTGACATAATGGCTTTCAAATTAATCATATTATCCCATTTCTTTCATGCAAAGATTAGAGAAAAGATTAGAATTAAAGGTGCACCCAATCACATAAAAAAGCAGTAAATCATGGCATAGAGTTAAAGCAGTAAAGACATCTATAAATTGGGCAGTTCATTATAACCTTTTTTGGGTGAGGACTTTGATCCTGGCATGTGGATTGCAAAGAAACATTTCATTGCGAGAGTTTGAAGATAAGGGCTTGCCAGTCCAAATTTTATTAAAAAATATCCTAGGTTATTTAATTATATATAAAATCATTTACATTATTAAAAGCTAATCTTTGCACGTGAATTTCATAGGTAAAAGGAGGACATTGGTCATGTTTATTAGTAAAATATTCCAATTATTTACTATAAACATTTTTGTGACATTTTCCATCTACGGTTGAAAAGACTTTTGTAAGGGGGATAGTGAACTTACTTGCAGCGCTAGCCCATTCGTACTCACGAAAAAAAAAGAGGGAAATCCACGAGAGTAGTAGTAATAACAACAATAGTAATAATAACAATAAAAAAATAATGATGATAAAACAAAGAAACAAAAAATGGAAAGAGAACATGCATAAAACTAGATGAAATACGTAAAAGAAAAAACCAAGGATCAAGCACGTATGTTGAAAATACAAAGAGATGTGCTTAGCGACATATGATTGGCTCTTCTATCTTAAAAAGTAAGAAAACATATCCCAAGCAGCGCATCGCATAATGCATAAGTATGCATTATGTGATACACGGCCATATCGGCCTGACAATGGCTAGTTTCTCTCTCTTTTTAAGATAAAATCCTTATCAACAATAGATCCAAAAGGGAGCAAAAAGAGAAGATTAAAAGAACAAAAGTGATTTTTAAGCCAAAGCTTTTAAAAAGATGACTTTAAAAATAGATAAAAGGCAATGTAAAAGCAAAAACCTTGTGCTTTCTATCATATGGTAAAAATACCTTTGTAAAGGTTTCACAACCTAAATCTAACGGGGATTACAATATAAAAGGAAAGCTGTAAACGAGGATAATAATTAAAATTTATGATAACCCAAAAGAAATGATAAGAAGAGGTTTTTATATTACCTTCAGTGTACTTACTCGATCAGACTATCGAACGTTGGATTCATGGACCTTTATCATGTTGAAATAGTTGTAAAACTGTTAAAAAGGGTAAAGAACTAAATACAAAAAACCACTTTTTGCTTAAAGGTTTTGAAAACCTTCTATGGGAGCAAAACAAAACTTCTCAATCTAATTTTTCCAACCCCTCAAAAGTATTTGAGCAAAGCTTTATATAATGTTGAGTGTATGGATGTACACATGGGTGTGCACGAGTGGACACTCAAAAGGTACTCCACTTGCCCACTTGCTTTATGGAAAAGTCTATCTACTTTTGAGTGTACGGCCGTACAAGAGGTAATGCACCAGTGTACACTCAAAAAGTAGGATAACTTGCCTAAAAAGGCAAGATTCTTGCAATGCATTCGTGCACACTCCTCATGCAAGGTCGTGCATTGCAGAAAATGGAAAAAAAAAAAACTCTTGACAAAAGGTTAAACAATGGGTGTTCCCTTACATGCAAGGGTGTATAAGCCTACATACATAGGTGTGCAAGGCTTATAAACCTGTATAACTCTATCTCAAGTTCCCAATCAAGGGTGTTTCCCATTATTTAACCCTTTGTACTTTTTAACCACTCGAAATAAGCAGAAAGCATCTTAAAACAATTTTTAAAAAATAATTTTCAACATAAAAAGGATCTACTATCCTTGATTTGCTATCATTAAAAGAGTAGCTTTCCTAATTAGGTAACCTTGACAAAAGCCTCCTTAGGATCCAGTGCTTACGGTTGCCCCTAGCTTTGGGGAGACTAATACACACGCGAGTCTAGACGAGCCAAAGTTTAAAGTAAGAGAGAGATACTTACCTAAGGAGGCGATGTCCCTATTTTCTTTTTAAGAAGGTTTGATTGGTGATCGATGCCAGCCTGTGGTGTATTCCCTGGTCCGAAGGCAATTCCACTTTTGCGATATATTTCGATTCAAAAGGCGTTCCACTATATGGCTATGCCTTAAGGCGATTTCACTCTGTGGCTATACCTTGTGGTGATCCCACTATGTGGCTATACCTTGACATAATTCCACCTTATGGCTATACCTTGAGGCAATCCCACTATATGGTTATACCTTGAACTGATTCCACTTTATAGTTATACCTTGAGGTGATTCCACTCTGTGACTATACCTTGAGGAGATTTCACTCCGTGGCTATACCTTAAGGCGATTCCACTCTATGGCTATACCTTGATTTAAAGGTGATTCGACTCCATGGCTATAACTTAATGTGATCAATTATATGGCTATACCCTAATTTGAAGGCAATTTCACTCCGCAGCTATACCTTAAGGCGATTCCACAATATAGCTATACCCTAATTTGAAGGCAATTCCACTCTATTGTTATACCTTAAGGAGATTCCACTCTGTGTTTATACCTTAAGGTGATTCCACTCTGTAGCTATCTCCTAATTTGAAAGCGATCCCACTCTATGGCTATACCTTGAGACAATTTCACTCTATGACTATACACTGATTTCAAGGCAATTTGCAAAAAAATTTGCACATGTTATTAGGGTGGCTTGGATCTGTGACTAATTAACTATCACCATGACCACTTACCCCTGCAATGGAAGAAGTGCCATCACAGGTGGCATTCATGAGGTTACACTAGTCACTGTTGTGTAGCCAATTAAATCTTATTTATCCTATATTTACAATGTTGAAAAGTTAGGTTAGGATCTGTTGTCTTCTACATGGTTTATTAAAATAATTATTCATATTTATTTTTCTTATATATATCTTCCCTTCTCCTTTTTCCTTTTTTTTTTAGCAATATGGCATGTAAATCCATTGCCTATTTAGAATTATAACATATAGCTCATTATTAACCCATCATTGTTGTCTTGTAAAGGGACATTTTAGAAGCGTACATAACCCATTAATTAGCAAGTAATATCAATTTATGGCACAATGCATCCCATGAGCTAGTAAGAAATCTATGTCAATCATGACAAACAAAATGATAATTTAAAAGCAAATTCAGAAGAATAGTCTTGAAAAATCTAAGACAAACATCCAAACTATAAAAGATAATACAAATATCCAAAATGTAGCAAAAAGATAACATAAAAATCCTATAACAAATGTCTAGATTTGTAAATGTACTCATATTATGTGTGGTGTAAAGATGTTTATATAGAAAAGGTCATCATCTCTCTGAAATCATGGAGCCTCAATGCAAGCTATAATCAGTGGGGCTTTCAGGTGGAAAATGGGAACGACAACTGTAAAATGGCAGACTCGATACTCGGAGAGCGGATGGGCCTAGCTATGCAAGTTTCGAAGCTAAACGATGATAGGATGAAGGAGCTCATTAATATACCCCGCTAAGCAATCCAAATCCCCTCGAATACCAGTTATCTCCATTGTTTATATTGTCAGGCTACCTGCAACTGTCCCATATATGCCCTAAAGTCAACATCTAACTTATCTATCCTTTTCTCCATCTCATTTTTAGCTCCCTTGACTGACTCGCTGGAAGTAAGGAGAGCAATCTCTAATCTCGTCATATGCTCCATGGCCTTTTGCACTCTCTTATCCACATTGTCTACCCTTATCCTTATCCTATTCAAATTAGCAGCAAACTATCGCTCGAGAGTATTAAATTCATTAAACCTCTTCACATATGCCTCATGCTACCGAGTTTACTCCTAGCATATCGTCTGTATATCTATTGCTATAGTGGTCTGAGTGATAGTCAATCCCTTAATCTTCTGTAATATAACATCCTATGGAGCTGCTTGCTGAGGTGGGGGTGATGTTGATGATGATGATGCACTCGGATGATCGTAAGCCTTAGGATGCAGCTCCTGCTAGAAGGTAGGGAAATCCTGCATGACAAAAGTTGCAACTGGCTCCTAGCAAGCTGCCTTTGCAAAGTAATTTGTGAAGAGGACCTCTTTCTCCTCTTTAAGCCCTAGACTAATAACATCCCCCATTTGTTGATCATTACTAATCGGTATCATTACAAAAAGTACATCTAAAACTCAATTCTGAAGCTCAAATGCTCACGATCGAGACCAGAGAACATAAGGCAATTAATTACATTAATCTCCAAGACATAATTTAAAAGCTAAATAGACATCAACAAAATTCAGAGGAAAAATGTAACAGCTTCATATTTGATACATATTTTGGTGAAACACATTTAATTAATCCTAATAAATTCACCTCGCAAAGTAAAAAATTCTGCAGATTGAACCATCTAGCATATAATGACAGAACATTCACTGTACATAACCAACAAACAAGTAGTAAGTGTTTAATTTCAGCAAATCGAGAGAGTTTCATTGAGCAATGTTTTTCAAACTTTTACAACACCAATTAGATCCTTGCATAGAGGGTGAAGCCAATCTAAAATAATATACATGGCTTGCATGAGCAACAATTATCACATCCATCAAATTAGATAAGAGGTTTAAAATGGTGAACAAATAAAATCAGAAAAAGAATAGTGTAATAAAAAAAAAGGCATTAGCCAGTTTGAATGCTTACTACTAAGTCAGCCATATTAATCAACAATATATATAAACCAACACAAACTTGCTCTAAATAATTGAATACATAAATTTTATTTTAATAAGAAGAAGCAATCTTTACATATCTTAAGTAATTGAGAAGATAATAAAGTCCTTTTATTTTAGTAGCATTTTGAAACAAATAGTTTAGTAAGCAGCACTAAAATCTATAAGTGGTTCAGCAAGGAAAAACTTCATTCTCTTAATTTCTGAGCATATTTTAATTGGTTCATTCAATTTTTGACAAGTTGAATTATTAGTCAATTTTTAGTAAAGTCGAATTAATGGAAAAAGTGTATAAAGAAGAAGATGAATTGAGATGAAAAGACTTTACTTGGATTTTAGCCGGAGAATAATACAAAATGTTGAAATCAAGAGATAATTTAATATGCCCAACCGAAGAATAAATGGCAGCGGTACCCACATCATCAATCAGAGTTACAATAGCTCCAGCTTCAAATCACATGGTTGAGAGGGACCCAAATACTTTTCCATGGACTCTTTCTTGTGCTCAGGGTCAAGGCTGCAACATCCTTACCAGAACTTAATTAACTACTAATAATCAGTAACCATAAGATATAAAACATGGCTAAAATAAGCATTATCACACACACACATATATATATTCAACACCATATGTATTTACAGTTAAATTTTAAGAAAATCAAATAGCACCTAAATTATTTTAGCAGCCTACAAATTAAAAAATTATATAGATGCAAGCATAATCTAAAGTCCAAATCTGTTGACTCGGATTTAGTTTCGTTCTTCTTTTTATTATTTTGTTAGCTTAAAGTCCCTCCCAAACATTCTCACGCCAAACAATTCACTAAACAATTCAAGCTAGACATCAACTAAAACAACAATTTAAAGATTTAATCACCATAATAAGTTTGTATCAATAAAGCAAAAAATAAAATCCCAAACTAATTTAGACATATTTATTCTTAAAAATTTTCTATTTGACAATATAAAAATATACTTAGAAATTCCTGATTTCTGTAATGCTATTATGTAAATAAAGTCCTTATAATTAAATTTAAACAACAATAATGTTTACACAATAATGTTTTTATATAATCAAATCAACTAAGCAACAACTACTAAGAAAACATGGCAAATACATTTACCCATCCATTTTCAGCATACTTTTTTGAACAATTAGTTACATTTAGGCAAACAAATCTTAACAAAAAAGTTATAGGAGCTATCACGATGCTACTTTATGCAATCTGCAGTTACAAAATATCTAAATTGCCATAAACAAGTAAATGTTTCTGCTCCTTGGTTTTTCAAATTTAAAACATGAAAAAATCCGATAAGCAACATGAACTTCCAAGCATAAAATAAAGTTGACTTCAAATCTAAAATCTCCTTTAACAGTAAGTGTTAGACATATAGATTAACAAAAAAAAATAAAGACATGAGTATAGCAGAGCTAAAATTACTGAAACAAGTTAATATTAAATGATATTATTCGTCAATAATCATGATCAATATTAAAAGATTTTCACAATTTGATGTAAACATTATTGTTGTTTAGTCATTTGATCAGTAGAGGAGTCTGGAAGTATGGAAAATATCAATTGAATAAAATGCAGTTTCATCTTTTTATGCCACATAGACGATGTAAATTATACAGTTCATCAATTTTGCTTTTACAAGATATTTCCTTAATAATTCTAAATCCACTATAACCTATTAATCAACATTTTCTTAGACTTGTACTCTTCTAAAATCATTTTTGTTTTACAAGATGTTTCCTTAATAATTTAGATTGTTATTTCAATCAAACAATGAAAAGCATTAAACCTAATCAATAATGTAACTCAATTGGTGTATGCTAATCCTACTTAACTAGGGTTATTTTCACTTAGTGTAAGAATACCGAATAAATTATTTTAAATTGGAACTAAATCCAAATGTATTTAATTTAGAAATCAATTGAATTTCTTGTTCATTGGCTTCCAAATCCATTCCATTGCCACAATCAGACTTAAATCTCATCTTAGTCTTCAAAAAATGAACCATTAAGACCCATTTTTCTTTTGAAAAAAAAAAGGCTATTATTGGATAACATGTAAAATAATTGGAAAAATTTAAAGAAAAAAAGATATACTTCCATATTAACACCAACTCGAAGCCCCTCAATTTCCTTTCTGAACTTGACAAACAATTCTAACGGCATCAAATTGATGATGTAAAGCTCTTCCCATAAAGTGGGTTCCTCGCCATTGGAAGCAGCAGGCTTTGATCTTTTGCATCAATATCCTATGAGCGTCAAATTGCTGCAGAAACACCAAGATAAATTAGAAAGAAAGGTTAAATTATTGAATAAGAGAAAAAAGACAAAAAGAGAGAATAAAATGGATCCAAGAATGGTAAAAAATTAAGAGTTATGTACAGCATGAAAAAAGCAGGAGAGTGGTGGACCCCACAAATTAGGTCACCCAAAAGGTCAATGAAGAGAGAGAGCTTGCCGATGGGTCTGACTTCAAATCTTCTCTCCAATTCTTCAATACCCATTTCATCTTTTCTTGGATCAAATTCTTTTACCACTATCATTATCTCTTCTCTCATTCAAATCCCAAAATAGATGTAATTGAACAAAGCGTAGAGGCAGACAACATTGGAGGATTTGACCTAGGGAGAGACGAGGCAGAGAAGATGGTGGCTCCAATTGAGAAAAGAAACGAAGAATGGACAAGGCAGAGAGGGCGGCTCCAGCTGAGAAAAGAAAAGAAGAATGAGGCAAAAAGAGGGGTAATTAGGGTTTTCAAAAGATAAAAATGTCCCTACTCTCATTCCTATAATATTGTAGTAAAATAAGGGATAATTTTGTAAAAACACTTACCTAAGGTTTTATATTTGTATCCATATATGTACACATATTTAATTTAATAAATTCATATTTTTATCTATCTAATATTTTCATTAAATTTTTTTAAAAAATTAAATAATAAAAAATATATATTTTAGAAAAATTAAAAAATCTAAAATATAATAAGATTATAAAAGAAAACAATTTATGTTAAATTGCAAGCAAAAAAATAAAATTAAAAAAAAATTTATCTTCACCAATGAAAGTATTAAAAAATATTTCTTAAATTTTAGTTCGAATTTTTTAATTACATAATGTCAAAATTAAATGTGTATTAAATATAATTAGTAAGTAGAAATATGTATGTATATTTTCTTATTAATATTATGATATTAAGTAAAAACAATAATAAATTTATAAATTTTTGAACAAATTTAAATGAAAAGAGATAATTAATATAATATAAAAATTTACCGATACAATGCTAAATTTTCACTTCAGCTGCCGACTCAATTCTAGTCACTTTTTTTAGGAAATCGATTTAATACATTAAAAATTGAAACAAATTTAGCGACGAAAATATCCCATCGCTAATTCGTAGCAAAAAAAAAGCCAGGTATATTGCCACCAATACTTGATTAGTGCTAGTTTGTTGACATGCAGAATCATGAAAGATTATTGATTGTTTGATGTCATATGTCGGCATGTCTAACCTTGATGATGTGTGGTAGTCATCATTTGTTGGCATCACTATCCTCATTGTGGTGGTAGATGCCATCTGTTGGCATGTCTAACTTCCTTCGGATCAATATCCATGTTGGAAAATTTCATGAGCTATAAGGCAGTCGTGCTCTATCTCGCCAAACTTGATGGTACCAAACTACTTGCAGTCTGCAACTGTTTATCTTGTAAGTGGGTGGACTAACCTGGTGCTATGAAATTTCGCTTTGTCTTCAGCCATATGGATCAATCGCTGGTAGAATATTTCACTTTATCTTCAGCCATGTGGATCAATCACTGGTAGACCGTTTCACTTTATCTTTACCCATGTGGATCAATCGCTAGTGGAATGTTTCTTTTTATCTTCAACCATATGGATCAAATGCTGGTAGAATGTTTCTTTTTATCTTCAGCCATATGTGGATCAATTGTTGGTAGAAAGTTTCACCCATAAAGATGAGAGAATAATCCTTTTCACCAGTAAGCCTATTGTAAACCCTCTCATTTCCCTTCACTTCAATAGTCCCCTTATCCAAAAGTGATTGTAAGGAATATGGTCCTTATTTAAATGACTTCAGCTTGTGTAAATTCTCAACAAGTAGAAAGGGATGTAAACCCCTTCCAGAGTCAGAAAATATCTACACTTCTCTTTGTTGTGCATCTCTTTTGATTTTAACCTATTCAAGTAACTTTTTATGGCGTCATAGATGTCTTAAAGCAGTAACAAAGGAAGAAAAATCATCATATAAGCCTAACCATTCCCCATTCACAAAAACTTTATCCTTCTAATCCAGTTTAATGTGGGTATCATCAACAAGTTTCTCCATTTCATAAGCAAATAATATGTCTACTATAGGTTCTGACACTTTCTAATGATTGTATCTCCAATATGAGAAAAACCATCATTACCAATGTTGTTTGTATGATGATTGTTCATTGAGTGTTAAATATGTGGCTCTTAAGAGAGCTTTGGTACCTATGAAAAGGTTTATCATTCGTGCATTGTTCACTTCATGTGAATGATTGTATTTGAAAGACTTATTATTACTTTTAGTCATATTTGGTCAATTGTGTCAGTTTATTTTTTTTTGTCATTTTTATCTTTTATTCATTCACTTTGTCATTTTAGTCATTTTTATTTTTACTTTTTGCCTTGTTGTATTATTATTTTTTAGTCTCAAATTAAATAACATAAAGATAAATGTAAGAATAATCATAAAAGCAAAATGAAAGATAAATGTAAATACAAATCATCAAGTTTGTTATATACATAAAAAGCCCAAAAAGTTTCAAACGTCCTGAATAAAATATAACTACTAAGGTGGGAAAGATGCCCTGCAGTATGGTGGTCCAGGTGGTGGTAAAAATATGATGACTTAGGAGGTCTAGGTAGTGCCACTAGGCTTTGTAGTGCTATTGGTTACTCCTGTTGTGGTCAAAACTAAAACTTAAACCTCGATAGTGCAGTGGACAGTAGCTGTAGAATTTGTGGAATCACCTCAGCCAAATGACTTGTGCTTGCCCTTAGTCTTGAGAAAATTGCTAATGTTGCTCCAAATATTGTAGAAGTTCATCTCTCAAAGCTCCAATGAAAGCTCTTAGTTGCTCATCGGTCTTAATCATAGCCTCTCTAGCTTCGAGGACCTCACCATCTATCCAATTTGTCTGTTATTTGATCTAAGTTATAGAATCATCTACAACCTGTAGAACATTATCAAACTTCTTCCTTAATGCTACTAATTTAGCTCGTATCTCCTGCACATCAGTCTGATGCTGAGTCTACATGGACTGAAGAATAGATAAGATGGACTATATGATCTACTACTGCTGCTAGAAAACCTGCTGCTAGAATAATGTCTCTGACTAGCTTCTGTAGTGGACTTTTTTGCAATTTTTTCAGTTCTATTTGACACACTATTGTTCCCTCCTGATACCTTTATTGTTTTCCCTTTTAGCTAGGTAATATCTCTCAGCTTCTATGGCTATGTTCTTCAATGACTCTCAGTCCTTCAGACCCTTCATTTTCAAGCCATCTCTTAAGTATGAGCTTGAATTTCAAATAAATAGCCTAATTTAATCAGCTTTGTCAAGCTTTATCTTTATTTTTATTACCCTATTCCTCCATCTAGTGAGGTACTTGTGGAAGGATTCATCATGTTTCTACTAAAGAAGCTCAAGATCTTTCAAAGTAACCTCCATTCCAGTGCTGCAGCTGTATTGCTTAAGGAACTCCTCAGTCAACATATCCTAATCTTTTCTTATGCACCTATCTAACCTGTGATACCAATCAATTGCAAGTCATGTCAAACTTAGATAAAAATACTCTATCTTCTGCTTTCTAATCAAGGTAGTCCCTTTCACGATCAGTGTATATTTTTTAATATGGCCAAATGATCCAAAGTACCATCGAACCTTAGTAAATCATGTATCTTAAATCTCTGGGATAGTGGCTCATCTCTATCCAAGAACCTATCTTCGGGATTCACTCCTTTATTAGCGGATAGTAGCCTAAACATAGCCTCAACCTTTTCTTCCATCTTTTTAAAGGTTGAATCCTCAGCACTAGGACCTATACTCCTCACATTCATCACGATGGCACATAGTCTTCATCTTTTTCTTCAATATAATCATTTTTAAGGTCATGTATCCTCTCTCTCTCTCCTTGGTAGATCTCGAGGTATAGTAAAATTTACTATGGCAGCAGCCCTAATACAGATCGGCTCCACTATATTGCAAGCAGGTATTACAGGTCGAATTCTAGCATTTGGTGTCACAAAAGCTACCATTTTGCCAATCATAGCCAAGATTCTTTCCTCAAACTCCTAAAGATGCCTATCTAGCCTTCTATCGAGCTCATCCCTCGTCATCAAGGTCCTATCCATAGAAATAACTAAACTTTCTCTTAAAAAAGTTAACCTTCCAGTCTCCTCAGTAACTCTCCCGATTTCATTCAACTATTATTCTTTCATATCTGAGCTTATTTCATGATGTACTGCTTGCATTTAACTATGAACTGACCTCTAAACCTAACTCTAAACTTAAGCTCAATTTTGGCAACTTGAATATTGGTCTCTAGATTAGGCAACCATCTGAACCCTTAACCACCTAGATGGATCTATGATGGCTACAAGTATCAAGTGTTAGGAATGATGCATGAGCATGGTATATATATGATGTATGTATGTAATGAATGCTTTTCATTAGGCATCAATCATAACCACACACAAGCATAATAATAACCTTCCAATCTTATTACTCCTACAAAAGGTTATGCAGTCTCTTTCCTAGGTGGGCTTAGCCCTAGGTCAATAGGGTATCCAATGGATATGCATGGTGCATAATGAAAAACTAGCAGCATAATCTTTCTAATTTAAAGCACTGGTTTATGGATTTTGACCTTTATATATTTCAACTAACTCATACAGATTGGGTTGGGCCCATCGAGGTATGGTAGCCTTAGATTGGAACCTTCCTAATTTGTTTGAATTTGGTCAATACATTAAGGTCCACATAGAAAGCAAACATTATTATGTTTATACAACCTAGGGGAACTTTAGGGCTACCCAAGCATGATCCTAGTATGGGTTTCGATAGTTATATAATAATAATAGCAACTTTCACTAGAAACATCATCTGAAGGTGGTCCTGTAGGAGCTGGTGAATGCTGAGATAGTGGTGGAGCTCTGGAGGTAGATGCACCTAGGTTAAAATATTGCATATACTACCAAGATACTCGAAAGGGTAAAGGTTGTGGTCATGTTGGAGATCGTGCCCGTTGAGGTATTAGTGGTGGAGGTGAACTGCCAAGTAGATCATCCACATCAACCCTTATATCCATCTCAAAGTCCATATCCATGTCTACCACCTTTAGCTCATATGGCTTGTCTTGCAGGGGTTGTTCTTGGTACTAGGGATGCTCATGGGGTGAGGCGGGGCAGGGATTACACTCCCACTCACTACCCTGCCAGTGGTGAGGATTCCCCATCCTCGCCTTCGATTCAATAATGGGGAGGGAATTTCCCCTAACCCCACCTCGTATCGATCCTTGTCCTCATGGGGAACCCTGACCTTGTGAAAAAATAATTTTTTTAATTTTAAAATATAATATTTCACAAATAATTAAAATTAAAATATAACATTTAATAAATAAATAATCTAAAATCAAGCACAATTTAAATTAACATAAATTTTAACCATTGACAAATCTAAAATTAAATATAATTTAAAACTTATTAATCCTAAAATTAAATACAAATAACCAAAACTTAATCAAGTTACAATAATACAAGAAATAAATGCATAATTATTTACAAATCACTTCCATCTCGATGAATATCAACATGAAATATCAATTAATCAAACATAAAAATATTAGTTATATTTATATCTTAATATACAAATTGAAAGTAAATTAAAGTTGTCAGTGATTCCAATTGCATTCTAGATTGTTAACTACTTTGTTGTTGGTTAATGGGTTGTTTAATAGATTGTTCACCTTCATCCATGATATTAAAAATAGTGCACCTATATCAATATTTAACAAAAAACAAAAAGTGTTGAAACATACATTGCATATGATTAATTAATACCTAAACTTTGTTTATTTTAATACATACATTGCATATTCTCAATTGTAGAAATATATCCTGAAAATTAAACTTAATATACAAATATGGTATCACCAACTTTAAGTCAATTTCAAACTTAAAATTGAAGAAATATGTTCTATAAGGGAATCATAAATATCCCTTAATAAATGTAATTAAAGAGATGCATCAAACGATTTCAGGACATCATGAGTTTCTGAACTAATGTGCAAACTGAATTCAGTAGATTCTATCATATTCCAGCTAATTAAGTAAATTTAAAGATTTTCCTAGAATCAATACTGTCAATAACTAACAGTGTCTATCTAGTTATAAGTGAGATGATATTAAATAATTTTAGAAAGAAAAATAAAAATCAAACATTGAGAATGAAGCATTGTTTTTTTTAATAATGTACTTTGGCTAAAGCTCAGTATTGTTAAGGATGCAACATTCTACCGACAAAAATATATCTTAGAATTCAATGAATAAACACTTGAAATGATTTATTTATATTCATCATATCAAATCCAAAATATGTTAATAAGTCATATAATCATTGGAATTCTGATAACAAACTCGAATAAAATGAAAACTAAAGGACTAGAAAATAAACATGAGTAGCAGCATCACCTTCAATCTTTTCAAGCTTTCATTCTCAACTCTCTATTTTTCTACAGTAACTCATACGGTTTCCAATTAATGCTTACGTTAACATATCAAAAGATATATAAAAAAAATTAGTTAGGCATATACAAATGCAAGGGGAAGTGATAAGTAAACAAGCTTCCAAGATATGAAGTTAATAAAACATACATTTTTCAAATTTCTTCTTTACTTTAACGGTAAACTTTCCAGCTCTTTAAGCTCAGGTAATGTCTACTAAAAACCAAAGAATTCAAACCAACATGAATTCATAATGGATGGTCATAATTTCTATTTGCATTTCATAATTCAGACATAAACCTGAAAAATTCAAAACTATATAAAATCTACCATCTTGATTCAGCTTAAGAGTACAAAGTTTAGAATATTCTTTCTAGAAAGAAAGTACTACACAAAATAATTCTTACCAAAAAGAAAGTACTTCACAAAATAATTTGTTCATCAGTTTTTATTTTGGTTTTTGGGATAAAAAAGACACAACAATTATACAATCTCATATCCACTCAATCACTAATAAAATACCTGCATTGAAGGATGTGAGACTATCATCATTAATTCCCAAACATCCTTCTAAAACAAAATATTCAAGATATTATAACTTCAAAATGGAGGAAAAACACTTATTTGTAATCTATCAACAAAGATAAAACTTGTCAGCATCTAAAGAAATTTACTGTTGAGCTACCAGTTATGTTCACTTCAAATACTAATTTTTCAAAAATAATCCCTCATAAATAAATATTAAAAAATTCAATTAAAGCCCAAATTGATGTTGGTTATAAATGAAATAAACTAAATTAATGAGCCTAAATTAAGAATTGAGTTCACTTGTGTCTGATTCAACGTTAATTACAAATGCACAAATCTAATTTACAGAGATAAAAAGCTCCAAGAAAGATAGAATTAAATGTTGTAAGAATAGTAAATGGTTATAGGTAAATATGAAAGATCCAAACTCCTAATCTCCTTACACTTAACAGCAATCAAGCCAACCCCTAAATCAGTAACACCTAAACACCATTTCAAGCTAATTAATTTTGGCTTTTTGCAGCCAACCAATGGCAACCTGTACATAATCCGATATCGAACAACTTAGATCTATGAATGCATTTTTGGTAGACACGTATAAAAATTCCAAAGATAGTAAAAATATACATATAAATAATACACATACATGTGCTTAAATAAGAATCTTAAAATTAGGAGAAAGAACTCACCAATGCAAACACCAATCAATCCAAAATAGAGAAACAGAAGACTAAGATGATGCAAACAAAGATGAATTCATTGTGTATAAGAGAGAGAAAATCTTGTAGGGTAAGATCGAATGAGTGAAAATAAGAGAAAGAGAGGAGCAGTTGTGTCGCTATAAGGGAGAAAAGAAGAAAACGATAGGATAAAAAGTTAGGATTTCTACTAGGGTATTTATAGAGAATGGTAAAAATGTAAATAATTAGAAACCTAGGGATAATATAGTAATAATGCATTGGGTCAAGGATTCCCGCAAGGTGGATACCCCATTCCCTGCCTCCACTTCAAACTCCACCTCGAAGGGATTTTTATCCCCGTCCCCACCCTTGTGGGGGGAAGAATCAAGGATTCCCCACCCTATTCGGGCCAAGTCCTCATGGGTATCTGATTTTCCCTACCCCATTATCATCCCTAATGGCTACTCTACCTAAACTTGGGATGTTTGGTCCTTATCCCTATCCTTTGATGGCTTTAGCACAAGTGGTTCTAACCCACAAGCTCTCCTAGTTTTTAGGACCATCAGTAATCTAAACTACCTAGCACTTTTATGGATTGGAAATCTCTTCCTCTAGCAATGGCCCGAATGTGCTCTCATTTACCTCCAGATGTAATAATAGTTGAGTCATAACTCCCCCTGCATGGATCTATGTGGTGGACTATGTGGCTAATCTGACCAAAATGGATATGTTCTTATGGCTGATGTCTATGTTGTGATGCACTTCAGAGCCCATGCTTATTGCCAGTTTGATTTTTAAAGGCCCATTTTTAGGGTCTAAGATCGGATGAGGCTCACTATAACTTATAAATTGGCCACTTCGTAATAAAAAGGGGGATTAAGCCTAAATGATTATTGGTACTCAACCTATGAAGGCATCTAATATGGGCTCAAAGAGGTAGGTATAATGGAGTTGCCACCTAATAGAATGTTGGAAAATAATTCTCAACCTTTTGATGTCCAAACAGAGATTGGTGTTTGGGATATCACTCATATTGGGCATCTTGGTTATGTGTTATTTTATAGTTGAGTTTTTAAACATTAATCCACCCTCCTCTCTCACACGATGCAAGGTGATAAAATTAATAAACATCCCAAGCAAACAATCAAAAATAATAACTAGATAAATTCCAACTACTTAAGCTTATTACAAAAGCAAATCATCCAACAGCAATAACATGAGATACATACATAAATTGGAGTATTCGTTTGAGTTGGGAACATTGGTTCCCTTATGTATATTTTACAAAAATGCATCTTTTTATTCTCCATTTGGATTTAGATGGAAAATTTGACAAATAAAAATTATTTTAAGTGCCTTTTCCTTTTATACATGCACAAAAAAAAACCCTTTTCTTACTAGTTATTACATCCCCAGAATATAATAAATCCAAAAATATCAAAAATAATAAATAATCAAAAATAATAAACTAAATAATAAATAAAATGGAATAAATAGATGAAAGAAGTAACCGAAGGGCAGGTGGTGGTCATTAACCAACTAGGGCATGACTTCCAATGGAAAATACTTCATAAAATCTCCCAAAAGTGTAAGAATTTATATACTCTCAAAAACCACAAAAGATAATGAATTAACATTATGAGGAAAAATAATAAAAATAAAAAAAATCACTTATTTAGTCACATATGCAGAATTAAAATATATGCAAAATAAAAAAATCATATAAGATGATGAATAAAAATTTTTGGGATCAAAGGAATATTTCAAATACAATAAAAGGCATAAAATACATGAAAAGGCCTAATTGTTAGCCACAAATGCCCTTGGAAGGTGATGGACGACCATAACTAAAAGAGAGATAAGATGAGAAGGAATTCTCATGATGTCCTGTCTATCACTTCGATAGATGATTGCCCATGGGAGATTTTCCCATCCGTCACTCATAAAACAGAGCAGAATGCAGGAAAAAAATACCTAAAAACCATACAAAAGTTCAACTAACCCTAAATACTCAACTATATATTAAGTCCTAAAACTTGCCAAGATAAGGTATAACCCTAAATCATGCATTCAACATACTAAAAGTCATTAAATTCTAGAAAAATACAACAAAACATAAGCTTGAACATATATAACAATGTAGGAAATCTTAACTTGATCACATCATTAGCATGCACATTGATCCAAATTCGTACATCATCATATTTTAAACATGTAAATCAATAAAACACAACATATAAACACATTCATCTCGACAATAATCAACATGATCATGGATGATAATTTTTAGAGAGAAAAAATAAAAAGGAAGCCTAAAATATTAGCCTCATGAGATATTCTGACTCTAAATTCCTTAAAGTCCAAATCTCCACTCTGATTGTATTGGTTTTAGAAAATATAATGATTCTTAATGCGTCTATATATGTTTTGATCAAAAAAGTTGTTAGAGAATTTTCCTCTTAGAAAGAGAGAAATTATTTTTTCTTCCTCTCTAAGAATTACCTCTGTATCAAGTGTGATTCCCCCCTGAAAACCCTAAAATATTTTCCTTTTATACCTAAGTTAGAGTTGGAGTTGAATTCGAACTCTATCTTCCCAAATCTGGAGATATTGATCCCTTGAAATTCGATTAGCAATCCCTTTAAAACTTATCTTCCTATTTTAAATTCCCAAAAATGGGGGAATCTGGATTTTCAACCATGGATGGTCGTCCCTCAAGTAAAAATTCCAAAATTCACAAATATACTCCTAAACAGGAGAGAGATAACCACAGATGACTGTCCGTCATATGACAGATGATCGTCTGTCACCACTGAAGGCCAAAATCAATATTTGTCATGCTTTTTTGTTAAAAACATTCGAAAACACTTGAGAAATCAAAAAATCCTTGAGAAAACTATGAGAAATTTACATCTAGAGTTTCAAGATCCATACCTATTATCAATAATATACTATTTCTCTTCATTAGGTGACCTTTATCTAGGCTACCTCAAGTCACGGTGTCTACACATGCATCAACACCTACGTATGGCACATAAGTAGAAGATGTCAACTGTATTGACCGACCTAGGATTTTTGTTAAGATTGACATATGAGGTGGCAAGCATTCTTTAAATATACCTACAAGTTTGTGTAGCTAGATGCATGCTCTTAGCCGTATCCGAATGGTATACGGTGCTAGGAAGTGCAATCTCTGCCTAATGCTGCCTCTCAACCCCTCTATCTGGAGCTAAAACCCCTTCTCCAATAGGCAAACCTATAGCTTATCCAAATCTGCATTGGCTGAGACTGTATTTGATCCGTCTGACTCTAAAAGTGATGACACCCTCCTCTGTGGTCTTTAAAACCCCTCTATAGCTCAAGGTCGCTAAATACTCCTGAGTTACCTCTAGGTAAGTGAAGAATGAAAGGGCGAAGAAATCAGTCTATCTCACTACTGTTAGAAGCTCATCTACCTCAGCTAACATCCCCATGTTGTCTAAGAAATGGCAGGACATAAATTTGCTAGCCCAATACTGAACATAGGTCAGGGCCTCATATCTCAGGGCCTCATCTACCATTATCCACTTTGGAGTAGGTGGCATAGGATAACACATGGCTCGTGTTGTGCAGCCATCTACAAAAAAGGGTTAAAAGTTAGTTTTAATAGCTTGCAGTGCAAGTAATTATGTTAGTCAAATCGCAAAAATTCAATTAAAATTTTGGCAACATGCTAGCTTATATCGAAGCTAGCCAATCCATATGGAAATGCGCATTGAACACCACAAACACATTATAGTCATCCTAAACCCATTAGTAGGTATTTTAGCAATCATGCACGATATTTGGAGTTAAAAATGTAAATTATTTACAAAAATCCTAGCAAAATTTCAGAAGCATTTCAACTAGAAATATGCTTGCCCTCTGAACAAAAACACAATTTAAATGGTAACAACACAGACCAAAAAGCCACCAGCATTTCATTTTCAATGAAACTAAGTCAACTATACAGGTAAGGCTCAATCCTACTGTCTTTTTTTTAATTCGTTAGTTAGTCAAACACATTTGAGACAATATTAATAAGGCCAAATTCAGAAAGGCAAGCATTATCCACTTTTATAATTTATTTTTACCATCTATCAAGTTTTGACATAATTCAATACCCAAGCAAAACAAGACATTTCTACCAATAGTAACTTATTCCTGCTTCTTTTTTTTATAGCAAGTAGGATTCAAGGATGTATTTTAACTCTCATTACTACATTTACAAAGCCAACTAGATTATACAAACAGTAGGCCAAACAAAAAAGTTATAAAAATAATTAACATAATCAACAACACCCATAACAAAATTAGGACCCCTAATCATTCTATAAACATTTAACTAATAAAATAAAAGAAAACAATTGATAAAAAAAGGAGAAATAAGCAGTGAACACCAACCTTGGTTGCCAAAAATGGGTGTTCTAAAAGACCATCTCTACGTGCGCACTATTCTTAAGAAAATTTTGGCACAAAAACCTCACTAAAAGGTTTAGAAGCGAGGGAAACTTGTCCAAAAAAATCAAGGGGAAAGCTTAAATATGCGATAATGGCAATCAAATGAGAAAGGAAGAAGAAAAGGCATTATTTTCAAATTTTGACGGGACAGACAGGCTTGCAGTCTATCACAGTGAATGACAAGCGCTACTTACATCGCTTCCTTCACTCCTTTTTGAATTTTGAATTATTTTTTCTTTATTATTATTTTTTCTTTTATCTTTTTATTTTATTATTTTACTTTATATGTGATAGAACATCTCTAAGACCCAAGAGATCGCTAAATTAAATTACAACTTATTAATTATTATCATCACCATCATCATCATCATCATCATCATCATCATCATCATCATCATCATCATTATTATTATTATTATTATTATTATTATTATTATTATTATTATTATTATTATTATTATTATTATTATATTTATGCATGCTAGATACTCCTTGAATGTATCTCCTTAAATTTTTGAAACCTTAGGGAATTCCAGCAATATCAACATGTCTTTTACATTACCTACAAAAATAAACACAAAATGAATGCAAAAGACATACATATGCAATGTATGAGCCATTTATTTAACCAGTCTAAGGGTGATAGATGGCCAGGCTGTGAGTTGCTCTTGAGGGACGACCATCTGTCAAAGCCTCCATATATATAGCTTTATTCTTTCTTGGGACTTATACCTCGATTCTCCACCTACGTGGTCAGCCTCCTCTCCCATGAATTTCTCTTTCTCTTTTCTCTTTTTTAACTTTATTTCCACTTAATTTGCAATCATTTCTATTTATTATTTTGCTCATATATTACCTAAATATCTTCATTATGTCAACCCCGACCTTAAACAAAATACATAAGCTATTAGATGACCTGCAAACCTAAGAAAGCTCTATTTTAATACCTTACTCCAATTTGAGATTCTTAAGGTGGGTGAAGGTAGATGCTACCCTAATTTTATCTCTTATTCGAAATTGGGATATGAGATTCCACGTTTTTAGGTTTACTCATTAAAAGTTTTGCCACTTAATTAAGGAATTTGCCAAGATCATAAGTGCAAGATTTCCAACCGACACTCTACCCTATATCCCTTACTATGTGCTCAACTATCCAAGGGAGGTGACATAAGCCTTAGGTATTCTTCCTTCTGAGGCCACTAGGCTAGTACCTTAGGGGAATGCTTTTTCACTGGAGGTGTTGATCAATGCCTTGGATGATTTTTCTAATATACCCATATATTAGACTAATGTCATTCTGCTATGTTGCTTTGCCTAGTATCTAACATTAACTTCAGATGGCTTGACTAGAGATTATGGAATGTTTAGCATTATAGAGAGCGTATATAGTGGGTTGACCCCATTTCCATTGATCATGGCAGAGACCATCTTCGGTTTGGATACTATTCATACTGATCCCACAGCTCATTTAACTGATGGCTGTTTATTACTCTAGGCATATAATTATTTTGAAGGTAGTACGCCCCTTATGGATTTTCACACAAGTTTTTCTTATTGGAAAATGTGTCCTTTTCGATTTTCACACGTTCCTTGCCTTATTTTTGCTTGAGATAAACCCAACTTGCCCTAGTGATTTTTTTTAGGTTTGGTTGTAGGAGAAGCTGCGATTATTGATAGACCCTTCTTTCAAAGTGATGGGCATGCATCTTTTAAGGTATTATTCATAGAGATAGAGGTTGTATGACTTCTACTCATCGATAGGCTGTAAGAGAGAGCTATGTGGTTAGCCGGTGTAGCAGCTGGCGATATCATCTTTAGATGCCTTTGGTTACTTATTACTTTCACGGCTAGATATGATGAGTACAAGAGCTTTAATAGTGTCTAGTTTGGTTCTTGAAGGCATGCTTTTAGGGTCTATGATTGGATAAGGCTCATAAAAGTCATAAATTGGCCATTTCAAAATAAAGAAGGGTTTAGGCCTAACCTTATTGTTGATGGTCAGCCTATGAAGGCAGCTAAGTAGGCTCAAAAGGAATGTATCATTGAGTTGCCACCCAAAAAGATATTGGCAATTCCTAAATAAAGATTATTATTTAGGATATCACTCTTGCTTACACCTCACTTAGGTATTGCTTATAATTAAGTTTTAAACAGTAATTCACTATCTTTCTTCTCACACGATGCATACATAAATAAATATATAAAAATATGTCAAGCATATAAGAAAGCGGTAAATAAAAGTAAACTCATTAGATAAGCAAATTGTCCAATAGAATAAAGTAAATAAATACTTATGCATAAAATGGGTCGTTTATTTGGGTTAGGAATATTAATTCCTCATGCATATTTACAAAAGAAAGCCTTTTTTATTGTGTGATTTTAGGGTTGAAAATTGGATATTGGTCCACTTTATTATGAAAAGCCCAATTTAAGAAAGTAAAAATGGTTTTGGGTGATTTCTTCATTTATATTGCAAAAACCATTTTATTACTACCTATTATATCCCTAAAATAAAATAAATCCAAATAAACAATGAAAATAAATAATAAAATAATGAGCAAAAATGGGATAAGATTATCCATGAGAATCCTCCAAGGCATTTCAGCCTCTCAAGCTCTAAAGCCCAATGCAATAAAAAATTAAATACTAAAAAAAGAAACTAATAGTTAGTAATGTAACAAAAGAAAATAATAATAAATAATAGACATTGAAAAATGCATTTTGGACCATAAATAAATATGCAGATGGAATGTAACATGTATAAGATAGGGTTAAGAATAACAATTAAAAATATAGCTAAGAATTTGAGGAGACTGCATATAAAAAATAAACATGAAATGTCAACAGCATGCTGGAAATAAGGCCACGGATAGCCAAACAAAGAGGACAGATAGGCAAGATGAAAGGAGTGATGGGATAGAAAGGAAGTCCTGCAATATCCCATTTGTTGTTATGACAAACGGCCATATGTGGGGCTTTTTTCCTGTTTATCACATGACTTACAAATTGCAAGATGCAGAATATGGCTAATTTTGCAATCTTAATTTAAGACCTAAACATACATATTTCTATATCCTAAAACATGCTAGATCTATTATAAATCATCAAGGCATATTCAATTCATTCAAAATAATCAAATTAACAACAAAGAGAATTTTAACTAAGAAGTTCAAATGTTTATTAATGGAGGATCAAAGGTCTCAAGCACGTCATTTTATATATTTAATTAATGTTTAAAAACACTTTTGGCATTACGAAAATAATAAAAAAATGTATTAAATAACAAATAAAACAATCATGGCATTATAACATCAATTAAAATCATACTCTCATGCTATCATAACAAAAAAATGAGTGAAAGGGCCCAAAATATTGCCCTCAATTGCTTTTTTAGAAGGCTAGAGAATCGTGCTCTAAATTCCTCTCCGATTGATTTTCACGATTAAAAAATAATAAAAATATTTTTATTCTAGTGAAAAGATGTAAAGGAGCCTTTTTATTCCTAAGAGATAAAAATAAGTTTTTCACTCTCAAGAACCAATGGCTACCTCTTTAAAATTTCCCGAATTGAAAAGATAATTTTTTAGCCACCAAACGAAGAAGAAGAATCCCCCCAAAAACCTATGGTTTTTTTCTATTTAATTTAGGTAGTTTTTGAATCCACTTAAAACTATTATTTTTACAATTTAAATCCCTAATCTAATCCCGATAGATTATATTAGATTTGAGATAAAAATCATCCAAAAAATATCCTCTCTCACTCAAAAAACATGAAAAGTAAATCTAGAAATCACACAATAGATGGGCAAGGTGTCTATCACCACAGATGGACGGTGATAAACAGGAAACCTATCTATCACCACAGATAGGTAATGATAGATAGGCAGGGTGTCTATCACCACAGATGAGCATCTATCAATAAGAAAATATGATTTTTGCCATTAAAACCCCATTTTAGCTCCGAAAAATAGTAAAAGGAAAAAGCCTAATAAAAACCTTATAGAACTTTATGGAAATCAAGGATAAAACTCAGAGTTTTCATTCTCTATTTGTAATATGAATAATGTTTCCTCATTGAGAAACTCCGATTTGAGTTGTCTCAAGATCTGGTGTCTACACTAGATATGGACCTTCTAGGTGTATTCCTTTATACTGGTTACATCAAGCCACCTTTTATATTACTACCTATTGTGCCCATCAGTTTAGGGAACAACAAGACATTGTTAGGTGCCCCTTAGCTTTCCATGGTGGCATCCTCTCTATAGGCTTTATTTCTAGTTATGATCATCTTTGCCCTTAACTTCCTCTAAAGACCATTATACCAAAGATCAGTGCTTATGACTTCACCATTACAGTCGAGTACAAGAAATGGGTCATTAGTTCGATGGATGATAACAGGACACATCAGCTTAGATTTTTGGAGGGCGAGAGTAGTTGAATATAGACAGTAGATTAGATGCAAATAAAACTGTGTTTTTTCTTTTAGTAGAAGTTTGAAAATGCAAAAGAACAACTTTTGAATATATTAATAACCATTTGAATACAAATGCGACATTTTCATCCGATTTCATTGCATGTGATCATTATTTAGCATCATAAAAAAATACAAGTTATCTAATGTCAGGATGAAATCTTAAAAGCATTAAAATGCCCATCATCAATCAGCCCTCTCTAGTTTTCTTGATTAATTATTTTCTCTCAGCCTCTAATTTTTTTCTAGGATGTCTTTTTTCAGTTTCACCTTGATGAGGCACCTAATTTTAGTAAAGCTATCATTTTTTTTGGTTTTCAACCTGCGGGGCTTTCATTCTCTTCTTTTTCTCCTTAGCCTAGCAATGAAAGCTCTTTAATCTATCAAAATTGACCGGCTCTTTGAACTCATTGCCATCATTGTCAGTCAAGATAGCTGCTCCCTTTGAAAATAGCTTTTTTAGCACATAAGATCCTTCCCAGATAGGTCTAAATTTGCCTCAGATATTAGGAACTCCTGGCCTTGTCTATTTGAACACCAAATCTCCTTTTTTTGATAAATCTGATTATAATAATAAGCTTTATTCTATCTCTATCTATAAGGTTAAGCTATAGCAACCTCCATTGTGCCCATTCTATTTTTGGCAATATAGCTTCCAAAACCACCCTTAAAGATCGATGTTTAATGTCCACAAACAACATAACTTTTATTCCATAAACCAAAGAGAATGGAGTGGCTTCTATTGAAATTCCTACTATAGTCCTATAACCCAACAGCGCGAAAGGTAGCTTCTTAGCCCAGTCTTTGTAAGTCCTGACCATCTTGGCTAAAATTCTTTTGATATTCTTGTTAGCTGCTTCAACTGCCCCATTCGCCTGAGGTGGGTAGGGTAAAGACTTATGATGTTGAATATCATACTTCTTAAGCATTCGTTTTATTTTAGCCTAAAAGTGTGACCTATTATTAGACATTATGTGTGAAGAAGGCCATATCTACATATTAGATTTTTCTCAATAAACTTATCCATTTCCCTAGCACCTAAATTCTTAAATTATTTCGACTCTATCCACTTTGGGAAATAGTCAATGGTAACCACAATGAACCTATGCCCATTTGATATTGGTGGATAGATCATACCTATAATGTATATACCCCATACAGCAAATGGCTATGGTGATGAAAGGTTACAAATTTCAGAAATTGGTAGATGTCTCAAGTCTGTGTACTAATGGAAAAACTGACATTCCTTCACATACTTAAAATTGTTTGTATCCATTGTAAGCTAGAATAATCCTTGGCAAATAATCTTCTTTGCTAAAGCTATATCATTTATATAAGCACCACAAAAACCAACATGTACTTTCTCCATGACTTTCTTAGTTTCCTTCTCATTCAAGTACCTCTATTGAATACCATCAGGCTATCTCTTGTACCATTCTGATAGGTTGGACCTAATCATGACATAGGAGGTATTACAACATTATACCCTTATTTTTTCTCTCTTTTTATGATCTAAAATACATTTGCTTTTTATCAGATCCTTAATCTTATTCCTTAAGGTCCAACAACAATTTGTAAGGTGGCCTGTGTGTTGATGTAAGCATAATATTGATCTTTTCTATTGTAAGACATCCTCTGACTCTTAGCAGGCTTTGATGACAATAGCTACAACTTCCCTTCTTTACTCAATCGGTCCAACATTCGAGATAAAAAATTTCCCTAGGTTGGAGTAATACCTTTGGTTGTCCTCTATATTGGATACTTTAATCATTTTTTCACTCCTATTACCTCCACCATTACTTTCAGTTATTGCCAAAATTCCACATCATACCTTCATTATTGGCCTTTTTAAATAAATACTTATGTTCTACCTTTATGGCGATGTTTTTAAGAGACTCCCAATCTTTCAGCCCCTTCATCTTTAAATCTTTTAGATAAAGACTTGCATTTCTAATGAACAGATGAATCTTATCAACAGTGTCTAGTTTCCCCTTCATCTTTATGACCTTGTTCCTCTACCTCATTAAGTAATTATGGAAGGACCCATTATGTTTCTTTTGAAGTAACTTAACTTCTTTCAGAGTGACCTCCATCCTAGTGTTATAATCATATTACTTCAGAAACTCTTCTATCAAAATGTCCCAATTTTCTTTAGTGTGCCTATCCAACCCATTATACCAATCTATTATCGACCATCCTAAGATCAAAAAAATTACTCCACCTTTTTAGTCATGGTAGTCCCCTTCATGATTAAAGTGTACTGCTTGACATATATGGAGGGGTTAGATGTACCTTTAAATCTGGGTAAGTTTGTTATTTTGAACCTCTAAGGTAATAGCTCATCCCTATTGAGATCTATATCTTTAAGGTTTATTCTTTTGTTAACTGACATTAATCAGGCTATAGTTGTAATTTTTTCCTCTATCTTTTTAAAGGCAACATCTTTAGCACTGGGTCCCTTATTCCTCCCAATAACCATAAGAGGATCTTTCTCTTCAATGTAATCATACTTGAGGTATAATGGCATCCATCATGGTGGCATCCCTAATGTGGGTTAGCTCTGCTACCTCGTGAGCGAGTGCTATAGGTCGAGTTCTAAGATTTGGTGCTGAAGAAATTACAAAACCACCAATCATGGCCATTATTGTCTCTTTAAACTCTTGGAACTGCCTATCTAGCATTCTATCCAATTTATCCTATGGAATTAAGGGCATTGAAACAAAAGCTATTCTATTCCTTAAAGTGGACATCCTTACCCCAAGATCTTTTATCCCTTTCCCTATCTCCATCTGCTAAATTTTATCTTCCATTTCTACTCTATTATAGTGTAACACCCTTACTGATCAGTCTAACTGAAACAAGTGATAAGCCAGAAATTTTTTTTTTCTTTGAATCTTAACTAACCTATCGACTCCAAGCTTGTCCAAAAAGAAATACTTATAACTTAAGTAAGCCGATAAAACCATAATTGTCCAAATGACTAATTACCAAATAAAAATCCGGCAATATAACGCCTAAAAACTTATCTAATCCACCTGAAAATTAGATGATTTCCTCAGTCCTTCAGGGGCACAACAATACAAAAATAATCTGTACAAGCATCTCATACATCTATTCTCATTATTTATCACATTTCTTAAGATAATTCAATATTACAAATAACACCCTTAAACCACTATAAAACTCCAAAATTAAAAAGCAATTTACATTTAAAATCACCTCGCTACATCTGTGAACCTCAAAAGATGAATTGCCCGAAACTAGATCCTTTCTTTTGATGGTTGAGCCGAAGCAGCTGTCTAATCAAAAACAAGCCTACCCTATTACCTACACGGATAACAAAACCCGTGCTAAGCTATAAAGCTTAGTGGGGAACTATATAATCTAAAGATAATCTTTTGAACACGTAATATCAATTATACAAGTACAAAGTTAATAATACTCCTAATTGATACCTTAAATTACCTTAGATCCCAGTTCTACATTCAGCAATAAATCACAAGCATAAGCGACAAAACATCTTACTTATATATATATATATATATATATATATATATATGAACAAATATAACAAATTAAGAAACTAGCTTATGACTTTCAGAAACAATATAATTATTGAAGATAAATTCTTAGTGTACAATACTTACTCATAATATATAGATACATAATGCTTATATAAAATTAAAGAATCACATGCTCATCAATATTATAACTTTCAATTTATTATCCATTTGCTATACATATATAAGAGGATAATTCTTATGCACAATAGTTCTGAACTATAACATTTCTTGTCTTTTATACTTTTTAACTTATTTTCATATTAATGCCCCTAGTGCAGTGCTGACAAAAATACTCAGACTGGATATACAGGATGGGGACCCCTGGCCACAACAGATTGAAAATTGACCTAAAGGGAACATTTCTCCATATAACAGATAACAGATACAGATAATTACTATGGAGATCAATGATCCTACCATAGCAAAGCAAGTCGCCATGACTTGCACCGTGGTACAGACATCCCTAAAGCCAACCAATTATATCCTGAGCTAGTTTTTACTGCCATACTATTTTCTAAGGGCACAAAATTTCACTTCCTTTCAAAACATTTATCAAATTTCTCATCATTTCAATTCCTTTTCAATCCAGAAAATACAATTATTCAGAATCTTCAATATTTTTGTACAGTTTATGAACCATCTTTCACTTATGTCATGAATTATTTCATAATAATTCAGCAGATTATCTTTAAGCTACTCTTCAGTCATCAAAGTAATCTACTTTATATAGATTCTTTCAAATTATTTTAAACATTCCAATAGTCATGTATTGACAATACTTGTACTCATCATGATAATTCACACCTGACTATTTTATGCTCATAGAAATGAATTCATATACAATTATTTTAAGCCATTGATGCGTGAATCAACATATAAACACATAATCACAATAGAAGGACGTACCTTGGCTCCTCATAACCATCTCCCATGCTCCATTGTACTTAATTTAATCATCAAACATTTTATGTTCGATACATGTATTCAATGTATTGCCCTTAATAGAGATGTCTATATATATATATATATATATATATATATATATATATATATATATATATATATATATATATATATATATATATATTTAATATCATGCTTATATATGTAACAATATCTTCTCAAATAGTCATATACCAAGGCAACCATGTGTAAAAACATAACATTTTTATCATCAGTTTCTCATACTATCATAAAAGCATAACCATGACACTATATCCACTCCATTTAGTATAATGATGCGCAAAATGATTATTCAAGTATCAGACAAGAATATATCAAGAGAGGTAAATGTGTCACATTTATACCAATAGCTTGTTACTATAGTAGTTATATTCTCACTTGCTTTATATTATAACATTATAGTTTTCACCTATAGTCTATTGAATCCCAAATAATCGTCTTTATACTCTATCATGATCTCTTACGTGTCAAGCAATTTCTTTGTTCAATACCTTAGCAAGATGCATGATGAAAGATAATAGCATATATGAAGTTAAAATACTTTATAACCTAATACTTGTATAAATTTTATAGTAAGAAATGAGAATAAAACTTTAGTTAACTTTAACTATCTCTAAAGAGTGACCTCTTTTTTTCCTTTTGACTTGATCAATTACTGTACATATAACTAATTTTTTTAGACTTTAATCATCATAACCTAGTCACCTTTCCTTTACTAAATTAGAATTTATGCAATAATAGCAACTACGAATATTAAATATAAATTCTTATTATCATAACAGACATATTACTATATTATAATTTTATCAAACCATATAATTATAGAGTAAATCCATATACCATTCGGTCATCAAATGTCAATTTGAACTTATTTAAGAACAATCTTAATAAAATTGATACTTTGGTTAAATTATTTATTACTTATTTTTAAATAGAGACAGAAACTGAAAACAAACACCCGTAGACACTGTACTTTTCAAACTTTCACCTTGTAATCTCCTTACTAACTAAACCATAGGCTTATAATCACTAATAATTCCAATTATATCATATTGCTAGTATACTCAGGAATTACATCGTTATAAGTTAAACAATTAGTTTTTTTAAAAAAAAAATAATTCCATTACCAACTAGGCTCTTTTCAATAAACTAAAAACTTTATTTAAACCATTTTCTACATAATTAATGGTGTGAAAGAGTAACGATTAAAAGACAATACATCATTACTTTACTATTAAACCTATTACACAACCAAAAGAATAAGTCAAGTAATTTACTTTCACTATCTTCTTAAGAAAATTTGCCCATTCGTATGTTTAACATGACATGAAATCCAAATTAGACATAGATCTTGCATTCTATCATATGAGACAAGCTTTTAATGCCAAATATAATTAATTCCCTGAATCTATTATTTAATAAACTTTTTTTTCAAGAAACTCCTGTAACAAAACAATAAAACCCAGTCATATCCACTAAAAGATAAGGATCAAAAGATTTGTCAGAGTTTCAATATATGCATTCAACAAAGACGTCATTTAATTATTATTTTGTTTCCAAGGTATTAACTATGCTGCCATAAACAATCAAAATTGATGAGATAAACTGATATGGATCTTATACAATTTAATTCATCTTTACCATGAATAAACCTAAACCACCTAACAATAGGCAACATCTCGGGTTTCTTCTTTTTATTTTGTCTCTCTAGTTAACTTTTCAAACACCCACACTTAGTGTAAATATCCTTACAGTCATACAATTTTTATTTCATTTCCAAGCTAACAATTATGCTGCAAAATATAGTTCAATTAAACGAAATCTAGTAATGGGTACTTGTATAATCTCATTCATGCAAACCTTAAGTTTTCTGTCTATAATAGCATAAAAATTTAACCAAATCTTACTTCAAAATTATACACAAAATCAAATTGTTAACATAGTTCCCATACCGTAAAGTCAAAGCCTAGAATGCTCTCTCCATTCTACCTCGCTGGAGCCTCGTCGGAGACTCACCGGAGCCTCGTGCCTAAAGCCAGAGTCATCGGTAGCTTTTCGATGGTCTTCACGTGCCCCAAGGCATCGTGGTTTGGTAGAAAAACTGTCTGGAACTGCTGGCTGCCACGAGCTCCGATCTACAATTCATCGGCGAGTGGAGACGATTGGTGGGCACCGAAAAATCTGCCTCAGCCTCGTGATCCCACCAATGTTGTCAATCTCCTCCATCGCCGACCAGTTCATCGAAAGGAAGGGAAAAAAGGGAGAGTTTGAGCTATAATGGTGATGAACAAATCGAAAGGAAAGAACCACCGAAGAACGGCAACGCTAACAGAGGACTGGAAGCAACGGCGACAATCTGCGCCCCCTTTGCCGGCGTCGAGCAGTGGCGGCCAGACTAGGCGACGGTAGCACCGCCTCCCGTTCTCGATTCTCCTTCCCCGATTCCCTCTTCTTCTTCTTCTTCTTTTTTTCCCTTCCTTAAATCTTAACCACACATCAATTTTCTTTTAAAATATAACCCACTATTTCTCTTTTCTTTTTTTCTTTTATTCTTTCTAGATAAATCTTAAAATATCTACCAACTTTAATATGCATTTTTATTATTATCCTTATATATTAATTTGCATAATATGTTTTAATTAACCATTATTAAATTAAAACCCAAAAACAATCCTAACTTATATTGAAATCTTCATAATTGATCCTTGCAAATTGGTACCAAAATGTACTATTTACCAACTATAATCAATCCGAATTTTTGGGTGTTACATATAGTCTCTCTATTGCTTTTAGAAAACTCACTCAAACCAAAATTTTACCTAACCTTAGACTCAAATTCTAAACCTAACAATGATCTCAATTCTAGCAGCTCAAATATGGGTCTTCGAATGAGATAACTATTTGACCCTTTAGATCATTTAAAGGACTCTATAATGGCATCAAAGGTAAAATGTTAGGAATGATGTATGATGATAATGCATGAACATGGTATATATATGATGCATGAATGTATGTCGATAGGAATCAATCACAACCACAAATAAGCAACATATAACCTTCCAACCTTATTACTCCCACATAGGAGGTCATGCGATCTCTTTCCTAGGTGGGTTTAGCCTACACGATGAAAAGTTGGTAGTAAAATCTCTTTTAATTGAAAGCACAGGCATATGGTTTTGGCCATTATATATTTAAACAATTCAAATAAATTAGATTGGGCCCATCGGGGTATTGTAGCCTTTAATTAGTGCCCTCCTAATTTATTTGAATTTTTTCAATATAAAAGGGCCTATATAGCAAGCAAGAATTATTAAGGTCATGTAACCTAGGGGAAGTAGCTAATTTCATTATATGGGCTTATAATCGGATGGCAAAACTTAGGACTACCCAAGTATGGTCCCTGCTAATAGGTATATCTCATCACAAGCATAATGGCTAATGGGTCACTATTTCATACACCAATTGATACTAGACTTGGGCTGGTGGTTCTCCTTGACATATCCCTAAAGTGAGTGAGTGTAGGTTATGCTTTAGGATAACACCGGGGCTAAAATAGGGATGCCTAACTTAGTTCTAAAGCTCTAAGATGTATGCAAGAAATACAATTTAGAAAAGAGATATGATTAATAATAAAAATCCAATTATAAATAACTTAATAGAGATACTTTAGGAGCAAGGTCTTATAATCCCCAATGGAGCCAACATTATGACGTGCGATGGAGTTCGCTCAATTCTGGATTAATTCTCAGGCTTTTAGGGTCTAAGACCAGAAGAGGTGAACAAACTCACAAATTGGCCACTTCATAATAAAAAAGGATTTAGGCCTAGTTTTATTGTTAATGGTCAACCCATTAAAGCATCAAATATGGGCTCAAAAGGTAGGTATCATGGAGTTTCCACCAAACAGAATATTGGGAAATAAATCTCAACCTTTTGATGCCCAAACAAAAATTAGTAATTGGAATATCACTCTTGCTTATACCTTAGTTAGGTATTTTTTTATAATTAAGTTTTTATTATTATTCCACTATCTCCCTTCTCACATAATGCATTACAAAGAAATAAATAAGCAAATCAAACATTTTGGAAAGCAGTAAATAAATAAATAAACAAACAAACCCACTTAAGTTTATTAC